>OX403620.1:3767423-4254203 GCA_948107695.1 Meliscaeva auricollis | reverse complement strand
TATAGGATGAAATTGCTCTTATATTGGTTTAATTGATTTAATTGAGCAGTTGGGAGATGCTTTTTCTCGTCAAATATTATGGTATGTAGGTACCTACATGTGGAAAAAGATTCTTTCATGGTAAACCTAAAACAATAACAAACTTTTTGCAACACGAACTTATTGTAAATCTAACATTTTAGTTCTTGAAAAATCAGTCTGTCAGTCTGTCAGTCTGTCAGTCTGTCAGTCTGTCAGTCTGTCAGTCTGTCAGTCTGTCAGTCTGTCAGTCTGTCAGTCTGTCAGTCTGTCAGTCTGTCAGTCTGTCAGTCTGTCAGTCTGTCAGTCTGTCAGTCTGTCAGTCTGTCAGTCTGTCAGTCTGTCAGTCTGTCAGTCTGTCAGTCTGTCAGTCTGTCAGTCTGTCAGTCTGTCAGTCTGTCAGTCTGTCAGTCTGTCAGTCTGTCAGTCTGTCAGTCTGTCAGTCTGTCAGTCTGTCAGTCTGTCAGTCTGTCAGTCTGTCAGTCTGTCAGTCTGTCAGTCTGTCAGTCTGTCAGTCTGTCAGTCTGTCAGTCTGTCAGTCTGTCAGTCTGTCAGTCTGTCAGTCTGTCAGTCTGTCAGTCTGTCAGTCTGTCAGTCTGTCAGTCTGTCAGTCTGTCAGTCTGTCAGTCTGTCAGTCTGTCAGTCTGTCAGTCTGTCAGTCTGTCAGTCTGTCAGTCTGTCAGTCTGTCAGTCTGTCAGTCTGTCAGTCTGTCAGTCTGTCAGTCTGTCAGTCTGTCAGTCTGTCAGTCTGTCAGTCTGTCAGTCTGTCAGTCTGTCAGTCTGTCAGTCTGTCAGTCTGTCAGTCTGTCAGTCTGTCAGTCTGTCAGTCTGTCAGTCTGTCAGTCTGTCAGTCTGTCAGTCTGTCAGTCTGTCAGTCTGTCAGTCTGTCAGTCTGTCAGTCTGTCAGTCTGTCAGTCTGTCAGTCTGTCAGTCTGTCAGTCTGTCAGTCTGTCAGTCTGTCAGTCTGTCAGTCTGTCAGTCTGTCAGTCTGTCAGTCTGTCAGTCTGTCAGTCTGTCAGTCTGTCAGTCTGTCAGTCTGTCAGTCTGTCAGTCTGTCAGTCTGTCAGTCTGTCAGTCTGTCAGTCTGTCAGTCTGTCAGTCTGTCAGTCTGTCAGTCTGTCAGTCTGTCAGTCTGTCAGTCTGTCAGTCTGTCAGTCTGTCAGTCTGTCAGTCTGTCAGTCTGTCAGTCTGTCAGTCTGTCAGTCTGTCAGTCTGTCAGTCTGTCAGTCTGTCAGTCTGTCAGTCTGTCAGTCTGTCAGTCTGTCAGTCTGTCAGTCTGTCAGTCTGTCAGTCTGTCAGTCTGTCAGTCTGTCAGTCTGTCAGTCTGTCAGTCTGTCAGTCTGTCAGTCTGTCAGTCTGTCAGTCTGTCAGTCTGTCAGTCTGTCAGTCTGTCAGTCTGTCAGTCTGTCAGTCTGTCAGTCTGTCAGTCTGTCAGTCTGTCAGTCTGTCAGTCTGTCAGTCTGTCAGTCTGTCAGTCTGTCAGTCTGTCAGTCTGTCAGTCTGTCAGTCTGTCAGTCTGTCAGTCTGTCAGTCTGTCAGTCTGTCAGTCTGTCAGTCTGTCAGTCTGTCAGTCTGTCAGTCTGTCAGTCTGTCAGTCTGTCAGTCTGTCAGTCTGTCAGTCTGTCAGTCTGTCAGTCTGTCAGTCTGTCAGTCTGTCAGTCTGTCAGTCTGTCAGTCTGTCAGTCTGTCAGTCTGTCAGTCTGTCAGTCTGTCAGTCTGTCAGTCTGTCAGTCTGTCAGTCTGTCAGTCTGTCAGTCTGTCAGTCTGTCAGTCTGTCAGTCTGTCAGTCTGTCAGTCTGTCAGTCTGTCAGTCTGTCAGTCTGTCAGTCTGTCAGTCTGTCAGTCTGTCAGTCTGTCAGTCTGTCAGTCTGTCAGTCTGTCAGTCTGTCAGTCTGTCAGTCTGTCAGTCTGTCAGTCTGTCAGTCTGTCAGTCTGTCAGTCTGTCAGTCTGTCAGTCTGTCAGTCTGTCAGTCTGTCAGTCTGTCAGTCTGTCAGTCTGTCAGTCTGTCAGTCTGTCAGTCTGTCAGTCTGTCAGTCTGTCAGTCTGTCAGTCTGTCAGTCTGTCAGTCTGTCAGTCTGTCAGTCTGTCAGTCTGTCAGTCTGTCAGTCTGTCAGTCTGTCAGTCTGTCAGTCTGTCAGTCTGTCAGTCTGTCAGTCTGTCAGTCTGTCAGTCTGTCAGTCTGTCAGTCTGTCAGTCTGTCAGTCTGTCAGTCTGTCAGTCTGTCAGTCTGTCAGTCTGTCAGTCTGTCAGTCTGTCAGTCTGTCAGTCTGTCAGTCTGTCAGTCTGTCAGTCTGTCAGTCTGTCAGTCTGTCAGTCTGTCAGTCTGTCAGTCTGTCAGTCTGTCAGTCTGTCAGTCTGTCAGTCTGTCAGTCTGTCAGTCTGTCAGTCTGTCAGTCTGTCAGTCTGTCAGTCTGTCAGTCTGTCAGTCTGTCAGTCTGTCAGTCTGTCAGTCTGTCAGTCTGTCAGTCTGTCAGTCTGTCAGTCTGTCAGTCTGTCAGTCTGTCAGTCTGTCAGTCTGTCAGTCTGTCAGTCTGTCAGTCTGTCAGTCTGTCAGTCTGTCAGTCTGTCAGTCTGTCAGTCTGTCAGTCTGTCAGTCTGTCAGTCTGTCAGTCTGTCAGTCTGTCAGTCTGTCAGTCTGTCAGTCTGTCAGTCTGTCAGTCTGTCAGTCTGTCAGTCTGTCAGTCTGTCAGTCTGTCAGTCTGTCAGTCTGTCAGTCTGTCAGTCTGTCAGTCTGTCAGTCTGTCAGTCTGTCAGTCTGTCAGTCTGTCAGTCTGTCAGTCTGTCAGTCTGTCAGTCTGTCAGTCTGTCAGTCTGTCAGTCTGTCAGTCTGTCAGTCTGTCAGTCTGTCAGTCTGTCAGTCTGTCAGTCTGTCAGTCTGTCAGTCTGTCAGTCTGTCAGTCTGTCAGTCTGTCAGTCTGTCAGTCTGTCAGTCTGTCAGTCTGTCAGTCTGTCAGTCTGTCAGTCTGTCAGTCTGTCAGTCTGTCAGTCTGTCAGTCTGTCAGTCTGTCAGTCTGTCAGTCTGTCAGTCTGTCAGTCTGTCAGTCTGTCAGTCTGTCAGTCTGTCAGTCTGTCAGTCTGTCAGTCTGTCAGTCTGTCAGTCTGTCAGTCTGTCAGTCTGTCAGTCTGTCAGTCTGTCAGTCTGTCAGTCTGTCAGTCTGTCAGTCTGTCAGTCTGTCAGTCTGTCAGTCTGTCAGTCTGTCAGTCTGTCAGTCTGTCAGTCTGTCAGTCTGTCAGTCTGTCAGTCTGTCAGTCTGTCAGTCTGTCAGTCTGTCAGTCTGTCAGTCTGTCAGTCTGTCAGTCTGTCAGTCTGTCAGTCTGTCAGTCTGTCAGTCTGTCAGTCTGTCAGTCTGTCAGTCTGTCAGTCTGTCAGTCTGTCAGTCTGTCAGTCTGTCAGTCTGTCAGTCTGTCAGTCTGTCAGTCTGTCAGTCTGTCAGTCTGTCAGTCTGTCAGTCTGTCAGTCTGTCAGTCTGTCAGTCTGTCAGTCTGTCAGTCTGTCAGTCTGTCAGTCTGTCAGTCTGTCAGTCTGTCAGTCTGTCAGTCTGTCAGTCTGTCAGTCTGTCAGTCTGTCAGTCTGTCAGTCTGTCAGTCTGTCAGTCTGTCAGTCTGTCAGTCTGTCAGTCTGTCAGTCTGTCAGTCTGTCAGTCTGTCAGTCTGTCAGTCTGTCAGTCTGTCAGTCTGTCAGTCTGTCAGTCTGTCAGTCTGTCAGTCTGTCAGTCTGTCAGTCTGTCAGTCTGTCAGTCTGTCAGTCTGTCAGTCTGTCAGTCTGTCAGTCTGTCAGTCTGTCAGTCTGTCAGTCTGTCAGTCTGTCAGTCTGTCAGTCTGTCAGTCTGTCAGTCTGTCAGTCTGTCAGTCTGTCAGTCTGTCAGTCTGTCAGTCTGTCAGTCTGTCAGTCTGTCAGTCTGTCAGTCTGTCAGTCTGTCAGTCTGTCAGTCTGTCAGTCTGTCAGTCTGTCAGTCTGTCAGTCTGTCAGTCTGTCAGTCTGTCAGTCTGTCAGTCTGTCAGTCTGTCAGTCTGTCAGTCTGTCAGTCTGTCAGTCTGTCAGTCAGTCTGTCAGTCTGTCAGTCTGTCAGTCTGTCAGTCTGTCAGTCTGTCAGTCTGTCAGTCTGTCAGTCTGTCAGTCTGTCAGTCTGTCAGTCTGTCAGTCTGTCAGTCTGTCAGTCTGTCAGTCTGTCAGTCTGTCAGTCTGTCAGTCTGTCAGTCTGTCAGTCTGTCAGTCTGTCAGTCTGTCAGTCTGTCAGTCTGTCAGTCTGTCAGTCTGTCAGTCTGTCAGTCTGTCAGTCTGTCAGTCTGTCAGTCTGTCAGTCTGTCAGTCTGTCAGTCTGTCAGTCTGTCAGTCTGTCAGTCTGTCAGTCTGTCAGTCTGTCAGTCTGTCAGTCTGTCAGTCTGTCAGTCTGTCAGTCTGTCAGTCTGTCAGTCTGTCAGTCTGTCAGTCTGTCAGTCTGTCAGTTTGTCAGTCTGTCAGTCTGTCAGTCTGTCAGTCTGTCAGTCGCTTTATCTTTTCGTATTCACAAAGCAACTGATTAAATCGTTATATTTAAATTTCAAACCCCAAGATACATCGGACAAAAATCACATCAAACCTTAATACATAAATCATAAATCTCTCCCATTCAAACGTAGACAATGACAAAATACAAAAAAAAAAAAATTCAAATCAACACAGCTACACACTTACTTCAAAGCAGTTTTGTAACATAGCTCAAAAGTGAGCTGCGCTCAGCTCACAGCTCAGCTCTTATTTGAGCTAGCTCATTAAGTTGAGCTAGCTCACATTTGAGCTTATGAACCAGCTCAAATTAATGAGCTAGCTCAAATGTGAGCTATCTCAAATCAGAACTGACCTGTGAGCTGAGCTGTCGTTTGAGCTGAGCTGTCACTTGAGCTGAGCTGTCATTTGAGCTGAGCTTCATTTGAGCTGAGCTGTTGATTTGAGCTGAGCTGTTGATTTGAGCTGAGCTGAGCTATAATTTGAGCTGAGCTGTCATTTGGGGTGAGCTGATTTGGGATGAGCTGGAGAGCTGAAGTAAACCGAGCTGAACCGACCCGAAATATTCTAAGTAAAACTGAATGCAGTAAAACTAAATTTTGATATAATATAGATTAGATATAATAATGATATAATATAATATTATATAATTGGGAAGAAAAATAATTTGGAAGTAGGTATAGTAAGTTAAGTTCCGATTTGTACTATTTTTGCAAGTTTCAACATCGAGGCGGAAGAGAGGGCAAGTGAAATATATATCTTCAAAGAAACACCATAAATATTAATAAAAAAAACTTCTCGATAATAGAATTTTTCCAGAAATCGATAATTACCCATTTTGACCGCAAAACAGATTTTATTAAATAACTTCTTAGGTACTGGGAAGGTTGCTAATTGTATTGTATAATGTAACAAATTTATGAGGATAGTAAAAATATGTTGGGTTACTATCAGTAAGGGAACATTAGGGCAATAAAAGTAAACCGATGGTATATATGAATGGGTCTTGCGATTTCAAAAGTCAGGTAGTTGGGATTTTCTTGAAGTATTTGCAATCGATGGTCATCAGTGGTTTTTCCGATATCCTTTGGTGAATGAGATATACATTAATGCAAGTTTAGGTAACTGATTGGTAATGAATATGATATTTGTGCTTCCTGAAACAAAGTATTCTATTCTATGTATTGTCGACACTTATTTTTTAATTAATCACTTATCAGCACCCTTCTCCGTAATATATTCGAAGACTTCACGAAATCTACTTAAATTTACAAGTTATTTTTTCAATGTAGTTCCCCCTTAAAAAAAAAAGTTTTTTGAAATATGCCATTGGTCTTATCCGTACATTTACCCACTTTTCTTCCAAATTTACGTTCCTACAAAACCATTAAGTATATTCATTTATTATATTTTGTCTCTGATCCCACCCATATTCAAAAATTTTATTATGAATGTCCTCAATAATTCAAACAAACTTACAAAAGCATTTACAGTTCTCCAAGATTGCCCTTCTCAAATATGGATTTTTATATAAATTCAAAGCTGGCAACCCTATACTATTTATTTTTTCTTACAACTTTGTTTTTACTTTAACCGTTTTGAATTTGAAATTAAAACTCTTAACCAGCTACACACATGTACCTTCAATTTTTAGCTTTAAAATTATTGGTTTGTGGAAATAAAAAAAAAAAAAGTTTAAAAAACCTCTTGAATACAAATTAATAGTTTTATATGTACACGGAGATAAATATTAAGTACCACCTAAAATCAAGAAGATTGCCTTATTCAGCTGTTGTACCTAGAAATCTTATTAAAATAAGTGAATAATACAATAATTTCATAGAGAAACCTTCTTGTTTTAGTGAAGAATTTTGTATAAGGACATATTTTTTTTTACATATTTTTGCATTAAGCAGGTAAACCGAAATTGGCTCTGGCCTCCACACTCAGGTTCAATCCCCACCATGATAACATTTTTTCTTTTATATTCTTTTATTTTTTAATAAGGTTTTTTTTACTAAAAATTATAAGATTACCTTTTTGGATAACAAACCATAGAGAAATCTTAAAGTTTTTGTTCTATTTTATGTGGCCTATTTTTCTCTGTGTACCTGCAAGAATAATAGCAGCACAATATTTAAAAGTTGAAAGTTATACATTTTACCAACTAAATTTCTTTAATTTTTTTAAGTGCCTACAAAAAAAGCCAAAGAATACGAATGGCAACCCTGCTAATTGAACATTTATTCATCTTTTAATACAAATCATATACTGACAATACTGAATGTATTGGAAATGTAGACAGGTCATGGCTTACTACAATAATATAAATGATTTTTAAAAAGTATAATTTAATATTTTCAAAAATGCATACACAACCTTAACATATGTATATGACATAAAAACAAAAAAAGAGAAATACAGCCCTTGAATAGGCGAAGAATTACGTAAGTTATGCAAGGAGAGGGACGTATTATACATACGATGGAAAAATAAAAGAAAATGTGACCAATACGAGCCTGAATATAAGAAATTCCGAAACTTTGTAAACAAAAAAATCAAAAAAAAAACTAACATCTATTTACCAAGACAAGTTTGCTGAATATCAAAGCATGTGTACCACAAGATCTCAAAAAAGAAATTGTTCGACGAATCTATGAAGCAGGTACCAAAAACGATTTTTTAAACTACAGACCTATATCAATGCTCGCAATTGTTGAGAAATTAATTGAACAAGTTATGGCAGATCGGCTACAAACTTATATTGACAAGCACAATATTATACACCAAAACCAATTTGGCTTCATTAAAAATTAAAATAAAGGGTTTTTCAATAAGAGGTGTTATTTTGATATTCAAAGAAAAATGGCATTTTTGGAGATAAATGATCGGATGTTTATTTGGATGGAACACGCTTACAGGACCATATCCTTTTCATGAAATTTTCCATAACCAAATCGCAAAGTGGCTGCCCTATGTCCTCGATAGCCTCACGAATTTCATCTTTGAGGTCTTGAATCGACGCTGGGCTGTTAGCGTAGACCTTATCTTTCACGTGGCCCCAAAGGAAGAAGTCGCAAGGTGTTAAATCACAAGATCTCGGTGGCCAATTGTGATCACCTCTTCGAGAGATAACACGGCCCGGAAACTTTTCCCGTAAGAGATCGATGGTTTCATTGCTTGTGTGGCACGTAGCGCCGTCTTGTTGAAAGTAAACGTTGTCCAGATCAATACCATCCAATTCAGGCCATAAAAAATCATTAATCATCTCTCGATAGCGCAATCCATTGACCGTAACTGTTGCTCCAGCCTCATTTTCGAAAAAGTAAGGTCCAATGACCCCGCGGGACCATAAACCGCACCAAACAGTCACGCGTTGAGGATGGAGAGGTTTTTCAACAATAACTCTTGGGTTTTCCGAGCCCCAGATGCGACAGTTTTGCTTGTTGACGTAGCCTCCGAGGTGGAAATGGGCTTCATCAGTCAAGATGATTTTTCGATGAAATTCCGGTTCGTTTTTATGCATTTCAAAGCAAAGACACGACGTTGTTGATGATCAGCCGGCTTGAGTTCTTGTGTTAACTAAACTTTATAAGCCTTAAGACCCAAGTCTTTATGCAAAATACGGTGTAATGACGTTTGTGGAATGCCTAATTCCAAAGAACGACGAGGAATGGACAAACCTGGGTTTTCTTCAACACTTTGGGCTACAACAGCAATATTCTCAGTTGTTCTTGAGCGACGTGCACGGGTTTTATTCTTCACATCACTAACTTGTCCCAACAGCTCGAATTTGTCCACCAATTTCTGTATTGCGGTCCGACAAGGTGCTTCACGACGACCCAAAAATGTTTTAGTTTTACGAACTGTCTCTGCCAAATTTTCACCATTTTTATAGTGAATTTTAATAATTTCAATGCGTTGTTGAAGCGTGTATTGTTCCATTTTTATTAATAGCGTAGTTTCTACTTGTCAAATGTCAAAAAATGACAGCTACCAAAATAGCGGGCTATTCAAAATAACACCTCTTATTGGAAAACCCTTTACAAGCAAACTTCTTGCTGAGTGCACCAACTTAGTAAATGAAAATTTGCTGATATCTCGAGAACGCTTCTTTGGCAAAACAAATGAATGTCATTTTCTTGTTCAGCGACCGAAAATAAATCTTAATAGTACTTTTTTTGTGCAGGTACTTGCTATGAACCGAAAATTTGTAAACTAGTGTTATAAATTTTCTTAAAGTTCACGTTTACCTTACAGCAAATGGCCTTTGGTTCGTCCAGTAAATATTTTGAAGTGAAACGAAACTTCATGTTGAAATCGAGGTTGAATCGTTTAGGGGATGTTGTAATTGCAACAAAAGCTCATATTTACAGACCTTGCTTTGTTGGTAATTGTTACTACTGTTCTGTCCCACTGTGCGATGACACCGTGAGGTAAGGTATAGACTTGAATAATTTAAGCACTAGGGAGGTGTCTGCTCCTATTTTTTCATGTTGTCTAAGGTTATTGGTGTAAGGTTGGTGTCCTGCGATGACGATGACGATGACGATGACGATGACGATGACGATGACGATGACGATGACGATGACGATGACGATGACGATGACGATGACGATGACGATGACGATGACGATGACGATGACGATGACGATGACGATGACGATGACGATGACGATGACGATGACGATGACGATGACGATGACGATGACGATGACGATGACGATGACGATGACGATGACGATGACGATGACGATGACGATGACGATGACGATGACGATGACGATGACGATGACGATGACGATGACGATGACGATGACGATGACGATGACGATGACGATGACGATGACGATGACGATGACGATGACGATGACGATGACGATGACGATGACGATGACGATGACGATGACGATGACGATGACGATGACGATGACGATGATGATGACGATGACGATGACGATGACGATGACGATGACGATGACGATGACGATGACGATGACGATGACGATGACGATGACGATGACGATGACGATGACGATGACGATGACGATGACGATGACGATGACGATGACGATGACGATGACGATGACGATGACGATGACGATGACGATGACGTCATCACTTCATCACTTCATCACTTCATCACTTCATCACTTCATCACTTCATCACTTCATCACTTCATCACTTCATCACTTCATCACTTCATCACTTCATCACTTCATCACTTCATCACTTCATCACTTCATCACTTCATCACTTCATCACTTCATCACTTCATCACTTCATCACTTCATCACTTCATCACTTCATCACTTCATCACTTCATCACTTCATCACTTCATCACTTCATCACTTCATCACTTCATCACTTCATCACTTCATCACTTCATCACTTCATCACTTCATCACTTCATCACTTCATCACTTCACCGCTTCATCGCTTCATCGCTTCATCACTTCATCACTTCATCGCTTCATCACTTCATCACTTCATCCATCACTTCATCACTTCATCACTTCATCACTTCATCACTTCATCACTTCATCACTTCATCACTTCATCACTTCATCACTTCATCACTTCATCACTTCATCACTTCATCACTTCATCACTTCATCACTTCATCACTTCATCACTTCATCACTTCACCGCTTCATCACTTCATCACTTCATCGCTTCATCACTTCATCACTTCATCACTTCATCCATCACTTCATCCATCACTTCATCACTTCATCACTTCATCACTTCATCACTTCATCACTTCATCACTTCATCACTTCATCACTACATCACTACATCACTACATCACTACATCACTACATCACTTCATAACTTCATCACTTCATCACTTCATCCAGGAAAGTTTTGGTGAAGGTTTTTTTTTTATTGATCCATCTTGTACTGCTCTCTCCGAATTTTCAATTTGGTACCTCGTATCTCCATGGCGTAACTCACCATTTAAAAACGGTGACCAAAAACTATTCTTCGGGAAAATCCTACTTCTAATTTTATTTGTTGATTAAAACTGCTTTTTGAAAGTTAACTTCATAATTATTGATCCCATTTTGCTAAGCACAGAGTGTAACTGCATAAACTGTAAATATATCGGTGTATTTAGTTTTAGGGCGCACAGTGGTTCGAATTGTATGAAAAATCGGTCTCAAAATATAAAATCTGAACCAGTAATTATAATTTCATAAAACTTTTACATGTCACGCCTACTTTTACTCCCCTATTACTCTACCACCATGAGGTAGAGTAATAGGGTTTTTTTTAATGGGGTGTCCCCATTAGACCCATTCCACTTCAAGTTATTTTCATTATGAAGTTATATAAGACCTTCTTCGATTACAGTAACAGTTTCGATGTAATAAAAATGAATTAAAGTGGAATACGTGTACGGGGGAAACCCAACAAAATAAAAACGCACCTAATACTCTACCTCATGGTGGTGTGGAAATGTGTATTTTTCTAATGCAGACATTCGTGGAAAACATTTTGTATGATTTATAATTCATATATCTTATTTTACAAAAAAATCGTTTTTGTATCAATTGAGTCAAAAACTCTCAAAAAAATGGGTAGTGATAAGTAATTTCTGTTTTCATGGAAATTGATCCAAACAAAAAACATTATATGGTTTATTAGAAAACAAATAATGAGTAGATTTTGTTAATAAAGCAAATCGTTGTTTTTAAAAATTTTGTGCTAAGACAACTTTTTTTCTTAAAGGAGGCTTGGCAGAGGGCGGAAAATTTTCTATCATATTTTCTTATATTAATCTTAATAACGTCTAAATGTTTTTTGAAATTATAATCACTGGTTTAGATTTTACATTTTAGAACGATCTTTCATACAACTCGATCGACTGTGCGCCCTAAAACTAAAAACGCCTTAAAAAAATGGGATCAAAAGTTTAAAAAGTTAGCTTTTTAAAATTGCACGACTGGATACTAAAGCTTCATATATAAAGTTTTTAAAAATAAATTCTTTTAAAAAAACACAACATTGACCTGCAAACGAAGTATGCTATTTGATTTCGTTAAAAAGATTACAAAATACTCAAGCCTTGTTTGAAGAAAAGTTGGTATGCCATTTTCAAGAAAATATTAATGAACGTCTAAAAACTAAATTAAAAAAAAAATTTGAACACGTTTTCGAAAATTTAATTTTTTAAACCGTGTGTTCGCCAGCAATGCGCACCCAATACCTGATGACTCGTCTGAAGCAGCAAGTATTCGGATACACTCCGTGTCTCCCAGTACAAAAAATATCATTGCTGCGATTAAAAGAACACCTAGACTACACCCGATGCTGAACTAGCAAGTTACCGTGCTGGATCATCTTGTGTTGACAACTCACGGATCATTACTGAAAAGTGCGTCGAATATGGATCACCACTTCAGCTGTTGTTTATGGATTTCGATGGTGTCAACAGAGAATTTATTTGGATTGCCTTACACAGCGAGGCATTCCAGATAAGTTAATTGCTGACATTAAAGCAACATATGATGGATACAAATGGCACGTTCTGCATCTAGTAAGGTTGTCAGATTAGTTGCATAAAACAAAAATGATCAACCTCAGATGTAACTCATCCGTTTAAGTCAATATGTCTGTACAACCTGTAGAGAATGTAGAAGACTTTAAATGTCTTGAGAGTTTTCAAGGCAGAACTGAACAAGACATCCACAGCCTTATTAAAAAGGTAAAGACTGCGTTCGAAAAGCTGTCCAAAATAAGCATAAATAATTTTGCCATCTAAAAGACCAAGCTGAGACTGTGTTTCGTTATCGTTGTAGTAGGCACGTGGAATATTATATCTATGTCAATACAAAATTACAAACGTTTGTCAATAGGTGGCTGCGAAACATCTTAAGGATTTCCTGACCCAATAAGAGGTGTTATTTTGATATTCAAAGAAAAATGGCATTTTTGGAGATAAATGATCGGATGTTTATTTCATTATAAAGAGGAAGGTATGCCGTTAATAATGGAACACAACATCAGCCAAATGGCCGCCAAGACCACGCTTACAGGACCATATCCTTTTCATGAAATTTTCCATAACCAAACCGCAAAGTGGTGGTAGCCTCACGAATTTCATCTTTGAGGTCTTGAATCGACGCTGGGCTGTTAGCGTAGACCTTATCTTTCACGTGGCCCCAAAGGAAGAAGTCGCAAGGTGTTAAATCATAAGATCTCGGTGGCCAATTGTGATCACCTCTTCGAGAGATAACACGGCCCGGAAACTTTTCCCGTAAGAGATCGATGGTTTCATTGCTTGTGTGGCACGTAGCGCCGTCTTGTTGAAAGTAAACGTTGTCCAGATCAATACCATCCAATTCAGGCCATAAAAAATCATTAATCATCTCTCGATAGCGCAATCCATTGACCGTAACTGTTGCTCCAGCCTCATTTTCGAAAAAGTAAGGTCCAATGACCCCGCGGGACCATAAACCGCACCAAACAGTCACGCGTTGAGGATGGAGAGGCTTTTCAACAATTACTCTTGGGTTTTCCGAGCCCCAGATGTGACAGTTTTGCTTGTTGACGTAGCCTCCGAGGTGGAAATGGGCCTGATCAGTCAAGATGATTTTTCGATGAAATTCCGGTTCGTTTTCATGCATTTCAAAGCAAAGACACGACGTTGTTGATGATCAGCCGGCTTAAGTTCTTGTGTTAACTAAACTTTATAAGCCTTAAGACCCAAGTCTTTATGCAAAATACGGTGTAATGACGTTTGTGGAATGCCTAATTCCAAAGAACGACGAGGAATGGACAAACCTGGGTTTTCTTCAACACTTTGGGCTACAACAGCAATATTCTCAGTTGTTCTTGAGCGACGTGCACGGGTTTTATTCTTCACATCACTAACTTGTCCCAACAGCTCGAATTTGTCCACCAATTTCTGTATTGCGGTCCGACAAGGTGCTTCACGACGACCCAAAAATGTTTTAGTTTTACGAACTGTCTCTGCCAAATTTTCACCATTTTTATAGTGAATTTTAATAATTTCAATGCGTTGTTGAAGCGTGTATTGTTCCATTTTTATTAATAGCGTAGTTTCTACTTGTCAAATGTCAAAAAATGACAGCTACCAAAATAGCGGGCTATTCAAAATAACACCTCTTATTGGAAAACCCTTTACAAGCAAACTTCTTGCTGAGTGCACCAACTTAGTAAATGAAAATTTGCTGATATCTCGAGAACGCTTCTTTGGCAAAACAAATGAATGTCATTTTCTTGTTCAGCGACCGAAAATAAATCTTAATAGTACTTTTTTTGTGCAGGTACTTGCTATGAACCGAAAATTTGTAAACTAGTGTTATAAATTTTCTTAAAGTTCACGTTTACCTTACAGCAAATGGCCTTTGGTTCGTCCAGTAAATATTTTGAAGTGAAACGAAACTTCATGTTGAAATCGAGGTTGAATCGTTTAAGGGATGTTGTAATTGCAACAAAAGCTCATATTTACAGACCTTGCTTTGTTGGTAATTGTTACTACTGTTCTGTCCCACTGTGCGATGACACCGTGAGGTAAGGTATAGACTTGAATAATTTAAGCACTAGGGAGGTGTCTGCTCCTATTTTTTCATGTTGTCTAAGGTTATTGGTGTAAGGTTGGTGTCCTGCGATGACGATGACGATGACGATGACGATGACGATGACGATGACGATGACGATGACGATGACGATGACGATGACGATGACGATGACGATGACGATGACGATGACGATGACGATGACGATGACGATGACGATGACGATGACGATGACGATGACGATGACGATGACGATGACGATGACGATGAAGATGACGATGACGATGACGATGACGATGACGATGACGATGACGATGACGATGACGATGACGATGACGATGACGATGACGATGACGATGACGATGACGATGACGATGACGATGACGATGACGATGACGATGACGATGACGATGACGATGACGATGACGATGACGATGACGATGACGATGACGATGACGATGACGATGACGATGACGATGACGATGACGATGACGATGACGATGACGATGACGATGACGATGACGATGACGATGACGATGACGATGACGATGACGATGACGATGACGATGACGATGACGATGACGATGACGATGACGATGACGATGACGATGACGATGACGTCATCACTTCATCACTTCATCACTTCATCACTTCATCACTTCATCACTTCATCACTTCATCACTTCATCACTTCATCACTTCATCACTTCATCACTTCATCACTTCATCACTTCATCACTTCATCACTTCATCACTTCATCACTTCATCACTTCATCACTTCATCACTTCATCACTTCACCGCTTCATCGCTTCATCGCTTCATCACTTCATCACTTCATCACTTCATCGCTTCATCACTTCATCACTTCATCCATCACTTCATCACTTCATCACTTCATCACTTCATCACTTCATCACTTCATCACTTCATCACTTCATCACTTCATCACTTCATCACTTCATCACTTCATCACTTCATCACTTCACCGCTTCATCGCTTCATCACTTCATCACTTCATCGCTTCATCACTTCATCACTTCATCACTTCATCCATCACTTCATCCATCACTTCATCACTTCATCACTTCATCACTTCATCACTTCATCACTTCATCACTTCATCACTTCATCACTACATCACTACATCACTACATCACTACATCACTACATCACTTCATAACTTCATCACTTCATCACTTCATCCAGGAAAGTTTTGGTGAAGGTTTTTTTTTTATTGATCCATCTTGTACTGCTCTCTCCGAATTTTCAATTTGGTACCTCGTATCTCCATGGCGTAACTCACCATTTAAAAACGGTGACCAAAAACTATTCTTCGGGAAAATCCTACTTCTAATTTTATTTGTTGATTAAAACTGCTTTTTGAAAGTTAACTTCATAATTATTGATCCCATTTTGCTAAGCACAGAGTGTAACTGCATAAACTGTAAATATATCGGTGTATTTAGTTTTAGGGCGCACAGTGGTTCGAATTGTATGAAAAATCGGTCTCAAAATATAAAATCTGAACCAGTAATTATAATTTCATAAAACTTTTACATGTCACGCCTACTTTTACTCCCCTATTACTCTACCACCATGAGGTAGAGTAATAGGGTTTTTTTTAATGGGGTGTCCCCATTAGACCCATTCCACTTCAAGTTATTTTCATTATGAAGTTATATAAGACCTTCTTCGATTACAGTAACAGTTTCGATGTAATAAAAATGAATTAAAGTGGAATACGTGTACGGGGGAAACCCAACAAAATAAAAACGCACCTAATACTCTACCTCATGGTGGTGTGGAAATGTGTATTTTTCTAATGCAGACATTCGTGGAAAACATTTTGTATGATTTATAATTCATATATCTTATTTTCCAAAAAAATCGTTTTTGTATCAATTGAGTCAAAAACTCTCAAAAAAATGGGTAGTGATAAGTAATTTCTGTTTTCATGGAAATTGATCCAAACAAAAAACATTATATGGTTTATTAGAAAACAAATAATGAGTAGATTTTGTTAATAAAGCAAATCGTTGTTTTTAAAAATTTTGTGCTAAGACAACTTTTTTTCTTAAAGGAGGCTTGGCAGAGGGCGGAAAATTTTCTATCATATTTTCTTATATTAATCTTAATAACGTCTAAATGTTTTTTGAAATTATAATCACTGGTTTAGATTTTACATTTTAGAACGATCTTTCATACAACTCGATCGACTGTGCGCCCTAAAACTAAAAACGCCTTAAAAAAATGGGATCAAAAGTTTAAAAAGTTAGCTTTTTAAAATTGCACGACTGGATACTAAAGCTTCATATATAAAGTTTTTAAAAATAAATTCTTTTAAAAAAACACAACATTGACCTGCAAACGAAGTATGCTATTTGATTTCGTTAAAAAGATTACAAAATACTCAAGCCTTGTTTGAAGAAAAGTTGGTATGCCATTTTCAAGAAAATATTAATGAACGTCTAAAAACTAAATTAAAAAAAAAATTTGAACACGTTTTCGAAAACTTAATTTTTTAAACCGTGTGTTCGCCAGCAATGCGCACCCAATACCTGATGACTCGTCTGAAGCAGCAAGTATTCGGATACACTCCGTGTCTCCCAGTACAAAAAATATCATTGATGCGATTAAAAGAACACCTAGACTACACCCGATGCTGAACTAGCAAGTTACCGTGCTGGATCATCTTGTGTTGACAACTCACGGATCATTACTGAAAAGTGCGTCGAATATGGATCACCACTTCAGCTGTTGTTTATGGATTTCGATGGTGTCAACAGAGAATTTATTTGGATTGCCTTACACAGCGAGGCATTCCAGATAAGTTAATTGCTGACATTAAAGCAACATATGATGGATACAAATGGCACGTTCTGCATCTAGTAAGGTTGTCAGATTAGTTGCATAAAACAAAAATGATCAACCTCAGATGTAACTCATCCGTTTAAGTCAATATGTCTGTACAACCTGTAGAGAATGTAGAAGACTTTAAATGTCTTGAGAGTTTTCAAGGCAGAACTGAACAAGACATCCACAGCCTTATTAAAAAGGTAAAGACTGCGTTCGAAAAGCTGTCCAAAATAAGCATAAATAATTTTGCCATCTAAAAGACCAAGCTGAGACTGTGTTTCGTTATCGTTGTAGTAGGCACGTGGAATATTATATCTATGTCAATACAAAATTACAAACGTTTGTCAATAGGTGGCTGCGAAACATCTTAAGGATTTCCTGACCCAATAAGAGGTGTTATTTTGATATTCAAAGAAAAATGGCATTTTTGGAGATAAATGATCGGATGTTTATTTCATTATAAAGAGGAAGGTATGCCGTTAATAATGGAACACAACATCAGCCAAATGGCCGCCAAGACCACGCTTACAGGACCATATCCTTTTCATGAAATTTTCCATAACCAAACCGCAAAGTGGTGGTAGCCTCACGAATTTCATCTTTGAGGTCTTGAATCGACGCTGGGCTGTTAGCGTAGACCTTATCTTTCACGTGGCCCCAAAGGAAGAAGTCGCAAGGTGTTAAATCATAAGATCTCGGTGGCCAATTGTGATCACCTCTTCGAGAGATAACACGGCCCGGAAACTTTTCCCGTAAGAGATCGATGGTTTCATTGCTTGTGTGGCACGTAGCGCCGTCTTGTTGAAAGTAAACGTTGTCCAGATCAATACCATCCAATTCAGGCCATAAAAAATCATTAATCATCTCTCGATAGCGCAATCCATTGACCGTAACTGTTGCTCCAGCCTCATTTTCGAAAAAGTAAGGTCCAATGACCCCGCGGGACCATAAACCGCACCAAACAGTCACGCGTTGAGGATGGAGAGGCTTTTCAACAATTACTCTTGGGTTTTCCGAGCCCCAGATGTGACAGTTTTGCTTGTTGACGTAGCCTCCGAGGTGGAAATGGGCCTGATCAGTCAAGATGATTTTTCGATGAAATTCCGGTTCGTTTTCATGCATTTCAAAGCAAAGACACGACGTTGTTGATGATCAGCCGGCTTAAGTTCTTGTGTTAACTAAACTTTATAAGCCTTAAGACCCAAGTCTTTATGCAAAATACGGTGTAATGACGTTTGTGGAATGCCTAATTCCAAAGAACGACGAGGAATGGACAAACCTGGGTTTTCTTCAACACTTTGGGCTACAACAGCAATATTCTCAGTTGTTCTTGAGCGACGTGCACGGGTTTTATTCTTCACATCACTAACTTGTCCCAACAGCTCGAATTTGTCCGCCAATTTCTGTATTGCGGTCCGACAAGGTGCTTTACGACGACCCAAAAATGTTTTAGTTTTACGAACTGTCTCTGCCAAATTTTCACCATTTTTATAGTGAATTTTAATAATATCAATGCTTTGTTGAAGCGTGTATCGTTCCAGTTTTATTAATAGCGTAGTTTCTACTTGTCAAATGTCAAAAAATGACAGCTTCAAAAGTGACAGCTACCGAAATAGCGGGCTATTCAAAATAACACCTCTTATTGGAAAACCCTTTATGAAGACGCAGTGAATTGGTCACACGCTTCGAAAAGGCAACAATTGCATTGCCAGCCAAGCGATGCAGTGGATTCCACTCACACAGGCAGGTTGATCTTTGTACGTAAGAAAATGTTACAGTACATCAAAAAAATAGTCCAAGTTTGGAATTTATTGATCATGTACAATGCTATTATTTTGACTGTAGATTTTCCCATGTTTTATTGAGAATTAAATTAAGTAACACTATGTACGTAAGTTTCACCCCACGAATTGAGTTTGGTACTATTACCATCTTGGTAATGGCTTCTGGTGCATATTTATTAGCGCTTAGCGAGAATTACCAGCGGCTATTAATTTAGCTACCAGCAAAATGCAAAACAAATCAAAGTACAAAATTAGAACGTGTTTCTTAACTTTTTTTTTTGAATGGAAAGAAAATGCTCACCCTTGGTCGAAGACCTATATATGCACCTGAAGCGTAAATACCCTTACCTACAGTTATTGTCGCTATACCACCAACATGAACACTCGCAAGCGAGGGAGGGAAATTGAAACGTCCTGCTATACTTTTCTATATTTTTCATCTATCCGGACTGGTTGGAGTGAATAAAAGAGAATGCGGGGGTGAAATGACAAAATATCAACAACTTTATAATAAATATCGTTTTGTCTACGACCACAACGACTACGTTTCAGAATTCAGCCTCATTCCGTAAGTGTTTCGTACCTATATGTTTCTCCGTTAAAAAAAAAATCTATTGAAAGAAGAGTGAAAAATTGAAAATTAAAATAAGAGCATAATCATCTTTGGCCTTCCTTATATCTTCCAGTCCACAAAAAACTATGAAGAATCTAGGAGATTGAGAGTAATTTTAGTTTATGTATAATTGTCGGAGTCTCATTAGTCTCGGATTCTACGAATTCCTATATATAGTATATATAATAAATTGTAAGCTCATATGCGAACGTGTTAGTTAAAAAATATTTTGAAATAAGGAGGACTATGTGCAAAAGCAAAACATAAAATGTGGGGAACATATCTAATCTTAACTATGATAGCTTTTTGAAATCGGTGCTGGTTAGGGAAATTAGAAAAACACAGAACACAAGTGTGAACAGTAAAATAACAAATATGTCACGCGTTTTATTAAAAAAAAAAAAAAAAATGAAAAATAAACTTGAACTTTCCCACTCCCAGGTTCATACATTTGTATTTGTATTTATTGAGTGAACATTTTCTGTACAATAGGAATATAATTCATAATTTTAGGAAAATAAATAAAAAGATAAATTATATTCAGAAGAATTAACATGCATACTATGGTGCTTTTATTTTTGGGACTATTACCCCAGTCAAAGCGTCCTGAAAAATTACCTGACCTTGCGCGCAGAGACATGGTCAGTTTTTTTTTCATAGATCGATAGAGGTTTGTCCACCTGACAACTTTTTTTTACCAAAGTTATTGGTAAAAATGTAGTTTTTTTTTTCACTTTTCCATTATTCACAACAAAATTACCTATACAAATATCAACAAAAGAAAGTTGTAGTTAGTGAAAATAAATTATTGTTATTTTTATGGTTATTTTTTTAACTACTAATCTTAAAGACCTTTATCTTCAATACAATTTGAAATAAAAATTATCCCTCTCGGATATGTATATGTGTGTGGAGCAATACATTATTGTACAAAGGTATATCGTTGCTCCCACGCAATTTTCTGATTTTTGATATTTATTAATTTCTCAGCCCCTGTATACTTCACAGTCAAAATTGAAACAGATAATTATATTGTATTATATTTCATATCTTTTTGTGTTAAATTTATTTTGTTTATGAAATTACAAAAAAGTAACCGTCACTTAAAAGGTTTTTTTTTCTCTTTTTTTAATACATATTTCCGTTACAATGATGAAAAACATCTATCTATCGGAAATTATTTTTTTAGTTAAAAAGTTGTATTCCTTAGTTCCATTAATTCTCTTCAATTTGGGACAAAAAAAACTCTATACAGGGTGATTTGCATAAGGTGTGACAAAAAGATAGGGTGTGTAGGTTGGACTTAGACAAGCAAAAAATCGTATGGGAGGGGGGGTCCATTTTCCCCCGTTTAGGCGGGAGGGGCAATTTAAAAAAAAACACTTAAAACAAAAAATATTATTTAAAAAATAACGGTTATACCTACAGAGTCGTAATTAAATAACGGTTATACCTACAGAGTCGTGCTATAGCATTTTGAAAAGCCAAAAACCTACATTAATTTAAGTTTTAAAGTAAGTTGTTCAAATGAATAGTTTTTTATATTAATTTTCAAAGTCAAAATTTTGAGAAAAAAACATAAATTTTTTTATTTAAACCATTTTTTTTTTTCACAATTTTACGTTATTAAGTAATATTTTTCTGGCTTAATTTCAATGCTCTTATTTATTTTTGATCAAACACAAAAAACCGAATGTCAAAATAACCTGTAGTTTTGGAGAAAATCAAAAATTACAGAAACTACTTTTTTGAATTTTTTTTTTAAGTTTTTTTTTTCGTTATTGGATTCTTAAGTGAATTTACGAAATAAAGGATGAATTTTCTCTTTCCTTTTTTTATTGAGAACACCTGCAGAACTAAGGGTTATAATTAGCTTGTGATTGTTTTTTTAATCATGCAACACCACGCGCTACCTAGCAAGTGGAAGAAAAATGCAATTGCGAAATATGAAAACCTTAATCTTAAAATCAATCCAAATTGAAATACTTGCATATTCAGATAAAAATACTATTTATTATAATATTTTTATCTAAAGCTTATTATAAAAAAATTTCCATATGATCCCCATTTTGAAGAAGGCAATGACTATAGCGCCTTCTTATTGCTGCACATAAATTTATACCTGATAAATTGTCTTGCAATTTGACTGCAGCCGTTTCAATCCGTTGTTTCAGTTCAGCCAAAGATTCTATTTCCTTTTCGTAAACATAGCCCTTCATGAATCCCCAAGCATAAAAATCTAACGGAGTTAAATCTGGTGATCTAGGTGGCCATTCTGTGGGACCTCTTCTTCCAATCCAACGGTTACTAAAATGGTCATCAAGCCAGTTCCTTACAATGCGGCTGTAGTGTGCTGGAGCTCCATTTTGCTGGTATATTAAATTGTCTGCTATGGCCAATGGAACGTTGTCAATCAAATCGGGCAGAAGGTCTCGTAGTAACTGCAGATAGGATTCTCCATTTATAACTGAACTCAGGAACCTGGGTCCAATAACTGTTTGTCCAACAATACCAAGCCAAACATTACAGCTAAAGCGGTGTTGAGATTTGGTTTGTTTCTTGTTATGCGGATTGCTGCTACTGCAGTGATGTAAATTGTGGAAATTTGTTACTCCGTCTCTGGTAAATTGAGCTTCGTATGGCTGGGATGCCTCCTATTGGGATACATTTCAGCGTAAAGTCTTTGCGCTTCTCGACCTCGACCATGAGCCATACCGTAGCAGTAATGCATATCAGTTAATTCGACCCGAGAGTAATTTGACATCGTGATATGTTGACGACTTGACATTCAAATTAGAATTAATTTGTTCAACAAAACATTCTTGCATTTTATATGTCCTTAGGTTAGACATATTTTTATTTTAGTGTACAAAATTACGCGACGTTTTGTTCTTGAACTCAACAGGCAGACCTCGCTCGCCAAACCGACCCCACCGCAATAAAAACAAGTTGGCAGGTCAATGTCAATTCAATGCTCTCACGCAGGTTTTTTCATTGAAAAAACGGTGAAATATGGTTAATCCACAAACCCCAACAAAGACTGATAGTAAAAAAATAGAAAGTTAATCCTTTCTTTCATAAATTAACCAAGAATTAAATAATGTAAAAACCCCACCGTAATAAAAACAAGTTGGCAGGTCAATTTCAACCCAATGCTCTCACGCAGGTGTTCTCAATGAAAAAATGTGTGAAATGTGGTTAATTGAGTACTTTGTCACTTTATTGTATGTTTTGAAGACTAATAATAAAAAAATGAAAAAGATAAAGTTAATCCTTTCTTTCGTAAGTTCATCTAATTATCCAATAACGTAAAAACTAAAAGAAAAGGTTTTTCTCAGAAAAAAGTAGTTTTGGTCATCTTTTTTTTCTCAAAAACTACAGGTTTTTTTGACATCCGGTTTTTTGTGTTTGATCAAAAATAAATAAGAACATTGAAAATAAGCCAGAAAAATACTACTTAATAACGTAAAATTTTGAAAAATATTATGTTTTTTTCTCAAAATTTTGACTTTGAAAATTAATATTTCAAAAACTATTCATTTGAACAACTATTTTTAAAAATTAAATTAATGTATAGGTTTTTGGCTTTTCAAAATGCTATAGCACGACTCTGTAGGTATAACCGTTATTTTTAAATAATATTTTTTTTCCGTTTTAAGTGATTTTTTTCTTAAATTGCCCCTCCCGCCTAAACGGGGGAAAATGGACCCCCCCCTCCCATACGATTTTTTGCTTGTCTAAGTCCAACCTACACACCCTATCTTTTTGTCACACCTTATGCAAATCACCCTGTATATATATAACCACCAACAAAGATGTATTAATTATTTAAAGTAGTCTAAAAAAGATTGTTATCTGATTGATGAAAATAAACTAAACTAAACTATATATGAAGCTTTAGCATCCACAGCAACTTTGACTCTAAGAGCAAGTACGTGCAACTCCGTCTTGCATTTTATTTTTTTATGATCTAAGATCCCACCATAGGACGATCTACCCTCATCGCTATGCCAGTTGAGACCTATTCGGATAAGTAGTGTCCAAACAAAGAGTTTGCACATGGGTTGCCTAGCAATATCATGTCAAGGCATTGGGTTGCCACGCGTTAAAGTTCAATTTTTGTTTTTTTTTTTATTTATCTGCTTTTACGACAAGTCTTAAGGGTTTAAAAAAAAATATGGTATTATAGAAAAATTAATTTAGGAATTTGTATATTCTGGATTTTTAGAAATTTGGTATTCCAGTAGGGTTAACAAGAGTGAACCTAAACAAAGGCCGAAAAGTCACGTTCTTAACTAAAATTGATTGATACCTGATTTATAAAGGAATCGATAGATTTAAAAAAAACATGAAAGACTGTGTCTTTCATGTTTTTTTTTTTTGAAAGACTGTGTCTTTCATTTTTTTTTACAAATAAAAAATCTTAAAAATCTAAAACTCGAGATATGGACGTTTAAAAGTCAAAAGCGTCTGCGCTCAAGGTCAAATGACGCTTTGACAGCACTATATTTTTTTTTTGCGAAAATACCAACAAAAAATTCCCCTGAATAATGAGCCCTGAAAATTAATATTTAGTACTCGCCCTCAGCGTGTGAAGATTTTCCATACAAAATACACGTAAACTTCTCTATCATTGATACTTCTTGAAATAATCAGCTTTTATTAATTTTATGAGTTTTTATCCAGAGAAGTATCCATGTTAGAGATTTGCTTGTACAACTTTATACACTTTTCCTGTAACTGCAACTAGTTACGCAAGAAAGATTTCTTTATTAACAGCATAACATATGCAATTTAAATTGTTCGAAAAGGATTTGAAAGGAGAACATATTCTAGAAAATTAAAGGAACAAAATACCGTTTTTAGAAATTTAGTTCGAAATCAAACAATTAAGGAAAAATACCGTTTAAGAACTTTATAAATGAGAAATTGTAAGCTCTATATCTTTCTTCTTGTTCCAAATAAGTTTATTCATAACCAGAGTTGATTTTAATATACATATTTTTCTCAGCTTGAAACAAAAAAAAAAAAAAAATTATGATCGCAGAAAAACAGTATGTGGCAGATTCATATATGTTGTTTAAGTCGTTTCTAACATAAACTGGATTTTACCCTATTGAAAAAACAATGGATAACCAGGAGCTTAAAACGACTATGAATACGCTACAATGATTTCTACAGCGTCTCATAAGACGTCCTGAAACGCAAGGAAAACATGTTCCTGAGATATTTGTCTGCTCATGCACTGTGGTTGCGTTCGTCGTTGGAAATTTGTTTGAAAATTAAAATTTATAAACGCTAAAAGTTCAAATTTCAGGTATTTCCTATAAAACCTTCTTCCACTTTTCTACATCATTTAAAATCATTCTGCAACAGAAACCAAAATAGACCTACAAAGATGCATCAATACTAATATAAAATTAAAAATTCTATCAGAATGGTCCAACTACAATCACCATTAACCCCGAAAAAAGTCGGCAATCTTCCCAAATACAACCTCAAAATCTTGATGATTTCAATCAGACACACAATAACTACTCATCAACATACTCGGCGCTCATAGGAGTATTTGAATCGAAAACCTGGACAAAAATCGATTTTCTAAAAAGTAAAATTTTGAAGTAAATGCTTTACATAGCGGATGGCAAATATACATGGATTCATACGATGCAATGCTTTTTTTTGTTGTAAAGTGTGTGGCTTTACAAAGCAAGTTCAAAGTAAAATGTTTTTTTTGTTACATTTTTTTTGTAATTACTAGTTATTTGGTGAGTATTGTTTGGAATGTTATTGTGAGTGGTTGTGATTAAAAACATTAAATTTTCAAATGGAAAGTTCAATTGCAGGTATGAAATATTGGTTTAAGAGTAATTTCGGAAATATTATTTTTTTTTTGTTTGTGTAAATAACAGTGTGAAAATACTCCTCCATGTGTTAATATTTTTCATACATTTGTTTTAAAGGCTAAGTGTTTTGTTATACTATACCCTGCCATTCCGCTTTGATTTAAAGACTTTTTGTAACTTTGATTACTCTTCTAACTAATTCAAAAAGATTTGTTTCCGGACATTTCCGGATAAGAAAATTATGTACGAATGAAATTTGCACCAAAAAAAAAAAAACACTCATACGCCATACCATACATTTGTTTTCAAATTAGTATGTGCTAAATGTTATTTAATTGTTTTAATGAATTGTTTTTTTTCTTGGATTTCGAGAGCAGTTTATTTGTTGTTTTGGAAATATACCTTGAGTGTTAACTTTTTGTGCTAAAAGTCGAAATTTGGCGTAAATAACATAAAACAAACACTTTTTTCTATTAGGATCATCGAGTTCAAGGGTTGTAACTAAAAACTATCTGTTCAGTATTATGGAAGAAAATTGTAGGGGGAATATAAATGAGAAACTGGAATATCTGAAAAGTTTCTTACTTGCTTTCTAAGCTTTTGTACGATTTTAAGAAAAAGTGGGTTGAATTCATCCAGCTCAGATTCAGATGCTTCCATTTTTCAGAGTTCACTTGTGCCTTTGCGGTTTGTTTTCGGCCCAAAAATCATTTGGCAAAATCCAACTCCGTCTTCTCCTCGATTCTGCCGGCCCATAAGAATAAATTTTGTGAAAGAGACCACAAATATTACCAGATGTGAAGTGAATTATATTAAAAACATGATTAGTTTACTGGTACACAATGGTAGATGGAAAAGTATGTAATTGCATAACAAAAACCACATCAACTCATAAGTGCTTCATATGCGGGTTGACTTCAAAAGACTTTAATAAATTAAGCGAGGGAAAAAAGGAAATCAATGTAACATCTCTTGAGTTTGGACTTTCAATTTTACATGCTCGTATTAGATTTTTTGAAAGTCTTTTATATTTATCCTATAAACTGCCTTTAAAAAATGGCAAATTAGATCTCAGGACGACAAAGACATATGAAAAATCCAAATTCAAAGAGATTTGTGATTTCCCACGAGCTAGCTTTAGAAACACCAATGACGCCAATACGAGTAGAAGATTTTTTGAAAACCCTGAAGTTGCAGCTGAAATAACGGGGATTGATTTTAGTTTGATATTGCAGTTTAAAATAATTTTGGAAACTATTTCAAGTGGATTCAAAATTAATGTATTGAAATTTGAGTCATTTGCAATAGATACAGCAAGGTTTTATGTGAAGTTATACCCATGGTATCGAATGACTCCCACATTACATAAAATATTAATTCATGGGCCTGTGATAATTGAAAACGGTCTGCTTCCAAGTGGGCAGCTATCTGAAGAAGCAGCAGGGTTGGTGTATTAACTTTTTTTTTTCCAATCTTAAAAATTTATGATTTTTACCAATATAATACAAACTCTTAAATTTAGGCTCTACCGACTAAATTATGCACGGGAATTCTCTAGGAAAGACTGCAACTTTGATATACTCAATAGGTTGCTTTTGAATTCTGATCCACTCCTGCAAACCCGTCATCACCCACTGCAATAGAAAATGCACCAACAACTACGCACAGGTACAACTTGCGTGCGCGATCGAGAACAAACAACAACAATTAACAACATCCATCAAACCCATTGTAATCCCGTGACCACGAAGTTTGAAAGTTCTTCGAAACGTCGGGGCTAAGAAATAAAATTAAATATTTCTTATAAATACGCGGTGAGTTTCGTAAAATTTAATTAAACTTAAAAAGTAAGGAACAACGCCTGTGTGTCACTCGTGTAACGCACGCATCGATATCAGCCGCATCAGCTGTGTTTGATTGGTTGATGGGTAGAAAGCACAGCAATCGAATGCCAATAAAACGATTTTCGCGTTTGAACATTCAATGTTTAAATGTTGGTACCATGTTGATGTTTTTTGGTGCAATTTATGGTGAAACAAAACTTAATCGAATGGCATATTCGATTTGCAACATGGCGTGATCTCGATTCAAATTTCTCCATCTCTGAAGCTCGAAAATACACAACTTTATACTGAATAATAAACATGCTCCATAATTTTATGTAATAAATTTCGTCACCCTCATACCAAACGCCTGAATGTGCAAATTTTCGAATCTCGAGATTATGAATTGGTTGGATTACCTCTAAGCAGGGTTGTAACATAGCTCAAAAGTGAGCTGCGCTCAGCTCACAGCTCAGCTCTTATTTGAGCTAGATCACTTTTGAGCTAGCTCATTAAGTTGAGCTAGCTCACATTTGAGATTATGAACCAGCTCAAATTAATGAGCTAGCTCAAATGTGAACTAGCTGAAATGTGAGCTAGCTCAAATCAGAACTGACCTGTGAGCTGAGCTGCCATTTGCCATTTGTCACTTGAGCTGAGCTGTCACTTGATCTGAGCTGTCATTTGAGCTGAGCTTCATTTGAACTGAGCTATCATTAGAGCTGAGCTGTTGATTTGAGCTGAGCTGAGCTGTAATTTGAGCTGAGCTGTCATTTGGGGTGAGCTGATTTGAGATGAGCTGGAGAGCTGAAGTAAACCGAGCTGAACCGACCCGAAATATTCTACGTAAAACTGAATGCAGTAAAACTAAATTTTGATATAATAAAGATTAGATATAATATTGATTTAATATAATATTATATAATTGGGAAGAAAAATGGTTTGGAAGTAGGTATAGTAAGTTAAGTTACGATTTGTACTATTTTTGCAAGTTACAACATCGAGGCGAAAGAGAGGGCAAGTGAACTATATATCTTCAAAGAAACACCGTAAATATTAATAAAAAAAATTTCTCGATAATAGAATTTTTCCAGAAATCGATAATTACCCATTTTGACCGCAAAATAGATTTTATTAAATAACTTCCTAGGTGCTGGGAAGGTTGCTAATTGTATTGTATAATTTACCAAAATTTGAGGATGATAAAAATATGTTGGGTTACGATCAGTAAGGGAACAGTAGGGCAATGAAAGTAAACCGATGGTATATATGAATGCGTCTTGCGATTTCAAAAGTCAGGTACATAGTTGGGATTTTCTTGAAGTATTTGCAATCAATGGTCATCAGTGGTTTTTCCGATATCCTTTTGGTGAATATGATATACATTAATGCAAGTTTAGGTAACTGATTGGTAATGAAAGGGTTGTAATTGAAATAAGAACACCCAAAATTTTACAATGGGTGATTCGGGTAAATTTGTATATTTTAACCTGTTAAAAAAACAGAACGACTGTATAAATGCATTTTGTAAAATATCAGTCACCAGTTGACGCTAAGTACTAACCGCGTGTATCCAATTATAATTGTCCGAGTGTCAATGACAACTTATTCTCTATCAAAAATAATCTTTTAATATGTTTGCTACGCAATAGTTAACAAATCTACCATACCTACAAGTGTAACAAGTATTTTACTTCAATCTACAGACATGCAATTCATAGAGCAGAAATATGATTTTAGGATAAATCCATAATGTAAAGTTACGACAACACCAGATTATTCAATTTGCAATGTTTTACCAAAAAAAAAAAAAATTAAATCAACTCTTACCATCGAAGAAATCAGCGCAACTGTACTGAATTTACTTAGTTCATCTTAGATGAGCTCAGCACAACACAGCTCAATCAGCTTAGCTCAGCTCAGCTCAGCTCAAGAAACAGCTCAGCTCAAGTAACAGCTCAGCTCAACTTACAGCTCAGCTAAACTTAGAGCTCAGCTCAAATAGCAGCTCAGCTCAAATCTGCTCAGCTCAGCTCAACTAACAGCTCAGCTCAACTAACAGCTCAGCTTAACTAACAGCTCAGCTCAAATCAGCTCAGCTCAACCGGCAGCTCAAATTTGAGCTAGCTAAATAAATGAGCTAGCTCAAAAAAGATCTAGCACAAATTTGAGCTGAGCTGTGAGCTGAGCTGAAATTTGAGCTTTTTGCATCTCTGCCTCTAAGTGATCTGTGATTTATCAAAATTTAGAATACACAGCAAGAACGAACATGTCAGAACTGTATGTTTTTATTCTTATGAAATCGGGTACTTAAATTTTTCTAGGTTTTGTCCATCTGAGTCTGCTGATTTTTTAACCTTTTTCTGAAATTCGAAAGAAGTCATGACTTTTGGTCCAACGTTAATACACTTAGCACACAGAGTCGACATAGGATGTCGTGTTCTGTTAAACCCGTCCGAAAGTTATCTGTCTGTTTAGACATATTTAGGTGTTGGTTCTGAAGTATATACGTCATCAATTATTATCATTGGCATTATTATTATCGTCATCATCATCATCCTGGTGATATGATTTTATTCTTTCTGCCTCACTGCCTTATGCTGTGCAACTGATATTTTACCGTTACCATTGCGTTTGTGCTTTGTGATATCTGGTTGCTTCTGTCAGAACCATAAGCACTCACTTCTCACATGGTCCTTACGTACGTTTATGGGTAAACCCTACTGTACATATGTTACATACATATGTCTATAGACACATGAATGTACGAAAAGGTTTGCTTTGATGGTTGCCATTAAATAAAAGAAAAAAAAAAACAGAGGTAGAGAAAAACAACAACACGATTTAGAAGAAGTGTGTTCACGCCTCTTAACACTCCACTCGATCTACTCTTTTACTGATGGAGTTATGGTTTGGTTATTTCTGTTTAAAAGGCTAGATAGGGAGGACAAAGGCAAAAGAAAAGTTGAAAAAAGTGCGTTTTCGTTTCTGTGTTTGATGTCTCGTTTTTTTTTTTATGCATAGATGTTTTTCTTCATTCTACGTTGCTGTTGTGGTAGTGCAATATAGGGGTCGGGATATTTTTTTTATTTCATTTTCTTAGAAAAATGACACAGTAAAATGTGATTGACGCAGGATAAAAACAGAAAAAAAAACATTCGCATGAATTTGCACTAATTACTTTTTTTTTATTTTATTTTAAATGTAAGACTGTTGATGGATATAATATTTATGTATGTAGTAGATACCAACAAAGATGCATATACTTTTATCAGCTTGCAAAACACAAATTTCGAATAGAATAAGAAAAAGATCAATTATGCTCACGCACGATGTTGTCATTGGGGTATATTCATAGACGTTCTTTAAGTACCTAGTTTCTAAGAAAAACTTGAGTTTATGTATCATATACAAATAATATTGAATAAACCCCAGTATAAGATAAACCGGAGTATAAAAAGGACTATGAATACGCCCAATGTGATCTATGAATTGCCAAAATGTATGTAGATATTTATTTCTTAAAAGACAGACAAAAAAAAAGGGTGCAAGTTTTCGCATTTTGGATTATTGCTAGATTTTGAAGAAAGTTATATTTATTTGGAATAAAATATTTAAAAACTGTCAAAATACAAATTTTTCCCATTTCCTAAAAACTACTAAAAACTAGAGTAATGTGGCAACCGACACTGGGGCACCTCCGCGACAGTCATTATTCGGCTTTCGGCCCTCTCCTTGTGTCCCTTTTACCAACGCGAGATTCATGTGAAATTTTCAGATTTTTAGAAAATGGAAGTTGAAATCGTCTTGTGATTCTCTTCAAAACTTCTTTCTTTATTTTGTGTCCTGAACTCTCTTGACTCAGCTTCCAAAAATGAAGCATTCAGATGGAGAGCGTTTTTTTTGTGTCAGCAATTAGACTATGAAATAATCTTCCGTCCGGACTGCGGAGAATAGTTCCATCATTCATCTTTCAGAAAAAAGGTATATTCACACTTAACTTCAAACTTATAAATATGTCTTGTTAAAAATAAAATCATCTCCTGCTTAGATATAGTTTTATATCATTTTATATACATACTTACTATTTAAAAATTATATTTTTTATTGTTAATTTTTGTATTTTGTTAAATTTTTGTTGAAACTTAATCATAATCATCATCATAGTCTTGTATCATGTAATTTCTTAATAAATGGGCCCTATTGGGAATCTCTAAGAGAACTTTTTCAGCCGTCATGAATCTTCCCTGACATTTTTTTTTCAGGGAACAAAAAAAAAGTATGAAAATTTCCCTGCAAATTAACGAGGGAAATATTTACAGGGAATTTTTCACTCACGATAGCCCCCAATACAATATACAAAATGAATCTTCCCTATCATTATTTTTCAATGAACAAAAAAAAAGTATGAAAATTTCTCTGCAAATTAACGCGGGAAATATTTACAGGGAATTTTTCACTCACGATAGCCCCCAATACAATATACAAAATTTAAAACGCCACAATTACTGATCTCTATAACACATTGGATAGAGTGTACACGAAAAACCGGGTCAACGTTTACAAATTGGTGAACATCTTTCTTATTTAAAAAGATTATTGAATATAACAAATTTTCTTATTTAATTAATAAACAAGGAGATTAAATCAAAAATTGAGTAAAGCTATTTTGAAGAACTAAAAATTTACTTTTTATTGACAAAAATAATCTAAACTGATGCTACTAAATATTAACACCTTGATCTGTCACAAAAAAAAAATTTAAATGGTAAGGTATTAATTTTTTTTTTTTAAAGTAACTTTTTTGTGTAGGTACATTCTTAATAATAGTTTAATTCCTTTGGTTTTTTTTATTTTTGTTGACTACGTTACTCCGTAGTCAACAAAAATAAAAAAAAAACCATATTTTGTTTGAAATATTGTATTTTAACACTAGTCGCTTTTAAGGTAGTCCAAAAAACATTAAGCTGTAAGTACTAAGAAACTAGAATTTTAAAATTTTTTGTTGTTATTTAAAAAAAAAATTGAAATTTGTGTGCCCCCAGGAACTTATATAGTTGGAAATAAATTTAAAAAAAAATATTCTCCAAGTTTCAAGTCTCTAACTTAATTCCAACCCGTGCCACCAATCAGGTGAAGTTTCTTATGGAAAAAGCATGGGGTTTTGCTCTTTGAACAGTCAATATTTAATTTGATCTGAACTATACTCTGTCCAACAAAAATTGTCAGTACAGGTCTTATGGGAGAGCTTTTTTCTTACAAAAGGTAACGGTTAGTGGTTATATTCCCAAATCACCTACTGAAAAAATATACGCAACCACTGACTTGCCCTTCAATTGTTGTTGTAATTTCGCTTTGATGACCGTACATTCCCCCATGACCTGCACCGTGCGCAGTCTAAGCCACACTGAGTATGTGACATAATATATGTTCCCAAACAACCCTCATTATTATCAGAGTTACCATTCCCACGTTAATGCAAATCATGGTGTATTTTTCTTTGAATTGTGCTTGAGAGCTTTCAGAATGTGAGCTTTTTTAAAAGCTTATTAGAACAAATATAGCAATGGTGTTGTCGCTTTCCTTTTTTATTGTATTTGTGGTTTAAATGTTCTTTTAATGTATGGAGAAAATAAAACGCTTAAGTGCAGTTAAGAAGATTTTGGCTGTCTTCTTTAAGAAAACAAGCTTCTTTGCACGAATTTAAAAGTGAAAAGTGAGGTTATTCTTCGAAATTAAATGAGTTTAAGTGAAACTAATTATGAATTAAAAACAGGATAAAAAATAGTGTTTTTGTTCATACAAAAAAAAAAAAAAAAAAAAATACTCTTGATATTTTATAATCAGTGCCAAGAAAAACTTATGAATTTTGTTAAATTGGATTTTAATATCAACCCATTTTCAATTTTCAAATCTAAATCAATAGTTGGTAACTCTATAAATATTTATCAGAGCTTTTTTGAAATCTATAATGTGCACTACGAAAACCCTGTAATATTTGCGCTCTCCTACAGCTTAATGAAATTTCACTGCAGTCAGAGTAAGAGGTAAACGTCCTATCTTCTCTGTACTGACTATTTTTGTTGGACAGAGTATAGTCCTAAACTTCGTGCTGCCGATAAAAGTAGAAGTAGAATCCAATTGTGGAAAGAGTTTTGACGTTTGCTCGAGTTTCGAATATAATTTTGGCACAATTGAAAACTGTTGTGTATCTTGAAGCTACGTTCGCAGATTACGATAAATAATTTGTTGCTTGCCATTTTCCATTTGCCACTAAGCGTTTACTCCTTTTACCCACCCTTTGGTGCACTTTTTTGGAATTTCATGGTCTATATGCAACCAAACTAACGCGAAACAAAAACTTGACGAAATCACAAACCCTGTCGACATCATTTTTATAGGCAAAACGATGCATTTTGATCGTTTTGGTGGTCATAGAAAGCTGTGTAATCTCTCCCAAACCAACGGGTTTTTTAAGCTGTCTTATTTCATTACCCTGTGTTTTATAAGTGTTCGCACACATTCTAGACAGGGTTTTGATAAGAATAAACGATGAACTTAATTTTTTGTCGCGTTGGTGACGAACTCTTATAGAAAGCTGTTTATTTACTGGATTTACGCGATAAAGCGTTTTTCTTATGAAAGCCCTTGTCCCACTGTATCGCGCTCAATGTAAATTAAAAACTAACCCCTTGACTTTGTTTTAATAATAAATATTTAAAAAAACAGTATGATTATGATGAACAATAAATTGTGTGCTAATCGGTAAAAAAAAATTAAACCAACTCTTAAATCAACAAAATATGTTATTTGCTTGGTCTCTTGGGCTTGGTACGTGCATAAAGTTGTTGATTTTTGATACAAATTATTTGAGGAATTCTCATCTGATACTTTACGCGGTCAGAACTGCGGATAGCGCAGAAACAATTTTTTGGGAAATCGTACTGCTCATGCGGATAGCATTGCCAAAATAACACACCTAATGTAGGTATATAATATGTATGGTATTTGTGTTTTAACTGGTTTGGAATACGATTCGTACAGAGGATCTGTACATTCGTTACATATTGCATTGTATACTAAATTATATAATTGCTCTTGCGGGCCTTTTTTATTTTCGAATGAAGAAGAACTTTTTTTCATAATACCACCCAAGGATACCATATTTTTTTTAGATTTTTGTTCAGGAAACCTAGCTTTTGGAGGGAACCCAGCCTTAAAATGATAGTGAAAATAGAGCATTCCACTAAGCTATCTCTTTCTAATTGTCTTCTCTCTTCTATGAAACTTCAAAATACCGATGTATGACAAGATATACAGAATACAAGGTAATATACACCTGCCATTTTATTGACGTCATCTGAATGTTGTTGTTTTGCCAATGTTGAAAACTTCTCAATGTGAGGAAATTCAAATGGTGAATTCACAACACATTCCAAATGTCAAACCACGTTTAAAAAAAAGCAGAAAAATTCAGTTGACGTCACATAAATAAAAGAGATAGGATAACGAAAATCTAATAGCCATATTATTGACTTTTTTCAAAACATGTTTTGAAGAAGTTAATAGATGCAGATTTTCCACAATTTAGCCATCGTGTTGAAGAGTTTGAATATTATGAAAACAAAGCTGACATTCGTATAAATAAACGTAAGTTTCTTAGGAAGTGCTGTGAAAATTAAATAAATTAACAGGTAAATAATTGTTAACATGCACCAAGGCATACCAAAATAGGTGGTTTTTTTTTAGATAATCGATAAGTGATATCAACTTTGAAGATAGAACTTTACTGTAGAACTTTTTTTTTCCAACAATAATCCCCAAAATCACCCCCTAAATTTTCGTTGACTAATTACGGGACACCCTGTATATCTATATACATATACATTTTATAATGTGCCATAATAAGTAGTATAAGAGCTAGCAACCACTTTGACTAAACTACTAGTCGCAAGGCTGAAATTTGGTTTATACTTGATTTGTTACTAGTTATGCACAAAAACTTAAGTCTGGCAGGGTTGCCGTGGGCACGGGGTTGCTACTCGATTTTTCAAAATGCGAAATAATTGTCAAAACTAACCTACTTTCGCAAGGCTGAAATTTTTAAACGTCGTGTTTTTTTTTTACATGACATGTTAAATAAGAGTCCAATAATAAATATGGGTTGCTGCAGTTCTAAGGTTACCATACTTTTTTAAAATTAAGTTTTAAATACGTATTAATTTATTATTACTATCTTGTGCTTTGATCATATTTTCTTTAGTTAAGTAGAAAAAATAAAATCTGGCAGGGAAGAAATTCAATCTATTTTTAATGGCTTAAACTTCATGCCCAGTTTAATCAGACTTTTATGATATATTAGGGTTGCTGCAGGTCAAGGGTTACCATCCTTTTTTAACACTAACATTTTTTGGAAAAGGCTGCATTTTTGCTGTGTAATACCTTATTATTTCGTTTCCTTTAAATAATATGACAGGCGGGGTTTTCAGAAAGCTCTTGCCATAAGCATTTTTTATCATTGTTTTCAGATTCGCGAGAATTCTTCAGAAATCATTCTTTGAAAATTTGGGATCTGCTTTTTTGTGCTTAGGGTCGATAACTATCAGTTTTAAATAAAAAGCTTATTTATTTCAACGTTAAAATAAGTAAGCCAAAAGAAACAGTGTTATAAAATGTAAAGAAATAAATAGGTGAACATAGAGTGTAAAAAGGATGGCAACCCTTGACCTGTAGCAACCTTAATATATCATAAGCAAATTGAACTCAGTTTAAGGTTTAAACGAAACTGTGAAACCGAATAAATTGTTGAACTGAAGTTTAAACTAAACGTAGAGTTTAAACTTCTACTGTGAAATTGGGGGTAGGTGTTATAATTTAAGTACTGGATGTCTAATATATAACAGGGGCAGGAGTTTAGGCAATGTTTTTTTGAATAGGGTAAACTGGTTAGTCTTAGAAACGACAACGTCTATGAACCTGCCCATACAATATAATTATGGAGGCGTGTGAGCAATCCACTGCCACATCGTACAGTACTGTCTTTAGATTTTAAACCCGTTTTCCTATAAAGCTCTTGACCTTTTAAATTCACGAAAGTTTGTAGATTTCTGGTGACAGTAGATACGATTTTTTAAGTGCTACTGCCATAAAAAAAAATACACGGATTCCATATTCCTGATAATATTATTCCTCCACATTTATGGAAGCATTCCGAACGCAGCCTTTCCTTTCCTAATACCGCTCTTGAAGTCTTGTTCATTTCCGCCTTTGATAGAGACAAAACTCTCAGGATATTGAAAGTTTTCTACTTTCTCTATCGGTTGTCCAGAAATTTTGATTTACATGGATGAGTTGCTTTCTGGTCCGATAATTTTTGTTTTTGCCGTGTTAATTTTCAGCTCCATGACTTCTGCTCCTCAAGGGTGGAGCCTTGTTTTTGATGAGGATCCATAATCCTGTAAAAGAGTAAGCATACGTCGCACAATGGGGCAAAACTCAAAAAAAGCTGGCATTTAATCAAATCGTGAAGTTGAGCTTTGTCTTAAATAACCAATCTATATCTCTTCGAAATATAATAGAGAATTAAAAATGAGAGAGAGAGAATTAATTTGCATCACGTGATAATCAGGCGATCGTGTCAAATGAGCAGAAAGTTCACGTTTTGCGTCGAGATTAGACGTCTTTTTTTCATTTTGAATTGTTTCAACATTTTGTGTACTGTTTTTTATTTATTTCGTGAAATAAGTTAAATCTTTTTGAAATGGAATCAGTAAGCTCAGGTGCGTTATTATAATTTTTTTTTTCATAAAAAAATTGCATTCATGTTATTTAAATTCGTAGTTAAAAATGAAAAATACCTAAAAATAATGTGTTTTTTCACATTTTCCTGAAAACCTCAGTCGTTTAGTTGTGTTCGCCGTAAAACACCAATAAGTGTTATATGTCATTTTGTTCAGTGTTTTGTTTTCTTTTAGAATATTAAAAAAAATCTTGCTACTTTTTGCTACCCTGTGTGTAGTGATTTTTTTTTGTTGGTGACGTCATTTTCTATAAATACACGTTTTTGGTCAAAATTATTGAATTGTTAACACTTCTTAGGCCCAAAAACGTCCAAAACGCTGTCAATTACCAGGCTAGACCTGTTCAATATAATGAAAACGTCAGGCTGCAAAGGTTTAAATAGCCAGATTCAATTTTTGAAGGAAGAAGTTGTGATGCGGACACAGTGCTCGGGAACTTTTGAAAATGATATAAATAAAAAAATTAACGATTTTAAATCAAAATTCAAAACGCGCTGGGAAAAAGTTACTCGTGTAGAGTCAAAATTTTTAAAAATCAACAGAATTTGGCTTAACACACCCATTCTTTTTACATATAAATGTCCTTTAAAACCTAAACGTGGTCGTCCGTCTGTTTCTTTTGAAGAGGGCTCGGATAGAACAAAACGCCAAAAAACCGAGGAGTTGAGGAGATCAACTTCTCTGTCTGAACTTACATTTGCGACTGAAATGAGTTTGAGAGCATCTGGGCAGTCGGGAACTGCAAAGCTAATTCACGAAGTCACCGCAAGTCCTAGCAAAGTCAAAACCTGTAGAAAGGCCTTAAGAGCGTCCAATGAACCTACTTCAATGACTGGTGAAGAAGCCTTAGCTTTAATTATTGAAGCAAACTTATCACGCTTTCAATATGAAATGATAAGATCAAAAGCTCCTTCAGTATTTCCATCTTATAAAATCATTCAGGAATGTAAAAAAAGCTGCTATCCCAGTCCTGAACATATTAGTTTATCGGAGACTTCTGTGAGTACAGATCTACAAAGTTTGCTAAACTTAACGGTTGATCGTTTGATAACTGTCCAGAAAGACGTTATCAATCTACTGAGTGTCGAAGAATTGCAAAACGTATCTTTGTTCTCTAAATGGGGCTTCGACGGAAGTTCTGGGCACAGCTCATATAAGCAAGCTTTCCATGGATTGAACGCGGATGATTCGGCTGTTTTTCTTACTTGTCTTGTTCCACTTCGCCTAGTTTCAGGCTCAAAAATAATATGGCAAAATCCACGTCCTAGTTCAACAAGGTATTGTAGGCCCTTAAAAATTGAATTTTTAAGAGAATCTTCAGCAGTATCCGTAGCTGAAAAAACAAGAGTATATAAAGAAATTGCCGATCTTCAGCCAAGTATTGTAAGAGAATCCGAAAATACAATTTCCATCAAACACAATTTAATCTTCGCCATGATTGATGGAAAAGTGTGTAATGCCATTACAGAAAACTCATTTACACAAAAATGTTATATTTGCAATGCTAAACAAAAAGACTTTAATTCAATAGCAGAAATGATAAAAAGACCAATTAAGACTGAAAATTTGCAGTTTGGATTATCAGTTTTGCACGGCTGGATTCGCTTTTTCGAATTTCTACTTCATGTCTCATATAAATTGAAAATTAAAAAATGGCAAATAAGGGGAGAAGAACATAAAAAAATTGTAAACGAAACAAAAACACAAATTCAAAGAAAGTTCCGAGAGCGTTTGGGCTTAATCGTGGATAAACCAAAGCCTGGGTTTGGAAATTCCAATGATGGCAATACGGCCAGAAGATTTTTTGAAAACGCAGAAATTTCAGCAGAAATTACTCAAATTGATTTGTGTTTGATTAAGAGAATACATACAATAATGATTGTGGTTTCATGCGGCCACGAAGTTAACACTTCGAAATTCAGGCAATTTTCGCATGAAACAGCAAAATACTTTGTATCAAAATATCCGTGGTACTGTATGCCTCCTACCGTCCATAAATATTTAATCCATGGTTGTGAAATAATTGCATTTGCTTCATTACCCATTGGGCAACTCAGTGAAGAAGCCCAAGAAGCTAGGAACAAAGATTTCAAAAAATACAGAGAACACCACTCAAGAAAAAACAGCAGAGAAAATACTAATGCTGACATATTTAATTTTTTCCTGCTGTCATCAGATCCGGTGTTAACAAGTATGCGAAAGTTACCTAAAAAAAAACTTCAATATTTGCCTCAGGAGGCAGTTGATTTGTTAATATGTCCCTCGTCAAACGAAAGTCAAAATGAAGTTTTTGAGAGTGATGAAGATATTTAAATTATTCAATTCGTTTATTTATAAAATGTTTGTGTATTGGAAATATTAAAAAAATTAAATTTAACAAAAATATTTATGATATTAATAAAAAAACATATACAAAATTTCAAAAGTGGCAACCCTAAACTGTATTTATTTTTTTATGATTACAATTGTATTATATTTTATAAAACACATATTTAGTTATAAAATAATTTAGGATTTTCCGAGAAATTTCAAAAATCTTAAAATAATGTATGGGTGGCAACCCTAAAAATGGGCGTGGCCGTTCGAAATTTTGGCTATGCACTTATATATGTAACAGTAAGATTTGTGCCAAATTTCAAGTACCTAGCTCTTCTGGTTGATTTAATGCCAGCTTTTCGTCATTTTGCCCCATTGTGCGTCGTCCGCGTAGTCCACATGTTTTGTTGGGCTGTCAGTCCATTGAATTAATCCATTTCAGTTCAACAGGACTGCCCGAGCGCCGCCTATAATTATCATTATCAAGAATAGTATTGGAGATAGTAAGCAACCCTGCCTGATTCCACATCGGACTTTAAATTCATCTGACAACTTTCCTTTATGCAGAACGTTGCATTTGCATCCATCGTAATTTGCTTTAATAATGAGGATTAACTTAACTGGAATGCCCCTCCTGCAAAAGCTTATCCAAATAAAATCTCTGTTGACACTATCGAACGCTTTTTCGAAATCAATGGACAGCAGGTGAAGGGGTGATACGTTTTCGACGTGTTGCTCAATAATGATCCGTGGTCCGCGGATGTAATGTGGTCCACACAGGATGATCCAGCGTGGAAACCTGCTTGTTCGGCATGTTCTTAGTGTTCTTTTATTCTCTCTAAAACATTTTTTGCTGTTAGCTTGACAACCGCAGGCAGAACGCAAATTCCTTTCCAGTTTTCACACTTAAATGAAAAAAAAATCACACTTAGCCGAGAATCACCCATCAACGATAAGTCTCATTTTCGATATAAATATTGAGATCAAAATGTATTGTCATGAAAGCCCAAATACTTGTTCTGAGAACCTATAACCTACAGACAGCGATGGCATGAGAATATAAAAGAGATATGCGTTGTAAAAATCAAGAAGCAAAGTATACTGATTTGAATATACATATTCATGTGTTAATAAGGGAGGGATCTGTCTCTGTATGTCTAGTATCCGACGTTAGGGTGGAGTATAAACAACCAACGAACCCACCTAGCACGTTGTTGGTTTTATTGGGCGCCGCTGTAGGGATGGATGTTCCTCCCCTTATTCGTTGACTCTTTCCTTGCATCTCATTAACCTAATTTTCAATGAATTCCGTCGCGCTGTATCCTTCCTTTTTGTATTCTTTATTTTTTGTATTTTTTTTTTGTCGTGGGTGACGGTATTTAAAGATTTCGATGTTGAATGAATGACATGTAAGGGATAAGAAAGAAGAAAATTAAAAAAAAAAAAAAAAAAAAACTAAAGTGATAGCGAATGCAAGAGAATACAGATAGTAGATTGTTGGTTTTTCATTCATCATGTTACATAATGTATGTCTAATATGAAAGACAAAATTTGTCGGTAGGTACCTCCTTCGATTTTATACTTGTGTTTTTTTTTTTATTCAACTCTCGGGTTATTAGACATCATCGATACTCTGGGCACATGACTCCTATGTGACCAGAGCTCCTCTTTATGCATAAATATAAGATAACAAAGGTTTAGTTTTGTTCTTAAAATGTGTTTTCCTGAAAAAAAAAAAAAAAATAGAACTATCGAAATCGAGCCGTTCTTGAGTTTTTGCGAGACTTAGGCACTGCGGCGATTGCACTTTTATTTTCATAGATATATATATATATATATAGGTATACATTAATTTGATTATGAAAATTAATATAAAAATGCTAATTTATTTATACCACGTTTTGATTGTTTTATTTACAGATTTCGCATAGACAACACAGACCATATTATCGATGTGAACAAAGGTAATCTGGCCTTTGAATTCGACCAAGTGCACATAATATGTCCTGTTTATGAGCCTGGCACATTCGAAAACGAAACCGAAAAATACATAATATATAATGTATCGAAAGTTGAATACGAAACATGTCGGATAACAAATGCAGATCCGCGTGTCATAGCCATTTGTGATAAGCCACAAAGACTAATGTTTTTTACAATAACGTTCCGGCCATTTACCCCACAGCCAGGTGGTTTGGAGTTCCTTCCTGGAAATGATTACTATTTCATTTGTAAGTAAATGATTATAATATTAAACACTATTATGGTATATTTCAATTTTTTATAATTTTTTTGGAAATCAAATTTGAGAAGCCCGCAAAACTATGTCTCTGCTTAGCAAATGTTATTGCGAAATTCAATTTTTGGGTACTTGGGATTAAGAAAGGAAAACAAAATTAATAATTTTAGACAAACAGTTATATTTGTAATCAAAGGCGTAGGAATGTAGATTGAGGGCAAACTCATTCAAAAACGATTAAAAATTAACGAAATAATAAATAAAATGCACGACTGGGTCGCACGAACTTGCTCTTAGAGCAGAGGTTGCTGTGGATGCTTAAGCTTCTTAAAAGTCAATAATTTTACATTAGAAGTTTTTTGAAAAAAAAAAAACAAATTCATTACTAAAGTCATTTAAACAAGTTTTTAAATTGTTTTGAACTCCAAACTATATACATATACCATTTGATTTTGTTAAGAAAAATGAAAGATGAGCCAATAAAAATTTGCAGGGTGTCCCCAAAGTCAACGTCGAAACAAAAACGGGTAATAGGGTAAGTGGTGTCAGTTACCAAAAAAATTAAAAAAAAAAATAGCAGCCATGTATTTTTTGAATTATGGACATTCGACAAAAAAAATCAAAAACATTGTCATCCTGTGACAGTCTTTCAAGTGCCGGGACTACTAATCTTAATTTTTCTCAATCATCATCAAATCATCATCAATCAAACCTACTAAGCGCATGTGTTGATAACCACTCACTGACTCATTCATAATCAACGCACAGCCTATACTGTTATACATATAGAAATTCTAACCATACCATTCGATGGGCAATTTTTTTGAAATTCGACCGGGAAGTTAGGGTAAAGTGGGGTAATGTAAAAAAAAAAAAATTTGTACATCTCGAAAAGTATGAGGGTTACAGAAGTGATTTTAATTTTTATGCATAGATTGATCGAAATGAGGAATGTTTTTAGTACGGAAGAAAATTCTAAAAAATCACGTTTTCAAGATATGAATTTTTTTTCAAAATCAAATATTTTAGCAGACCTTTGAAAACGAGTCAAGTGTGGGTAGGTTTGATTTTTTTTCACAAAAACTAAATACACACTTTGATAGAGAATGAAAAAAAAATTACACGTCTCAAAGGAATTTTTTTCAAAATCACTTTTTTGACACGTTTTTGGGTTCCGAAAAATGCATGGTTTTTTAAACGTCACACTGGGTGGTTTTTTCGATTTTAAAAATCCGAGATTAACGGGAAAAATATTTTGAGAAAATGACTTTTAGATTTATGTCTTGGCAACACATGTGTAAAAGAATTGCATTTCTAAAGTTATTTTTCACAGAGTAACAGTAAAAATTAGATTTTTTTTCATTAAATTTTGGGACCGTTCCCAACCGTTTTTTATTTTTATCTTTTTTAGTTTTCCTATTTGAAACTTGAAATTCACACAGCCATTAGATAATGGGCAAATACATTTTTGTACAAAATTTCACAAAAATCTGTAGTGTGCGAGCGGAGAAAACGGTAAAAAGAGGTTTTTTTACGCCGCACCTCATAACTTTTTACCTGGACCACGGAAAAATATAATTCAACTTTATCAAGCATCTCAATCAAAATACCTTTAATTTGATATATCACACATAACGGTACGTGCTATAACAGTTTCACAATCTTGAGTCAAGTTTCATCATAATTTCGCAAAAATCTCTGCTTTGGTCGATCGAATTTGAACAGTCACCAGTGGGTAACGGTACCGTTGGCTCACAAATCAATTCGAGGTGCATTGCTTATATTATTTTTATCTTTTTTATTTGTTGTTCGATTTTAAAGATTAAGGTGTTAAAATTTAGCTGAAATATTAGGCTACAACATGGTGTAATTTTTTTTATACACTTACATATAAAAATAATGAGAAAAACGTGGGTAAAAGCAAAGTTAATTTTTGTTCTCATTTTCTTTTCACAAAATGGTATGAAATATTTTAGAATTTCAAAAAACAATGCACTACAATATTGTTGGTACAAGTGTCCTTGATAGGCAATAAACATTTTTAAATATATATATTCAGTTTTATAGATTTTACAGAGGAAACTTTAAAAAAACTTAAAAAAGGTCGATTTCATTGCATATTAAATTCTGTAACTTTCATTTTAATTGCTGGATTTTTATAATTGAGATGGATTAAAATTGATAAAATGTTGGACTATAATTCTGCATATTGGACAATTTATTTATAAAACATTGCCACAGAGGTCATTTTGTGAAAATATGATTTTAATGAATGCATTTGAACTGCCAAATTTAATGAAAAATTTTAGAATTTTGATTTTTTTTTAGCTCAATATCAAGATGTATCTGTTTTCTAAAACATTGTCATACAACATTTATTGATTAAAATAAAACCAAATACTGTAAATGACATATTACAGAAAAAAATTCGAACAAAATGCACTTTTTATGCTCCTTTCACGAACTGTATGATTCATTACATTTGACTATATGCACTTAAATGATTTTAAATTTCCATAAAAATACCTTTATAATGTCAACAATTATTTTAATATACAATTAATTTCAATAGGTCATTCACAAGTTTCGCAATATCATTAAATAAGATCAAAAATATCATATTTTCGATTTCTCACACAAATCTGCAAAAAAATTCAAAATAATCTTTTAACGTAAACAAAATAGCTTATAACTTGAGTAAAACTTAATCGATCTTTAAAGTTGAGATATCAATGGAAAGCTTGAAGCCTCAACAAAAATACAAAAATAACATATTATTCAATTGTAAGTGAATATATGTAAATATAGGCTCCAGAAGGGAAAAATGATCAATTTTCACATTATCTACCGTAACATTTACATTTTTTAATTAATTATTTTTATTTGAGTTTATTATAATAGCTGAGTGATCAGCGCTCAATATTCATATATCAAACATTAATGTAGGTCCACTACAAGCTTCACTACAACAATTTGAAGTTCACCGAGTGCAAATTTTTGACAAATTATAGGTACTTGGTCGATAAAATATCATAAATTTGAAAAAAATGATTTGATTTCACAAAAATGTCTATTACTTTGGCAATTCTTAATGGATTTTAATAAATGATATGTCATATGAAAGCTGATGCATTTGCCTAAATACTGATGAATTTAAAAACACAAAATACTTTTAAAAGTTATTCATAAAATGTCATGTTTAAACAAGAAAGCATTTTTGAAAATGTTTCCCTCTACAACTTTTGACTATGTTTACTTAAATATTTTAAATTACCATTAAACTACACTCAAAACTTCAACAATTATTTTGGTATACAATTTATTGCTATACGATATTTACAAGCTTCACAAAATCATTAAATAAGATCAAAAATATCATAAATTCGATTTCTCACATAAATCTGCAAAAAAAATCAAAATAATCTTTTCACGTAAACAAAATAGCTTATAACTTGAGTAAAACTTAACCAATCTTTAAAGTTGAGATATCAATGGAAAGCTTGAAGCCTCAACAAAAATACAAAAATAAAATCTTATACAATTAAAGATGAAACTATGTAAATATAGGCTTTAGAATGGAAAAATGATCAATTTTCACATTATCTACCGTAACATTTACATTTTTTAATTTATTATTTTTATTTAAATTTATTATGATAGCTGAGTGATCAGCGCTCAGTATTCATATACCAAACAATAATGTAAGTCAACTATAAGCTTCACTACAACCATTTGAAGTTCGCCGAATGCAATTTTTTGACAAATTATAGGTACTTGGTCGATAAAATATCATATGTATGAAATATATGATTTGATTTCACAAAAATGTCTATTACTTTGGTAATTCTTTATGGATTCTAATAAATGAGGTGTCATATGAAAGCTGATGCTTTTGTCTAAATATAATGGACTTTAAAAACACAAAATACTTTTAACAGTTATTCATAATATTTTATGTTTAAACAAGAAAGCATTTTTGTAGGCTTCCTTGGAAAATGTTTTCTTCTAAAAAAAGTACAAAAATAAAATCTTATACAATTATTTGTTAAATTATGTAAATTAGGCTCCAGAAGGTAGAAATTATCAATTCATTATCGATATTTTTACATTTTTGATGACATTTGAAACATTAATTGGGTAAACAACAAGCTTCAATAAAACCATTTGAAGTTCACTGAACGCAATTTTTTTTCAAAGTACAGGGGTTTGGTCAATAAAATATCATAAATATAAAATACTAGCTGACCCAGCAGACGTTGCCCTACCCTGCTCATTTTTTGCCGTCCATTTTTCCACGACTTTCTAGGCTCTTCTCTGTGACCTTCTCCCTATTCTCCGCGATATCTTACGCGTGGTATTTAATGCCTTTTTCGTGACTTTTCTTGCTGTCCCCCGAGGTATTCCATGACTTTTTTCATGGTATTCCGAGCTATTTAACGCGGTTTTTCACATCCCACGACTTTTCACACTTTTTTCCCAACTTTACACGCTTTTTGTTGGCATTTTTCAACACAGCATTCCGTGTTCTGTTTCAATCGTTTATAAGACGGTTATAACACGGTCGCATGTTTAGTTGTGGATGTATAAAGTGCAAAAGAGAAAAAAAATTAAATTGTATGAATGTTTTATTTCCTTTCGCTTTTGCACTTCATACATGCGCAACTAAACATGCGCCGTTCTATACCCGTCGAAGAGATTTCTTTTTTTTTTTGTGATTTTCTTCCTTCCATGATTTTCCAAAATTATAAAAGATATTCTGTTTTGTTCTGACGAATCCAACTAATCAGAGTATCAGGTCTTTTTTTGGAGACTTTCCAGATTAGAAAAACAAACAAAAAATAAAACAGAAATGTCTCCAGGAATGGTTCGCTTAAATAGCATAAATTGACTTCTATTAATCGGACCGTCAAGATTGAGGTCTTCAGACTTAGGAAAAATGACAGAACATCAGCTTCAATATTAAAAATTTCATTTGATTTGGATTTGCCTTTCTCAGATTACTTGGAATTATCGCGTTTTTTAACCCTTCCAAAACCACAGAAAGCTGAAAAGAAACTTGCCAGCCTTTCGAATATGAAATCAAGACGCGTATACCTATAAAACTGCTCCATCAGGATTCAGATTTTGGTTATACCTCCACTCCCAAAATTTGCTGTAGGCTCTTGGTTATTAGTAAGTTAAAAAACAGGTTTTCTTCTTATCAAATGTTAAGACAGTTAAAAAGCGAAATAACATTCTAATGTAGATATGGCTTTAAAGGAAAGGGGCGGCAAATAATACTTTTGCTCAGGGTGGCGAAAAAGCTGGATCGGGTTCTGCTAAAGGATCGGGCCCTGTTCATAGGAGAACAGATCATCAATAAACCATAGACACTTCCATCACAAAGGGTAAGTGGCAGAATTCTCCGATCCTTATGTCACAAAATCTCTTTACCTAACATTTGTCAGGCCCCTTCTTGAATATGCTAACCATATATGATCACGTTTTTATGTTACACATTCCCTACAAATAGAAGAAGTTCAAAAGAAGATTCCTTCGGTTTGCACTACGCGGATTACCTTGGGCGGATAGTTTTCACCTTCCACCCTATGTGCAACGCCTTTAGCTTATAAACCTGCAAACCCTTGATAAACGTCACAAAGTGGCTGACATTATATTCATTCATCAGTTTTTATGCGCTATTATCGATTGCCCTGCACTTTTGCAAAAAAATTCTCTCTACAGAAATCTAAGATCGGTATCTGTCTTTGATATCGACTTCCACCGCACTAATTATGGAAGTAATGAACCAATGACCCGCATGCTACGTACTACTAACAGCATGCAAAATTTCTTTGATTTCCACTCCAGTAAACATTCTCTTTCCTTTCGACTGTTTTAAGCCATGTGCTTCCGGCCAACCCGACCCTTTACCTACCAGTGTGAGTGGGTTCCATTGAATTGCTCAATGCAATCGTTGCCTTTTCGAAGCGTTTGACCAATCCACTGCCACTTACCCTTTGTGATGGAAGTGTCTATGGTTTATTGATGATCTGTTCTCCTATGAACAGGGCCCGATCCTTTAGCAGAACCCGATCCAGCTTTTTCGCCACCCTGAGCAAAAGTATTATTTGCCGCCCCTTTCCTTTAAAGCCATATCTACATTAGAATGTTATTTCGCTTTTTAACTGTCTTAACATTTGATAAGAAGAAAACCTGTCTTTTAACCTACTAATAACCAAGAGCCTACAGCAAATTTTGGGAGTGGAGGTATAACCAAAATCTGAATCCTGATGGAGCAGTTTTATAGGTATACCCGTCTTGATTTCATATTCGAAAGGCTGGCAAGTTTCTTTTCAGCTTTCTGTGGTTTTGGAAGGGTTAAAAAACGCGATAATTCCAAGTAATCTGAGAAAGGCAAATCCAAATCAAATGAAATTTTTAATATTGAAGCTGATGTTCTGTCATTTTTCCTAAGTCTGAAGACCTCAATCTTGACGGTCCGATTAATAGAAGTCAATTTATGCTATTTAAGCGAACCATTCCTGGAGACATTTCTGTTTTATTTTTTGTTTGTTTTTCTAATCTGGAAAGTCTCCAAAAAAAGACCTGATACTCTGATTAGTTGGATTCATCAGAACAAAACAGAATAACTTTTATAATTTCGGAAAATCATGGAAAGAAGAAAATCAGAAAAAAAAAAAAGAAATCTCTTCGACGGGTATAGAACGGCGCATGTTTAGTTGCGCATGTATGAAGTGCAAAAGCGAAAGGAAATAAAACATTCATACAATTTAATTTTTTTTCTCTTTTGCACTTTATACATCCACAACTAAACATGCGACCGTGTTATAACCGTCTTATAAACGATTGAAACAGAACACGGAACTATGTGTTGAAAAATGCCAACAAAAAGCGTGTAAAGTTGGGAAAAAAGTGTGAAAAGTCGTGGGATGTGAAAAACCGCGTTAAATAGCTCGGAATACCATGAAAAAAGTCATGGAATACCTCGGGGGACAGCAAGAAAAGTCACGAAAAAGGCATTAAATACCACGCGTAAGATATCGCGGAGAATAGGGAGAAGGTCACAGAGAAGAGCCTAGAAAGTCGTGGAAAAATGGACGGCAAAAAATGAGCAGGGTAGGGCAACGTCTGCTGGGTCAGCTAGTATTTTATATTTATGATATTTTATTGACCAAACCCCTGTACTTTGAAAAAAAATTGCGTTCAGTGAACTTCAAATGGTTTTATTGAAGCTTGTTGTTTACCCAATTAATGTTTCAAATGTCATCAAAAATGTAAAAATATCGATAATGAATTGATAATTTCTACCTTCTGGAGCCTAATTTACATAATTTAACAAATAATTGTATAAGATTTTATTTTTGTACTTTTTTTAGAAGAAAACATTTTCCAAGGAAGCCTACAAAAATGCTTTCTTGTTTAAACATAAAATATTATGAATAACTGTTAAAAGTATTTTGTGTTTTTAAAGTCCATTATATTTAGACAAAAGCATCAGCTTTCATATGACACCTCATTTATTAGAATCCATAAAGAATTACCAAAGTAATAGACATTTTTGTGAAATCAAATCATATATTTCATACATATGATATTTTATCGACCAAGTACCTATAATTTGTCAAAAAATTGCATTCGGCGAACTTCAAATGGTTGTAGTGAAGCTTATAGTTGACTTACATTATTGTTTGGTATATGAATACTGAGCGCTGATCACTCAGCTATTATAATAAATTTAAATAAAAATAATAAATTAAAAAATGTAAATGTTACGGTAGATAATGTGAAAATTGATCATTTTTCCATTCGAAAGCCTATATTTACATAGTTTCATCTTTAATTGTATAAGATTTTATTTTTGTATTTTTGTTGAGGCTTCAAGCTTTCCATTGATATCTCAACTTTAAAGATTGGTTAAGTTTTACTCAAGTTATAAGCTATTTTGTTTACGTGAAAAGATTATTTTGATTTTTTTTTTGCAGATTCATGTGAGAAATCGAATTTATGATATTTTTGATCTTATTTAATGATTTTGTGAAGCTTGTAAATATCGTATAGCAATAAATTGTGTACCAAAATAATTGCTGGCGTTTTGAGTGTAGTTTTATGGAAATTTACAATATTTTTAGTAGACAGAGTCAAAAGTTGTAGAGGGAAACATTTTCCAAGGAAGCCTACAAAAATGTTTTCTTGTTTAAACATGACATTTTATGAATAACTTTTAAAAGTATTTTGTGTTTTTAAATTCATCAGTATTTAGGCAAATGCATCAGCTTTCATATGACATATCATTTATTAAAATCCATTAAGAATTGCCAAAGTAATAGACATTTTTGTGAAATCAAATCATTTTTTTCAAATTTATGATATTTTATCGACCAAGTACCTATAATTTGTCAAAAATTTGCACTCGGTGAACTTCAAATTGTTGTAGTGAAGCTTATAGTTGACTTACATTATTGTTTGGTATATGAATACTGAGCGCTGATCACTCAGCTATTATAATAAATTTAAATAAAAATAATAAATTAAAAAATGTAAATGTTACGGTAGATAATGTGAAAATTGATCATTTTTCCCTTCTGGAGCCTATATTTACATAATATCATCAAACATTGTATAAGATTTTATTTTTGTATTTTAACTAAGGCTTCAAGCTTTCTATTGATATCTCAACTTTAAAGATTGATTAAGTTTTACTCAAGTAATAAGCTATTTTGTTTACGTTAAAAGATTATTTTGAATTTTTTTACAGATTTATGTGAGAAATCGAAAATATGATATTTTTGATCTTATTTAATGATATTGCTAAGCTTGTGAGTGACGTATTGAAATAAATTGTATATCAAAATAATTGTTGACATTATAAAGGTATTTTTATGGAAATTTAAAATCATTTAAGTGCATATAGTCAAATGTAATGTGTTCGTGCACTTTTTGTCGCAATCGCATGCGACAAAAAAGTCTCCACATGCGATTGCGATTGCACGAACACACCCCGCGCTGAATGTTTAAGAATGACAGTTCAGTGGGTTTTCCGCTGAGCTGAATTCTAAACATTCAGCTCAGCATCTTGTCAAATAATTTTCATTCTTAACCTATCATTCATCGGCACAAGTTCGCCCAAATTAAAATAAAAGAAATGTAAAATAAAACCAAGAAAACGTGTTCATATATATATATAAAATTAAACTATTAAATAAAGAAATAACAAAAAGAAAAAGAAGAATCAACCCCGACGCAGACGACGAACGCAGGAGCGGATGAGCGACGACGCAGGAACGAATGTGTGAGTTTTATATATTTTCAACCCCAACATTTGGTCAATCGAGCCAGGATATTTTGAGCTCCATCGCACTTATTTTCGCCAAAAAACCACACCCTGCCGTCTACTCGACTTTGCTCGAATTTGTCACGTGCTGTTCTTCACAGTGACTCATCAGTGCTCATCAATTCGTTCCTCGAATTTCTTCAGTAGCCGACATCCAAATTAGTTGCCGCAAATTATTGCAACTTAATTTTGTCGTGTGCTACTCATCACCAGTGGCCGACATCCAAGTTTGTTGCCCCAAATTTTTTGCAACATAATTTGTCGTGTGCTACTCATCAAAGAGTGAAACAAAATATATATGTACAATACGTGCTCAATCGATGCCGACACGTATTTTTTTTTGACACCATTGCTCGATTGGTGTGGAGGAAGAAGAGTATGACCACCAGAAGAAGTCCAACGAAGCTGCCACAAGAAGACAACAATTTTCATCAAATATAACTATACATTGTACAAGGTTAGTATATCGTTTTTTTATAATATTGATCGGCACTTTTTTTTTGTAGTTTTTTGAATTCACATACACATACATATATAAAGTAGCATTTGAAAGTTTATAACGGCAAGTTTGCGGCGTCACTTTCCCTCTCACTCTTTCTTAACGCGGACATATTTTTTTTGTCAATTTTGCAATACAGTCATTTGGCTTGATATTTTTTTTTTCTCAAAGCAAATAAAGTTGCGTTCAAAAATTCTCATTCTCATTTTCAAAGGTTCTTATGAGAACCAACCCCAAAAAGTTCTTTGTGCTGCTCGTGCTTTCAGCAACGGCTTTTTTTCTTGTGTGTTGGCATACCATTTGTGGCGTGATTTCAGAAACAGTTCTGCAACTGTGATTTGGTACAGTTACATAGTGGTTTTGTGCTGGTTCCTAGATTCCGTTGGGACATTGCTTCTTTTATTTTGTGGCACGCTTTCACAAATTTAAAGTTTCATTTTCTCAGAGTTCTTCTGAGGATTTTTGAATTATTCAATTTTGTTTTGAGTTACTTTGAGAACTCTGATACAAAAAAAAAAAATATTTTTTTTTTATTCAACGTAGATTCTACTACACGTTTTCACCAAATCATTTTGTTCTCAAAGGTTCCTTTTTGAGAACCCAAGACTTTCTTTGTTTTTTGATCAAATTCTAACCTTGAATTTTCAAGAGTTTAATTAATTTAAGAAAACGATGGAACGGCTTCCACGTTTTCACCCAATTCGTTCTTATCTCAAGGTTCTTTTCAGAACCGAACTTATTTAAACTGGTTTTTGCAAATTTTTCTCTCTCTTGAATTTTTTCAAACTTTTTCAATTATTGATTTAGAAAACGCAGAAACGGCTTCCACGTTTTCACCCCATTCATTCTTTATCTCAAGGTTCTTTTCAGAACCAAAGTTATTTCAACTGTTATTTGAAAAATTTTCTCTCTTTTGAATTTTTTCAAAACATTTTCAATAATTGTATTAAAGTTTCTTTTTTTGGGTGAAAGCTCCTGAATATCGCTCATTGAAAAATTTTCTCACTTGTTTTTTGTTCTCAACTTAAAGTTTTTTTTTAAGAATCCTGAGCAGGGTCTCTCGAAGTAAGTTTTCACTATTCTTTTTTGTATTTATATCTTCTTTTTATTTTAATTGTATACGCCTCCTTGTATACAATCTCAGCCTCACGATCCTCAAAAGGATATGATATTACAAACTGTGCCTCTTTAGCACCCATATTGGTCTCGCTTACTCACTTTTAAAGTTTTCAAAACTTCTCGTCTAAACTGTGCTTCTTTAGCACCCATATTGGTCTCGCTTACTCACTTTTAAAGTTTTCAAAACTTCTCGTCTAAACTGTGCCTCTTTAGCACCCATATTGGTCTCGCTTACTCACTTTTAAAGTTTTCAAAACTTCTCGTCTAAACTGTGCCTCTTTAGCACCCATATTGGTCTCGCTTACTCACTTTTAAAGTTTTCAAAACTTCTCGTCTAAACTGTGCCTCTTTAGTACCCATATTAGGATACAACATTTAATTGGAATTTCCACCCTGATCATTTTTAATACTCAATTTTGTACTATACTCTGTTTATTTATAACAGTTAGTATCATAGTGTTTCCTTATAACACTCAATTTCATATAACACTCTGTACGTGTTCTTTGTATAACACTTATTCCCATGGAACTCTCGGTACGTGTTTAATTACAACACTATCTTATATATTTAACTCTGTAAGTGTTTAAACTTGATTTTATACTACACTCTCTATGTGTTTATTACATAATATAACACTTAAATCGCTTACTCATTTTTAAAAAATTTTCAAAACTTCTCGTCTAACTGAGTTCTCGACTCTATGTTGTCGGCTCTAAAATTTGTTCGTTCTTACTTTATCTTTGATAATCTGGCCATAGATATTCATCTGCGGCTTTTGGCGTTTATGCATCACCCTCTTGAACGATTGTTCTAATACTCAGTTATTTCAATTCCTGAACTTAATTTACGAAGTTCTCGACTCTAAGTTGTCGACTCTAAAGCTCTGCGAACAATATCCCTCCTACGGTACATTCCGATTTTTTGAACTTCTTGTTTTACGAAGTTCTCGACTCTAAGTTGTCGACTCTAAAGCTCTGCGTACAATATCCCTCCTACGGTACATTCCGATTTTTTGAACTTCTTGTTTTACGAAGTTCTCGACTCTAAGTTGTCGACTCTATTTCTTTCTATACTCTTTGCACTCTTGTTCTCGAAAAATCTTTTTTTTCACTCTCTTCACTTGGCCTAAACATGGAGTTCTTAGAAGAGTTGATTTTTGCGGCAGATTTGCTTGTCAAATTTCATGCCTCAGCCAGAGAAGTTCCTGAACAAAGCCATTCCATTGCGACATTAGAAGCAAGAAAAACTGAGCTAAAGGACTTATGGGAAAATGTTAAGGAGCATTATGCCAACTGTGCACGCTATCTCCCTGGTGTCGAAGAAGATCCTCTCGACATGGATGCAATAGAATCCAAATACAGAAATAGCAACGAAACATATGTCAGCTGTTTAGGATTATTTCTTGAGCTTCAGACGAAACTCAAACCTGACCCTCACGTGGGTTTTAAAGATTTTCCTACACCCAATAGTGCCCCTCCGAAATCCGGGTCTTCTCATTGCATAAAATTACCACCATGTGATACAGATGTGTTTCATGGTGACTACCTCTCTTGGCCCGCTTTTCGCGATATGTTCGAGGCAGTTTACATACAGCATCCCAAGTTAGGTGAGGTTGAAAAATTATTTCATCTTCGTTGCAAAACACGTGATGATGCATTCAGGACTATCAGTCATTTTCCACTAACAAATGCTAGTTTTGCACTTGCCTGGGCCGCTTTGCGTGCTACATATGAGAATACTCGTATTCTTGTTAACAACCAGGTAAAAAATATTTTTAACTTGCCTACTGCTAATGAAGAAAGTGCAAAATCCATTCGAACACTTCAAAGCAAAATTAACGATTCCCTGACCATACTTCAAGCTCATAACATCGTTACCCAAAACTGGGATCCAATCCTTGTTTTCGCTTGTTGTAACAAACTACCTAAAACTACATTGTCTCTTTGGGAACAGTCTTTAGAAGACCCTACGAAAGTACCAACCTGGAAGCAATTGGACAAGTTCTTAAGCTCGCGTTTCCAGACTCTGGAGTCTATTTCAGATACCACTTCTTCAAAACCCCTTTCATCTAATCACCAAGTCAGCAAAAAATTCACTACTCAAAGGCCTAGCAAAGTAAATGCGTTTCTTGCGAAGGCGGGAGGAATCAAATGTAAATTTTGCTCGGCAGACCACACAATTTATGAGTGTCCAAAATTCTCGGCCTTATCTGTCTCATCCCGAATTGAAATCGTGCGTGAGAAGAAGATGTGCAATAATTGCTTGGGCACCAGCCATCAAAAGGCTACTTGCTCTAGCAAATATTCTTGTAGTTTTTGCAAGAAAAGACACCATACACTTCTGCATCTTTCAAAAAATCCCTCTCCAGTTCAAAATAAAACATCAAATATACAGTCCACTCCTCAACCACAAGCTTTACAAAATTCGCAAATATCTGCTTCTTCGCAGCCATTCATTCCTCAAACATCAACATATCAAAATTTCATGGTGACCTCTAGCAAAAAGATTCTGTTGGCTACTGCTTTGGTCAGTATAGTAGGAATTGAAACAGTGCATACTGTAAGGGCACTCATTGATCCAGGCTCCGAAATATCTTTCATTTCGGCAGTTGTGCAAAAACGCTTGAACTTACCATGCGTTGACAAAAGCACTTCTATTTCTGGAATCAGTGGAAATCTCTCTATCACTTCCAAAAAACTTTGCTCTTTTTCGATCACTTCGGTTTTTCCCCCTCAAATTACTATTTCAGCTCAAGCCATCGTGCTTAAAACTCTTACTAACAATCTCCCAAGTACATCTTTCTCGGTACTTAATCCTAGCATTTTCTCAGGCCTCCAATTGGCCGATCCCACTTTTAATAAGTCATCTCAGGTGAATCTTCTGATCGGTGCTGATCTGTACCCATCTATCATTCGTAATGGAATTAAACACATCTCAAATTCACTTCTTGCTCAAAACTCCATGTTTGGTTGGATATTGTCGGGTCCAGTTCCAGAATCTTTCCAATCGTAGAACTACTATCGGATGTGATTGTAGCACATCCGATAGTAGTTCTTGCAATTTAGACACTCAATTACGCAAATTTTGGGAGCTAGAAGAACTACCTTCTACTCTTGCTCGTTCATCAGAAGACTGTTTCTGTGAAGAACTGTATAGAACTACCACTTTTAGATGCGCTGATGGTAGATTTGTTGTCCGACTTCCATTTAAACAACACACTTATAAGACCACTTTAGGTCACTCTCGTTTTATCGCCTTAAAACAGTTTTCGAGAACTGAAAAATCCTTAGCGTCAAAAGCGGATTTGAAATCCGAATATTCCAAGGTCATATCTGAGTATCTTTCTCTTGGACATATGAAGAAAGTTACTCCATTGGAGAGCATTGAAAACGGTCAAGTAAAATCTTTTTATCTTCCGCATCATGCAGTCATAAAACCGGAGAGTACTTCAACCAAAGTACGTGTTGTTTTTAATGCTTCCAATGCTTCATCAAGCGGGGTCAGTTTAAATGATTTACTGCACCCAGGCCCAATTTTGCAACAAGATTTATCCTCCTTAATTATTCGCTGGCGGTTTTACAAGTATGTGTTTAATGCGGACATAGAAAAAATGTACCGCCAGATTCTGATCGACACACGAGATACTCCCTTTCAACGAATTCTTTTTCGTACCTCTCCTCACTTGGAAATTGAAGATTTCGAACTATTAACTGTCACTTTTGGTGTTAACTGCGCTCCCTACTTGGCAATCCGTACCCTCTTCGAATTAGCAAAAATTGGAAAAACTGATTTTCCTCTTGCATCAAAAATTCTACAGTCAGAGTTCTACGTCGATGACGTTTTGTCTGGTGCTCATAGCATTTATTCCGCTAAGAAAGCCCAATCTGAGCTTATCAATTTACTTGATTCAGCTGGATTTCCACTTCGTAAGTGGACTTCCAATGCCCCTTGTTTACTCGAACATCTACCTCGAGAACACATTCTTCACGAGAATTTTTTGAAACTAGACGCTGATAGCAATACGAAAACATTAGGGATACGGTGGAATGCCAAGGAGGATAGTTTTTATTTCACGATTCAACCAATTGTTTTATCGGAAAATCCCACTAAACGCGAAGTTTTTTCTCAAATAGCTCGTATATTCGACCCCGCGGGTTGGCTAGCCCCTGTGGTAGTAGTCGCAAAAATGCTCATGCAACGAGTCTGGGCAGAACACACGGATTGGGACGACCCTCTTCAACCTGATTCCTTTAAAGTTTGGAAAACGTTTGCCTCCCATTTAACTGATATACAAAATATAAAAATACCTCGCTGGGTTGAATATTCCCCCTCGTCAGACATTCAATTTCACGGTTTCTGTGACTCCTCCGAAAAAGCATATGCCGCGACTTTATATATTCGCGTTTGTCATGCTGACGGTGTTTTTAATTCTCACTTGCTCTGTGCAAAATCAAAAGTTTCACCCATCAAATCTGTGTCTTTACCACGCCTTGAGTTGTGTGGGGCACTTCTTCTCTCTAAATTAATAAGAATATACGTTTCAAGCTTCCCTGTCCACGCATACCAGTTTTTATGGACTGATTCGTCCATTGTTTTAGCTTGGCTGAAAAAAACCACCCTGTGTGTGGAAAACATTTATTGCAAATCGCACCAGCGAAATTTTAGAAAATGTTGGAAATGGCAAGTGGAGACATGTAAAATCAGCTGATAATCCAGCTGATTTAGCCACTCGCGGTTTAATGCCCTCAGATTTGAGGCATAATTCGTTTTGGTGGAACGGTCCCTCATGGCTTTGCAAACCAACCTCACTTTGGCCAGAAGTATCTCCGACCGTCCCCCAAGTCGAAGATCTCGAACAAAAACCAGTTGTCTCCTTGGTAGTTCAAGAAGGTCCAGAAGACATTCTTGACCGTTTTTCAACTTTGCCTCGTGCAATGCGTGTAATTTGTTACATATTCCGTTTTTATTTTAAAATTTCACAGAAACAAAGTATGCAGTGCACTTCACATAGCATTACTCCTCAAGAAATGCAATTTGTAAGAAATCGTCTTATACTGCAAGCTCAAAAAAATTATTATCCAACGGAACATTCTCTTCTCATGGAAGGTAAACCAATTCTTCAAAGAAGTTCTATTCGCTCATTCAACCCATTTTTGGACCCAGATCACCTCCTCAGGGTCAATGGTAGACTATCTCAGTCAAATCTCTCATTCAATGAAAGGCATCCTCTTATTCTGCCTCATAACTCTAGATTTTCGTATCTTCTTACTCAATTCATTCATGAAATTTCCTTGCACGGTGGCAATTCTTTAATGTTGCGACTCTTGCGACGAAGTTTTTGGATTCCAAAACTTAAAAATCTCATAAAATTCTGTATACGACAATGTAAAACATGCGTCATTCACAAAAAGGTATTAAGCGAGCAAATAATGGCTGCTTTACCACCTGAACGATGTAATTTTTCTCCACCCTTCACTTTTACCGGAATCGATTTTGCCGGCCCCTTCATAATAAAAACTTTCAATGCCAGAAATTGTCGTATGACAAAAGGTTATGCCTGTGTATTTGTCTGCTTTTCTACTAAGGCCATTCACCTCGAAGCTGTAAGTGATTTATCCTCTGAGGCCTTCCTAGCAGCCTTTGCGCGATTCGTGGCACGACGCGGCCTACCTAAAGAAATCTATTCGGACAACGGTACGAATTTTACTGGGGCAGATGCGATTTTACGCAAAGAGTTCAAAAATTTTCTCAAGTCTATACCTCAAGTAACTCGATCGTCATATGGTGTTCAAGGTCTTGTATGGAATTTTATACCCCCAAGTGCTCCACATATGGGTGGACTCTGGGAGGCCGGTGTCAAAAGTTGCAAAAGTCACCTTCGAAAACTGGGGACCAGTGCAAGACTCACTTTTGAAGAATTTTCTACTGTCTTAGCTCGCATCGAAGCATGCTTAAACTCACGACCAATTTCATCTATGTCCAATGATCCCTCTGATCTATTGGCTTTAACTCCGGGTCATTTTATTCGCGGTAGTCCGCTTTTAGCATTTCCGGAACCGAATCTGGCTGATGCCAATTTGTCCCTCATCAATAGATGGGAAAAAGTTAAATGCCTTCAACAACAATTCTGTCGTCGATGGAAAGACGAATATCTAAAAGAACTTCATCAAAGACATAAATGGCAATCGCCACAAAAAGATATTAAGTTAAATGATTTAGTCGTCATCAAAAACGAAAATCTCCCATCTACGGAATGGCGTCTAGGGCGTGTTGTAAATGTACACCCCGGCGCTGACGGAAGGATGAGGGTGGCGACGCTTCGAACCCAGAACGGCGAAATTAGCCGTCCCGTGGTGAAACTTTGTCTTTTGCCTCTGAAATAACATCATGTTAATTTTGTTCTCCTCAAAAAAAAAATTTTTTTTCTTATATGCCTTTCAATGTTATAACTTAAACTTTATACTTACTTTTTTTTCTATAAATTTTCAATTCAATTTCATCATTTTCTTTTAAATTGCTCTTTAAGCGCTTCACGCTTTTTATATTTTCTAATTTTATTTGTTTTTTAGCTCTTTGGCGCTTTACGCCAAGGGGGGCAGTAATGTTCGTGCACTTTTTGTCGCAATCGCATGCGACAAAAAAGTCTCCACATGCGATTGCGATTGCACGAACACACCCCGCGCTGAATGTTTAAGAATGACAGTTCAGTGGGTTTTCCGCTGAGCTGAATTCTAAACATTCAGCTCAGCATCTTGTCAAATAATTTTCATTCTTAACCTATCATTCATCGGCACAAGTTCGCCCAAATTAAAATAAAAGAAATGTAAAATAAAACCAAGAAAACGTGTTCATATATATATATAAAATTAAACTATTAAATAAAGAAATAACAAAAAGAAAAAGAAGAATCAACCCCGACGCAGACGACGAACGCAGGAGCGGATGAGCGACGACGCAGGAACGAATGTGTGAGTTTTATATATTTTCAACCCCAACATAATGAATCATACAGTTCGTGAAAGGAGCATAAAAAGTGCATTTTGTTTGAATTTTTTTCTGTAATATGTCTTTTACAGTATTTGGTTTTATTTTAATCAATAAATGTTGTATGACAATGTTTTAGAAAACAGATACATCTTGATATTGAGCTAAAAAAAAATCAAAATTATAAATTTTTTCATTAAATTTGGCAGTTCAAATGCATTCATTACAATCATATTTTCACAAAATGACCTCTGTGGCAATGTTTTATAAATAAATTGTCCAATATTGGTATGCAGAATTATAGTCCAACATTTTATCAATTTTAATCCATCTCAATTATAAAAATCCAGCAATTAAAATGAAAGTTACAGATTTTAATATGCAATGAAATTGACCTTTTTTTAAGTTTTTTTAAAGTTTCCTCTGTAAAATCTATAAAACTGAATATATATATTTAAAAATGTTTATTGCCTATCAAGGACACTTGTACCAACAATATTGTAGTGCATTGTTTTTTGAAATTCTAAAATATTTCATACCATTTTGTGAAAAGAAAATGAGAACAAAAATTAACTTTGCCTTCACCCACGTTTTTCTCATTATTAATTACACCATGTTGTAGCCTAATATTTCAGCTAAATTTTAACTTCTTAATCTCTAAAATCGGACAACAAATAAAAAAGATAAAAATAATATAAGCAATGCACCTCGAATTGATTTGTGAGCCAACGGTACCGTTACCCACTGGTGACTGTTCAAATTCGATCGACCAAAGCAGAGATTTTTGCGAAATTATGATGAAACTTGACTCAAGATTGTGAAACTGTTATAGCACGTACCGTTATGTGTGATATATCAAATTAAAGGATTTTGATTGAGATGCTTGATAAAGTTGAATTATATTTTTCCGTGGTCCAGGTAAAAAGTTATGAGGCGCGGCGTAAAAAAACATCTTTTTACCGTTATCTCCGCTCGCACACTACAGATTTTTGTGAAATTTTGTACAAAAATGTATTTGCCCATTATCTAATGGCTGTGTGAATTTCCAAATAGGAAAACTAAAAAAGATAAAAATAAAAAACGGTTGGGAACGGTCCCAAAATTTAGTGAAAAAATCTAATTTTTACTGTTACTCTGTGAAAAATAACTTTAGAAATGCAATTCTTTCACACATGTGTTGCCAATACATAAATCTAAAAGTCATTTTCTCAAAATATTTTTCCCGTTATTACCCGATTTTTAAAATCGAAAAAACCACTCACTCTGACATTTAAAAAACGATGCATTTTTCGGAACCCAAAAACTTGTGGAAAAAGTGATTTTGAAAAAAATTCCTTTAAGACGTGTAATTTTTTTTTTTTCATTCTCTATCAATGTGCATACTCATTTTTTGTGGGAAAAATCAATTTTACCCAAATTCACCTTATTGTGAAAGGTGTGCTGAAAAATTTGGTTTTAGAAAAAAATTCATATCTCGAAAACGGAATTTTTTAGAATTTCTTCCCCACATAATAATCTTGGAGAGAGAGAGAGAGAGTGAAGTGTAACACGCATAGTTATTCAGTGCTCTAGTTTTTCTTAATAAATACATATTTAAAATTTTTTGAAAAAGGTATAATTTGCTGTGTTGTATTTTTAAACTAAATCCTTACATCACAAAAGTTAGAAAAAGTCGAGAGCCAAAGTAAGGTAGGATTAATTTAAGTTTTAAAATCCGACCAAGAAGATCGACGTTTTTGTTTGACCCGCTATATGCCACCAAAGCGAAAATTAACGGAATTATCTCCGATTAACACTCCCGAAAGCAAGAAAACGTTAAACAATTTAAACATGATTAATGCTGAAGATATAAAATCTATCGTTGACCAATGTTTGCACGAACATCTGCAAAATATTGCAACGAAAGAAGACATCTCGGCTGTTTCGAAGGACATACAGCTTCTTCGCTCACAAAATACTCATTTGGTTGAACGTCTTTCTGTCCTTGAGAGCTACTGCGAAACCCTGGAGAAACAACTCGAAATTGTGACACAAAAAACAAATGAAAACACAGTTGTCATGCATTTTCCTTCAGACAAGATGGCAAACAAGCTTAGCTATGCAACACAAACTTGTCTAAGCCTTCTTAATCTCAACGAAAGTGCGGAATTATCATTACACAAATCACAAGAATTCAGTAACCGGCAAACAAAAAAAACAACAATGATTCTCAAATTTGAAAACGCCGACACCGTCAACAAAATCATGGATGCCGCTCCCAAACTAAAAAATACTGGCGTCTTTATTCATCGTGAACAGTCTTTAATTTATAGAAACAAAAGAAGACGTCTTTTTGACATAAAGAGCAAACTGTCATCGAAGAACCCGAACATTAAAATCTTCATAAAAGGAGCAAAGATGCAAGTAGACAGTTTCACTTTTACATACGATACTTTCCGCGGCTTGAAGATACAAACAAACAGAGAACTCGAATATATAAAAACAAATTTTGGTGATGATGCAGCGTGTTTCTTTGACGTTAATAACATAAACAACATAAACGTCAGTTCGAGTCGTCAAAACAGCTACTATGCGACACATGCGCCACCTGGAAGTTATCTCGGTCACAATGAAGAAGGTGCAGGTCTCAGCTATAGATAGGATAGTGTTGCCGTCTGCCAAAATAATATTTTTATTTCTAACAATTTAAAATTAAAAACTCTTTGCTACAACGTAACAGGTTTAAAAAACAAATTAATAATGCCTGATTTTTTTGATTTTATTTCCAAATATGATATTTTTATTCTTTTAGAAACTTTTTTAGAAGACGGAAAAGAACTGCAGTTTTTGAAGTATTTTAAAAATTATAATGTGAAATGTGTACCAGCTATTAGAAATAATAGAGTTGGTAGAGCTAGTGGTGGTATGATGTGTGGTATCAAAAATACAGTAGATAACCATATAAAGTTTAAGAAGTGTGAGAATTATATAATTATAGACATCGTTTATGGCGCAAAACATTTTCAAATTCTTCCAATTTACTTAAATTATAATGAATGGCATTTAAAATATAATGAGCTCTATAACTTTTTAGTTACCAACAATTATGAAAATATAATGATTGTGGGAGATTTAAATGGTCGTATAAGTGATTTTCGGAATTCAGTCCTCTTGTATAACTGTCGTTTTTCGAGCGAAAGAAAATCTTTAGACAACTGTCTTAATCAATATGGAAAATTATTAGTAGAACTGATAGAAGACTTTGGATTTTTCGTTTTAAATGGAACGTCTTATAGTGATTCTGAGGGAAACTATACTTGCGTCTCTACTCAGGGCTGCTCTGTGATAGATTATTGTCTCATAAAAGGTGAATGGCTTCGTATAATTGAAGACTTTGAGTCTTATCCAGCTAATTATTCGTCACACCTCCCCATCTTGTTTTCTAGCATAATCGATAATCGTTTAATTAACCTCCAATCAATCGGTGGCGATACAAAACTGAAATGGAACAATAAAAAGGAAAATGAATACAAAATAAAACTTAATCAACAGCTAGCTACCATGCCGAGTGTGACATCTGACTCTATAGAAAACGTGACAAACTCAGTTTTTTCAGTAATTAGACAATCTGTATGCCTTAATTTGTACAGTCGTAGAGATACTTTTCAATCTAAGTGGTATGACGAAGAATGCAAAAGAAGTAGGAACAAATCTTTCGCTTTCTTAAAAAATTTCAGAAAAACAAATAATGCAGTTTTTAAATCACTATACCTACAGTCAAATCAAGAATATAAAAGGCTATGTAATCTCAAAAAGGAACTGTTTCTTAAAAAATCGGCTTTAGAGATCGTGGAATGTAGAGATTCAAAATCCTTCTGGAAAACCGTACGTTTTTTGAGTGGACAGAGTGATAGAATATTGTCAACAATCGATGAAAACATACTCGCAACTTATTTTGAAACCTTGCTTCTGCCTGACCCTAACCAACACTCAATAAGTTTTGCAATGCCTAATATTATTGTTCCCGCATTGGATGCTAGTCTCACAATTATGGAACTATCAGAAGCTTTGAACAAAATGAAAGCTAACAAAGCATCAGGCTCTGATGGAATCCCTGTAGAGTTTTATAAACATGCTACGCCTGAGTTTTTAGAGTACATTTTAGAACTTTTGAATAGAATATTTAGTGAAGAGATACTTCCCGATAACTTTCGGTTGTCAAGAATTTCAGCCATTTTTAAAAATGGCAACCGTGAGTTGCCCGAAAATTATAGGGGTATTGCAGTATTAAACTCGTTTAGAAAAATTTTTACTCAAATTCTCTATACAAGGCTAATGACCTGGGTAGAACAAAATAACATAATTAGTTGTTGCCAAGCTGGCTTTAGAGCCAACCTTTCAACCCTTGATCAAATCTTTGTACTCAGCACTATTGCTAGGCGTTTCATCGATAAAAAGAAGTGTTTATATGTTTTTTTCGTTGACTTAAAAGCGGCTTTTGACACGATTAACAGAAACTTTTTACTTTATAAACTTTCAGCAATTGGTCTATCGACCAAATTTATAAGACTTTACGGGAAAATTCTCGAAAACTTGACCGCATCGGTACAAAACGGCTCAAAAACGTCGAGAGAATTTAGGTGTGAAACAGGTGTCCCTCAAGGATGTGTTTTAAGCCCTCTTATATTCTCATTGTTTATTAACGATGTTGAAAATCACATACCAGGCGGCATTCTGTTTGGAGATGTTACTGTGAAAGTTTTGCTCTACGCTGATGATCTAGTAATTTTATCTGACAATCCATTTACTTTGCAGCTTCAAATTAACAAGCTTAAACAGTTCTGTGACTTGTGGGATCTTAAAATAAATACTACAAAATCAAAAATAATGGTTTTCAGGTCTCAAAATAGATCTATCGCCTATGCCCGGAACTGGACCCTGGATAGCGATATAATTGAAGTTGTAAATGAATTTAAGTATCTTGGATATAAAATGACATATAACTTAAATGTTCGTTCCCATATTAAAGAGAAAACAATCTCTGCAAAAATTGCACTGAATACGATGTGGTCTCAATTTTTCTCTAACAAACTCGTAGATCCTGTGTCAAAATTCAAAGTCTTCAATGCTACAGTGAATAGTTGTTTTTGCTATGGAAATGAAGTATATGGGTATGAACAGTTCGAGGAAATTGAGAACATACAAAGGTATTTTTTTAAAAGAATTTTTAGGTTACCTAGTAATACTCCTAATTACGCTATACATCTTGAGTCAGGTTTACCTCAAATATTCTTAAAAAACTTAAAGGCTAATGCAGATTATATTGTCAAGGTAATGAAACGATCTGACCAAAACTTGCAAAAACGGATTTTAAAAATTTGTTTTAGATGCGGTTATAGTCCAATCAAAAATTGGTACGACCTTGCTATAACACACAACTTTGCAATTTTACTGACAGTGGACAATGTAGAAGATCTAAAAAAATCATTGTACGATTGTATCTCTATTATAGATGATTCATTGTATGAGCTGTGTGTTGGACGAGGTACTGCTTCAGCATCCAGGACTATATACAGGCAACTTAATCTCAAACTTGGTGAAAAGAACTATTTTAGAGAAGAGTTCACAGTTTCTGAAATGAGTTTAATTTTCAAGATTAGAACCGAAATGCTTGATTTGAACTATAGGCCACATAGAACAGATTTAAACCCCGTGTGCTCACTGTGCAACCTTGATCAGAACGAAGATGTTTTTCATTTCTTAGCGGTTTGTCCAATCCTACAGGAAATCCGAAGACTTCATTTTTGCTCTAGTTTTCTTTCGCTAAGAGAATGTGTCAGTATTCTTAATGGCGATTATGGTTGGAAGCCTCTTATACGCTATGTATTGCATGCAAAAACTTACCGCAACGATTATTTGAATTTGTTTTGAGTTATAATAAGATGCAGTAAACATACTTCTTATTTATTTTTTTTTTGTTTTAGCCAAACTAAAAGCTTTTAAATAAAATAAACATCCTAAAAAAAATATGCAGTTCTTTTTCCTTTTTTTTTTTTTTTTGTAAATTTATTTTAAAAACTTATAGAGTTCTAACTCATTAATTTTTGTTTTAGCTAAACTAAAAGTCCGCTTCTTTTACATAAATATTTTTTTTTTGTTTTGACTAAACTAAAAGTCACACTTCAATAAAACATTATTTTTGTTCTTTTTGTTCTATTTTGGTTTTTTTTTTATATCTTATTATAATTCTTTTGTAATTACATATCTTCTGTAAGAATAAGCTGTAAAACTTATAAAAATATAATTATTGTAAGTATTCTTTATTTAAACTACTCTGGATAATCTAGTAATTTTGTTTTGACTAAACTAAAAGTCCATTAAATCAATCAATCAATATAACGTTGATTTTTAATATATACTTTGTTTGTTCATCTATTTAAATTATGCACCTTTTATATCAACTATGTAGTAGATAAAAATAATTCTCTTTTCACTGAAATATTGTTTTAATTTTTTTGGTTTTAATTCCTCCGGCAGACGGTTAATAAAGCCATGCTTTGTAAATCTTTTTAAAAATATTGTATCTTATAATTGAAAAAAAAAAATAAAGACCTTATCTATCTATCTATCTATCTATATAATAATCTTCATCATTTCGATTGATCTATGCATAAAAATTCAAATCACTTCTGTAACCTCAGTACTTTTCGAGATGTACAAAAAGTTTTTTTTTTTTTTGACCCCACTTTACCCTAACTTCTCATACGATTTTCAAAAAATCCCTTCTTAGTGCGCATATTCAGTACCATACAATTGAGATAGTAAAAGCGAAATTTCTCTATATATAATGGTATAAGCTGTAGCGTGATTATTAGAATTGGAATTGTAAAAAGTAACATGCGCTTAGTATGTTTTAATTTTAACTAGCCACCCGTCTCAAAATCGCTTACGCTGATTTTCCCATACTACAATCATATACTATATAATAATTAAATAATATATAATAATCAAATTATACTATATAATAATTAAATAATATATGTCATCGAGTCAGGGAGAGATGATGATGTGTTCAGGCAACAGAACACATCTATCATAATAATCGTCTAAATTTATTAAAAATAATATTCCCGTCTCTTTCCTTTAGAAAGAGAACGTTGAGTACAAAAAAAAAGTCATTTTTTGCTTTTTCATTCCTACATTTTCCATTTGCGATTTGAATTTGTTGCTGTTAAGATTAAATACCAAATTGTAAGTACAAAATTAAAATGTAATTTCATATCTTACATATATACTTTTTTTATAGAAATAAAATTAAATCTACACCAATTTTGTTGTAAAATTTTTATATTTGGATTTTGGAATCAACATTATAGCGCAGCAACATTATTTTATTTAATTTGATTGCAAATTTGTCGTGTTCCCTGCTTTGATATGGCCGACAAGAATTTGCACAGTTGTGCTTTAAAAGTTTGTCTTCTCCCGGATGATGACCAAATGGTGTCTTGCGATAAATGCAAGCGTTGGTGGCATTTTATTTGTCACGGATTCGATCCTGACAAGTTCGACACAATTACACCATGGTTTTGTGAGGAGGAAGACTGCGTTTTTCGAGAGGATGACATCGAATCACGTGATCAAACCGGTCATCGAGGTTCTTTGTCTACAGCTGACGCTGCCGATTTACCAAGTGAAGAGGATATCAACATGATCGTGGAAGCTGCTGCTGTTGCACAGGCTGCAGTTGCTGATCGTGACAAAGAGTTGTTGGAGTTGCGTGCTGAGCTTGCTGAAGCAAAAAAGTTGCTCGAAGTTTCGAAGGTTAAGGAACAATTCCCTTCCGTCTCTGAACCAGCTGTAGCAGCAACTAAATTAGCGAAGCTTCAAATTATTAAGCAAATACAAGCTAATCATCAAGCGTTGTTGAACAGTTCTATAGCAAAGTCTAAGGAGATTCCAAGCCAAAAACAAGTCCCATCAGCTCCAAACCACTCCACGCCTCATCAACACGAACGCTCATTTGAACCATCTTTTCGAGACCAAGATATGGCATCCCTACTTACGATTTTGAATCGTAGTAATGTTCAGGAGCTGCCCAGTTTTTCGGGTGAGAACAAAAGAGAGTGGCCCTACTTCGAAGAAGTATTTAAGTCAACGACTATTGAAGGTCGTTATTCATCAAAAGAGAACGTGGCTCGTGCTGGTGCACGACCTCACCACAGATTAATTAAATTTACCCAAGTTATCATCAAGGGCAGATCCCAATTTGCGTGTTTGGGCGGTGAAATTGAACGGGTTTGTTGCCGATATTAAGTCCATGAATAGAGAAGTGGATCTCAGGAGCGGATATGTTCTGACCAATCTTGCTTCGAAGTTAGGTCCGGGACTCTACCAAGAATGGCAGAGGACAAAATCAATATCAACATCTGATGTGACATTTGTGCATTTTGCAGAGTTTTTGACCGGAAAGCTGATTGATTTACCGCCCGAACTTGCGAAAACGTCTGGATTCACTGCCCAGAAAAAATCACAATCAGCTAGTACATCGAAATCTTCTCGAGTTTTAGTTCACACGTCTGCGTCATCCGGTTTGTGTTGCAAGTGCCAGAAACATCATACCTTGATGAAGTGTGAAGAGTTTTTGGCTTTGTCCCCGGTTCAAAGGCAGGCGTTTGTTAAGGAGCATCACGTTTGTTTTTCATGCTTGGATCCCGCTAAGCATTTTTGGAAAGTTTGCGCCAAGAAGAGAAGTTGTGGCGTCAATGGCTGCAACAGACGTCATCATCCGCTACTACATTTATCGGAAGACGAAAACAACAACGTATTAAATTCTGCTGCTGCGCCATTCGTGCCTCAACCGCACATCCACTCTTCTCATGTCAGTGCTGATGTGAATATAATGTTTAAAATCGTTCCAATACGCATCTATGGTAAGGATGATTTGTTCGTGGACACCTATGCATTCTTGGATGATGGGTCGTCGCTGTCGATGGTGGAAGAAGAACTTTTTAACGAGCTCGGACTGGATGGTCATCCAGAACAACTCACCTTACAGTGGACCAAAGGGGTATCTCGGCTTGAAGATTCACATTGCACTTCTTTAGCTGTGTCCGCAGTCAATGGTCGTAAGAGGTACGTTTTGAAAAATGTGTACACAATCAAACATTTAGGTCTCGCTAGTCAATCCACCGATGTCGAAGCTTTACAGAAGGCGTTCCCTCACCTACGTGGTCTCCCACTTAGTAGTCTGGTTAATGCTGAGCCAAAAATATTACTTGGTTTGGACCAGGCCAAATTTTTAATTGGACATGGTCAACGTTATGGGAAGGATGAGGAACCTCACGCTTTGAAAACGCTCCTGGGATGGATTGTCTACGGGAAATCGGCTCCTTCGATGCAGGTGTCAAGTGTGCATCAGACTGCGAAACCTACAATGCAATTAATGTTTCATGACGCTATAAGAGAAGAACCTGAATTACACGATTTAGTCCGTCGTCACTTTACTACCGAAGACTTTGGCGTAATGCCTCCTAAGGGTGAAGTATTAAGTCGAGAAACCAGTCGATCCCTAGAGATAATGGAAAGTTCTCTTAAACTGGTTGACAGGCAGTACGAGATAGGTCTTTTATGGGATTCGGATGACGTGAAATTACCAGATAGCTACTCCATGGCCTACAAGCGTTTAATTGGTTTAGAGAAATCCCTCAAGAAGAAGCCTGATTTGCTCGAATGGCAAAATAACCATTTTCGAGAGCTGATTTCTAAAGGGTATGCAAGAGTTGCTTCCAGGGAGGATTTAGAACGGGATTGGCCGCGCGTTTGGTACTCACCTACCTTCATCATCATCAATCCAAACAAGTCTCCTCCGAAGCCCAGATGCGTTGCAGACGTGGCTGCGAAAGTCAGCGGAATTTCGCTGAATAGTCATTTGATGAAAGGCCCAGACAACTTAGTTCCATTACATGCAGGCATCTTCAAATTCCGAGAACGTCGGATAGCTGTAAACGGAGACGTACGCGAGATGTTCCACAGAATCCGTATCAAGACCGAAGATCAGCAATGTCAAAGGATCTTGTGGAGAGATGGAGACAGCACCAGGGAACCAACAATTTACATCATGCAGGTGATGATGTTTGGCCCCAGATGTTCTCCATCATGCGCCCAGTACGTCAAAAATCATCATGCCAATCTTTATAAAGACGAGTTTCCAGCGGCCGTTGATGGGTTAACTAAACGAACCTATGTGGACGACTATTTCAATAGCCACAATACGGTCGAAGAGGCTATTTCCGTCACGAGCGATGCTATTCGAATCTGTCACTCGATGAATTTTGATCTTGTTGGATTACAATCAAACAGCCTGGAAGTTCTCAATAACATGCCGAACGGAAACGTCAATGCAGAGTTGGTAAGCATTAATCCTAATGAAAGTGATAGCTTTGTTTCAAAGGTTTTAGGCATGTATTGGCATCCATCATCTGATCACTTCACATACAAACTGGCTTACGATGAGGTCTTGGAAGAAATGCTTGTAGAGGGTGCTGTAATCACAAAACGTCAGATGCTGAAAACAGTTATGAAGATTTTTGATCCACTGGGAATTGTTTCGTTGTTTATTATACGTGGACGAATTTTACTTCAAGAAGTCTGGAGAGAAGGTTTCGATTGGGACGAAGCAGTGTCTCCTCGTTTACGAAACCTTTGGCTGGAGTTTGTGACGGAATTGATACACATCGAACTCCTCAAGATATCCCGTCGTTACGTTTCTTGGAATCCAGATGATTCTCAGGTGAGCCTTGTAATATTTGTTGACGCTTCAGAAAAGGCTTTTGCCTCAGTGGCTTATTTCCGTTTTGCCCGCAACGAAGAGGTTGAAGTTGCACTCGTCATGGCAAAAGCGAAGGTGGCACCTGTAAAGCAATTATCTATCCCTCGATTGGAATTACAAGCTGCAGTTTTGGGTACTCGTTTGGCCGTTACAATTAAAGAATCCCACAGCATACGTATCGATGAGACGCTGTTCTTTTCCGATTCCAAGACTGTTCTTAGCTGGATAAATTGCACAAACAAGTTGCCTGCTTTTGTCGCCACTAGAGTAGGTGAGATCCTGGACACCACTTCTCCTCGTCAATGGTTTCACATCAGATCTAACGACAATGTTGCTGATGATGGCACCAAACGATTCGAAACACCAATGGGGAATCAAGACACGAGATGGTTCAAAGGTCCAGATTTTCTGAATCTTCCCTTTGAGAAGTGGCCCGTTGTACCGTTTAAATCCGAGTCTCAGCTAGTCGACGTTGAAGAGAAATCAGTGAAAACTTTACATCACATTCTTAAACCATCAAGTTGTTATGGGGCATATGACATGCTCTCTTCAAGATTTCAAGCTAAATGGAATTTCTCCGTCAGAGCCATCGCATTTTTGTTACGTTTTAAACACCTGTTTCAGAAGAAGACCATCGCCAAGGAACCCTGTGTCACACCTGACGAGTTCCGATTTGCAGAGAACTGGATGTTCAGAAAAATTCAGGAAGAAGCCTTCTTAAGGGAGCTTACTTCTTTGAGAACGAACGGCAAGGTGAGTGCTTCAAGTTCAATTTTTTGTTTATCTCCTTTTTTGGATGAAGATGGCACGCTGCGTATGAGGTCCAGGGCGCAAAAGGTCAACCGTTCATATGCTTCTCGAAATCCGGCAATTCTCCCTAAATACCATCCGTTGGTCGAGCTTTTCATTCAATATCATCACGAGAGAAACTTTCATATGGGAACTGCCACAGTCATATCCGACATACGAGAAAGTGCTTGGATCATCAGTATTCGAGGAGCAGTGGAGCGAGTCAGAAGTCGGTGCTTTATGTGCAAGCGTCTTAGAACCAAAGCCGTCATGCCGCAGATGGGTCAGCTCCCAGAAGCTCGCTTAGCTTTTGATTCCAGGCCGTTTACACATGTGGGGGTGGATTGCTTTGGTCCCTTATTTGTAAAGGTTGGTCGCAGCACTGTAAAACGTTACGGTATGATATTCACGTGCCTTACATTCAGAGCAGTCCAGATAGAATTATTAAATGATCTAAGCCTAGATCAATGTTATATGGCTGTTAGACGTTTCGTCATTAATCGAGTTATGACGAAGTATTTTTATAGTGACAACGGCCTCAACTTCGTCGGAACCAAAAATTTACTAGAAAAAGACATTAAAGAGATGGAGTGTTCTCTTTGCGAATACTCTTCTAAATACGAAGGTATTTTATGGCGCTTCATACCAGCTTATTCGCCATGGATGGGTGGAGCTTGGGAGCGGCTTATTCAGTCGATAAAAAAGAGTGTCAACTTTGTGCTCAAGGGTCTCGTTCCAAGAGAGGATGTCTTGCGGAACGCTCTCATGGAGGCTCAAAGTCAGATAAATAGGCGTCCACTTACTCACATCCCAGTAGATCCTGAAGATCCGAAACCACTCACTCCAAACTTAATGCTCTTTGGTGAAGCTGATCAAGACATTACGGCCCCCGGTATTTTCTACGAAAATGATTTTTGCAGCAAGCTGTACAGCCGGAGATCCCTTCACTTATTGTCTGAGCTTACGAAGAGATGGTATGCTGAATACTTGCCTGTAATTACTAGGAGGTCAAAATGGTTTAAGGAGACGAAGCCGATAGAGAACAACGATATCGTCATCGTTATAGAACCAAACGAAATACGTTCCAACTGGCACTTGGGTCGCGTAGTTAAGGTCTACCCAGGACCTGATGGAATTACACGAATCGCAGATGTTAAGCTTGCAAATGGAGCAGTTAAAACAAAGCGATCAGTTGGCAGACTCGCTGTCCTCGATTTAAAGTCTTCAAACTAGGATATGGTTCTCAGACGGCCCCCGGAATGTCATCGAGTCAGGGAGAGATGATGATGTGTTCAGGCAACTGAACACATCTATCATAATAATCGTCTAAATTTATTAAAAATAATATTCCCGTCTCTTTCCTTTAGAAAGAGAACGTTGAGTACAAAAAAAAAGTCATTTTTTGCTTTTTCATTCCTACATTTTCCATTTGCGATTTGAATTTGTTGCTGTTAAGATTAAATACCAAATTGTAAGTACAAAATTAAAATGTAATTTCATATCTTACATATATACTTTTTTTATAGAAATAAAATTAAATCTACACCAATTTTGTTGTAAAATTTTTATATTTGGATTTTGGAATCAACATTATAGCGCAGCAACAATATATAATAATCAAATTACTATATAATAATCAAATACTATATAATAATCAAATAATATATAATAATCAAATAATATATAATAATAAAATACTATATAATAATCTAATACTATATAATAATCAAATAATATATAATAATCAAATACTATATAATAATAAAATACTATATAATAATAAAATACTATATAATAATCAAATACTATATAATAATTAAATACTATATAATAATCAAATACTATATAATAATCAAATACTATATAATAATCAAATAATATATAATAATCAAATACTATATAATAATAACAAATACTATATAATAATCACATACTATATAATAATAATAATAAATAAATTCAAATAGTATATATGAATACAAATAGTATATAAATAAATAAATAAATAAAAAATAAATCAAATAGAAGATATATACGGAAGCGTTGTCCTCTTCCTCCACGTAAGTACCTTATCAACAATGAGCCAGTTGCGCTATTGTTCAGTCGTTATGTGATCTTGAAGTCGTGTGTGATAATAAGGAATTAAATTTTATATTCCACATCACCATTTCTATTTAGAGAGCAAATTCAAACCTCGGGTTCGTTAAGTTTAGGTCAAAAGAATTCTCCGATCCTTATGTCACAAAATCTCTTTACCTAACATTTGTCAGGCCCCTTCTTGAATATGCTAACCAAGTATGATCACGTTTTTATGTTACACATTCCCTACAAATAGAAGAAGTTCAAAAGAAGATTCCTTCGGTTTGCACTACGCGGATTACCTTGGGCGGATAGTTTTCACCTTCCACCCTATGTGCAACGCCTTTAGCTTATAAACCTGCAAACCCTTGATAAACGTCACAAAGTGGCTGACATTATATTCATTCATCAGTTTTTATGCGCTATTATCGATTGCCCTGCACTTTTGCAAAAAAATTCTCTCTACAGAAATCTAAGATCGGTATCTGTCTTTGATATCGACTTCCACCGCACTAATTATGGAAGTAATGAACCAATGACCCGCATGCTACGTACTACTAACAGCATGCAAAATTTCTTTGATTTCCATTCCAGTAAACATTCTCTTTCCTTTCGACTGTTTTAAGCCATGTGCTTCTCGGCCAACCCGACCCTTTACCTACCACTGTGAGTGGGTTCCATTGAATTGCTCAATGCAATCGTTGCCTTTTCGAAGCGTTTGACCAATCCACTGCCACTTACGTCTACGTATAGTATGGTCTATGGTTTATTGATCTGTTCTCCTATGAACAGGGCCCGATCCTTTAGCAGAACCCGATCCAGCTTTTTCGCCACCCTGAGCGAAAGTATTATTTGCCGCCCCTTACCTTTAAAGCCATATCTGCATTAGAATGTTATTTCACTTTATAACTGTCTTAACATTTGGTAAGAAGAAAACCTGTTTTTTAACCTACTAATAATAACCAAGAGCCTTCATCAAATTTTGGGAGAGGAGGTATAACCAAAATCTGAATCCTGATGGAGCAGTTTTATAGGTATACGCGTCTTGATTTCATATTCGAAAGGCTGGCAAGTTTCTTTTCAGCTTTCTGTGGTTTTGGAAGGGTTAAAAAACGCGATAATTCCAAGTAATCTGAGAAAGGCAAATCCAAATCAAATGAAATTTTTAATATTGAAGCTGATGTTCTGTCATTTTTCCTAAGTCTGAAGACCTCAATCTTGACGGTCCGATTAATAGAAGTCAATTTATGCTATTTAAGCGAACCATTCCTGGAGACATTTCTGTTTTATTTTTTGTTTGTTTTTCTAATCTGGAAAGTCTCCAAAAAAAGACCTGATACTCTGATTAGTTGGATTCGTCAGAACAAAACAGAATAACTTTTATAATTTCGGAAAATCATGGAAAGAAGAAAATCACAAAAAAAAAAGAAATCTCTTCGACGGGTATAGAACGGCGCATGTTTAGTTGCGCATGTATGAAGTGCAAAAGAGAAAGGAAATAAAACATTCATACAATTTAATTTTTTTTCTCTTTTGCACTTTATACATCCACAACTAAACATGCGACCGTGTTATAACCGTCTTATAAACGATTGAAACAGAACACGGAATGCTGTGTTGAAAAATGCCAACAAAAAGCGTGTAAAGTTGGGAAAAAAGTGTGAAAAGTCGTGGGATGTGAAAAACCGCGTTAAATAGCGCGGAATACCATGAAAAAAGTCATGGAATACCTCGGGGGACAGCAAGATAAGTCACGAAAAAGGCATTAAATACCACGCGTAAGATATCGCGGAGAATAGGGAGAAGGTCACAGAGAAGAGCCTAGAAAGTCGTGGAAAAATGGACGGCAAAAAATGAGCAGAGTAGGGCAACGTCTGCTGGGTCAGCTAGTAAGTCATGGAATACCTCGGGGGACAGCAAGATAAGTCACGAAAAAGGCATTAAATACCACGCGTAAGATATCGCGGAGAATAGGGAGAAGGTCACAGAGAAGAGCCTAGAAAGTCGTGGAAAAATGGACGGCAAAAAATGAGCAGAGTAGGGCAACGTCTGCTGGGTCAGCTAGTATTTTTATATTTATGATATTTTATTGACCAAACCCCTGTACTTTGAAAAAAAAATATGCGTTCAGTGAACTTCAAATGGTTTTATTGAAGCTTGTAGTTTACCCACATTAATGTTTCAAATGTCATCAAAAATGTAAAAATATCGATAATGAATTGATAATTTCTACCTTCTGGAGCCGAATTTACATAATTTAACAAACAATTGTAGAAGATTTTATTTTTGTACTTTTTTTAGAAGGAAACATTTTCCAAGGAAGCCTACAAAAATGCTTCCTTGTTTAAACATGAAATATTATGAATAACTGTTATAAGTATTTTGTGTTTTTAAAGTCTATTATTATTATTAAAGTCTATTATATTTAGACAAAAGCATCAGCTTTCATATGACACCTCATTTATTAGAATCCATAAAGAATTGCCAAAGGAATAGGCATTTTAGTGAAATCAAATCAAATATTTCATATATATGATATTTTATCGACCAAGTACCTATAATTTGTCAAAAAATTGCATTCGGCGAACTTCAAATGGTTGTAGTGAAGCTTATAGTTGACTTACATTATTGTTTGGTATATGAATACTGAGCACTGATCACTCAGCTATTATAATAAATTTAATTAAAAATAATAAATTAAAACATGTAAATGTTACGGTAGATAATGTGAAAATTGATCATTTTTCCCTTCTGGAGCCTATATTTACATAATTTTATTCACAATTGTATAATATGTTATTTTTGTATTTTTGTTGAGGCTTCAAGCTTTCCATTGATATCCCAACTTTAAAGATTGGTTAAGTTTTACTCAAGTTATAAGCTATTTTGTTTAAAAAGATTATTTTGAATTTTTTTACAGATTTATGTGATAAATCGAAAATATGATATTTTTGATCTTATTTAATGATATTGCGAAGCTTGTGAATGACTAATTGAAATAAATTGTATATCAAAATAATTGTTGACATTTTAAGTGTATTCTTACGAAAATTTAAAATCATTTAAGTGCATATAGTCAAATGTAATGAATCATACAGTTCGTGAAAGGAGCATAAAAAGTGCATTTTGTTTGAATTTTTTTCTGTAATATGTCATTTACAGTATTTGGTTTTATTTTAATCAATAAATGTTGTATGACAATGTTATAGAAAACAGATATATCTTGATATTGAGCTAAAAAAAAAATCAAAATTATAAAATTTTTCATTAAATTTGGCAGTTCAAATGAATTCATTAAAATCATATTTTCACAAAATGACCTCTGTGGCAATGTTTTATAAATAAATTGTCCAATATTGGTATGCAGAATTATAGTCAAACATTTTATCAATTTTAATCCATCTCAATTATAAAAATCCAGCAATTAAAATGAAAGTTACAGAATTTAATATGCAATGAAATCGACCTTTTTTTAATTTTTTTAAAATTTTTCTCTGTAAAATTTATAAAACTGAATATATATATGTAAAAATGTTTATTGCCTATCAAGGACACTTGTACCAACAATATTGTAGTCCATTGTTTTTTGAAATTCTAAAATATTTCATACCATTTTGTGAAAAGAAAATGAGAGCAAAAATTAACTTTGCCTTTATCCACGTTTTTCTCATTATTTTTATATGTAAGTGTATAAAAAAAATTACACCATGTTGTAGCCTGATATTTCAGCTAAATTTTAACACCTTAATCTTTAAAATCGAACAACAAATAAAAAAGATAAAAAATTTATAAGCAAGTCACCTCGAATTGATTTGTGAGCCAACGGTACCGTTACCCACTGGTGACTGTTCAAATTCGATCGACCAAAGCAGAGATTTTTGCGAAATTATGATGAAACTTGACTCAAGATTGTGAAACTGTTATAGCACGTACCGTTATGTGTGATATATCAAATTAAAGGTATTTTGATTGAGATGCTTGATAAAGTTGAATTATATTTTTCCGTGGTCCAGGTAAAAAGTTATGAGGTGCGGCGTAAAAAAACCTCTTTTTACCGTTTTCTCCGCTCGCACACTACAGATTTTTGTGAAATTTTGTATAAAAATGTATTTGCCCATTATCTAATGGCTGTGTGAATTTCAAGTTCCAAATAGGAAAACTAAAAAAGATAAAAATAAAAAACGGTTGTGAACGGTCCCAAAATTTAGTGAAAAAAATCTAATTTTTACTGTTACTCTGTGAAAAATAACTTTAGAAATGCAATTCTTTCACACATGTGTTGCCTAGACATAAATCTAAAAGTCATTTTCTCAAAATATTTTTCCCGTTAATCTCGGATTTTTAAAATCGAAAAAACCACCCAGTGTGACGTTTAAAAAACCATGCATTTTTCGGAACCCAAAAACGTGTCATAAAAGTGATTTTGAAAAAAAATTCCTTTAAGACGTGTAATTTTTTTTTTTCATTCTCTATAAAAACGCATATTTAGTTTTTGTGAAAAAAAATCAAACCTACCCACACTTGACTCGTTTTCAAAGGTCTGCTAAAATATTTGATTTTGAAAAAAAATTCATATCTTGAAAACGTGATTTTTTAGAATTTTCTTCCGTACTTAAAACATTCCTCATTTCGATCAATCTATGCATAAAAATTAAAATCACTTCTGTAACCCTCATACTTTTCGAGATGTACAAAAAGTTTTTTTTTTACATTACCCCACTTTACCCTAACTTCCCGTACGATTTTCAAAAAATCCCTTCTTAGTGCTCACTTTCAAGTGATTGCCCATCGAGTGGTATGGTTAGAATTTCTATATGTATAACAGTGTAGGCTGTGCGTTGATTATGAATGAGTCAGTGAGTGGTTGTCAACAGATGCGCTTAGTAGGTTTGAAAATTATTTAATTATTATATAGTATATGATTGTAGTATGTGAAAATCAGCGTAAGCGATTTTGAGACGGGTGGCTAGTAAGATAATTATTTTAAATTCATAAAAAAAACTTTGAGTTGACTCATGTCTAAGTTTAAGTTAGACGGGGGTGAACTGTAACTAACTATACTACCAGGCCGTTTTTTTTTTAACGTCTTCTACTTCTTTATTTTATCTCTGTTTGAAAACTGCACAGAAAAGTTCAGCACATCCATCCCCATCCCAACGTCATCTATGTACATATATCGAAACGTTAAATTTATATATATTTAAGTAAACTTGTACCCACAACCGAGTACTAACTATCATATTGATCGTGATCATTTTGCTCACGATGCTGTTATTCGAACGGTACCTACCGTTAATATTGACTCCAAACAAAAATTCCAATTCCCCCTCTGGGGACCCACTCAAAACCCTTAACTACCACGGTTGAAGAAAATCGCTTCAGCGGTTAAGGCTGTAGCTTGAAATATGGACACCACAGACAGACAGAATTTCCGGACATACTTTTTCGCATTCTTAATTATCGTAATATCATGTTTAATTGTTATCTCGAGTTCAATTTTTTGTATAAATCCTAAACTTGCCCTATATTACGTAAGTAAATTAAGTTCATTATAAAACAGTTGATTTAAATTTTTCGCCACATTGTGCATTCCCCTAATTTTGCAATGGCTGTTGTCTAAGCCGTTGTTGTCTAAGCCGTTACTAAGAAAGGTTGGGGTTTATCCTATTCAAATAACAAAAAAAAAAAACTGGCATAACTACTATGAATAAGCCCAAATGCTTCTAATTCTTTTTTTTTGCAAACTCCATCTTACTCTAACAAATTTTGATATCCCCTGAAAATTCGACTTAAAGGAAGTCGACTGTATATTAAATTAGAATGTGTAATAAAATAAATGCAAATCAAATAAAGGTTGTGTAATTTAAAGCCAAACGTCGCACATAGCATTATTTATATCAAAAACCTGGCCGAAATTATTTTTGGTCGCCTTTGTCACTATTTCTACTTAGTATTTATTCAATAAAACACCGTTTCTAATTGATTTCTATAAATTTAGATATATACCTACAAATTTTTTGAAGATTTTTTTTTTTTTTTTTTATTGTGTAAGAACTTTCTTCATTAATCCACTCGTCATTAAAAAAAAATATTATTTTTATTAGAAAGATAAATATTCAACCTTACATATTGAGTGCAAATCATCACAGAATAACACGGTATACTATATTTAACTCATTCAAATTTAATTTATAAAAAATAAAAAAAAATATGACAACTTTTTGCTGTACTACGTTTGAACCCGAATTGAAACAAAAAGAGCAACACTAGATTTCCAAAAATACATTTAAAATGTCAATGCATACATGCAGCAGAAATTTCCATTTTAAAAAATTGAGATTTATGTTACAACAACTTAATTAATCAATTACCAAAGAACACGAACGAATTTGTTTGCATGCAAAGAAAAAATGCAAAAATTCAAACCGTAAACTTTGAACTGAATTTCTCAAAACACACGATGAAGAATTAAAAAAAAACTATAGCGCGTTGACCCATGCATATTTTAAATTCGCTGTAGCAATTTTTTACTTCTTGATTTAAATTTTTATAAAATTCAATTATTGCCGTCTTTTCGGTGCAAATACTCCGTGCGTCGTCACACTGTTTTCCAAAATGACATTTCTCGTTGCAAAAATCAGGAAGGAAATTGTAGGGCTATTCAATGATTTTCATGATGTTTCGGAATCGTGTGTGAGATTTTTCTTGGAAAAAGGAATTAACAGAAAAAAAATAGAATTTAATCTAAAAAAAACTGTCTTTTGTTTAAACCAAAAATTATGACAAACTTGAGTGTTAACAGGGCATTCCGAAAAAAAATTGATCACAACATTTACGATGCTTAAATAAAATTCGTTGTGTTGATAGGGTGTTTGCATCAAGAAGCGAAAAGAAATGAAAAGGAATTTTTATGGTTTAAAAAATATCGTTAAAAAAAAAAAAATATTTTTTTATAATTATTGTGAGGCGGAGTGTAATTTCTATTTTGTTACGATCAGGACCTGTACTACGGTAAACGAAGTACGATAAATCGTTCAAAATCCCTCGTTTTCGTTGAATTGCGATTACGATTTAAAATAATCGTATTTGTAAAACCATACCTACTCGTTTTTTTAAAGCGATACTCGTTTTCCTTAACTACTACTTTCGATGGTCGTACTTACATACGTAGATGTCACTTGTTTCGCAATTTTTGTGTTTGTATTGTTCCTGGGGAGTCTTTCCGTAATTTTCAAAACGATAATCGTCGAAACGATAGTCGTGAACGTGATCGTCTTAGATTTGCTCTACGTAACTCTATCACTATCGTCTCGTTTTTTGAGAGCGACACATTCTCTCAAACTGTGGTTGAAATGTCATCCGGCTCTCAAAAATGAAAATTTGTTTGGTTTTTTTCTCGTGTCTGTGGCTGAACAATAAAAATATTGCAAAATGCAACTAAAATAAAATTAATATTTTTGTGATAGTGGATTGTGTACGCATTCAAATTGTTTTTAATTTTTAATCGAATTTTTATTTTCTCTTCTTGAAATATTAAAAAAAAATGTCCAGAAACTTTTTTGATAAATTTAGAAAAACTAGACATCAAACAAGTGTTAAATTAGAGTGAGTTACTTTTATTCAATAAACAATCCTTAAAAAAATTTAGTTTCATCTTTTTGAGGACATTTTACTTCAAAATACATGCCTATCGTGCAAATACAACCATTTTGATGGCGCTGTGGTGATAATCGAGTTACAGAGTGCAAATTTTTAATCGTCGAAAGGATATCGTCAAGACGATAGTGATTTTGAGAGTTACGGAAATCAACACCATCGTCCAAACGATATCGTTTGGCGATAATCGAATTACGGAATGACCCCCCTGGTTTTGCTGTTGAAAGAAAGACAAATATGGGTAAATTCATAGTTTATACCTTAGTAATTCATAATTTTTTTTTTAATTCCTAATACGTAATACGAGCCCATGTTTTTTTTTTTTATTTGAGATCTACATTGACTTATCTTTAGGTTGTTCTGAGATGTGTGTTAGGTACAATGTTGTATTGCAGGTTGCAGATTGTACCAGCTAGTGTATTGTCTGTGATGACGAAATGCTAATGTGAGGTAAAAGTGTATTTCATATTCTCTGTTTAGAACATTTTTTTTTGTTTTCTGGATAGTTTTATGCAAATCTAATTTGCTTAAATATACCTATTAATAATATAAACTGGTGAGTTTTTGGATGAGGTGTCCATGAGTCTCAATCAATTACGTATTTGTCTATGATCATTCAAGCTGACATCATATTTCAGATATGACCACGTCATTGCTAAAAGCAGGGTTATTGATGGCATTGAGTACTTACACGCTGATTTTGTCTTCCATTGGCAAAACAAAATGGAAATTTAATTTGGATTTAAAATCAATTTTGCCTCATTATACTAACACCTCGATACCATCATCATCATCATCATCGGCTCGACAACCGGGGTCCGGTCCTGGCCTCTTTCAACAAGTCTCTCCACCTATCCCGGTCTCGAGCCAACGCCATCCAGTTGCGCACCCCAAGGCTTTGGGCGTCCTGGTCTACGCCATCTCTCCAGCGCAAGCATGGTCTACCACGCTGCCGTCTACCATAGAATGTACCGCAAAAGACTTTCCGAGCAGGTTGCTCTTCGCTCATACGAGCTAGGTGCCCTCCCCACCGGAGTCTACCGAGCTTAATTTTTGTCACTATGTCTGCTTCAAGGTAGATTGCGTACAACTCATGATTGTACCGTCTCCGGAATCGTCCTTCCTCACATATGGGGCCAACAATTCTCCGTAAGACTTTTGTCTCGAACGCGGCTAAGAGGTCACAGTGCCTTTTGCTAAGCACCCAAGTCTCGGATCCATACATGAGTACTGGCAGGACCATGGTCCTGTACAGCAGCAGTTTTGAAATTATGGTTAGATTTCTGGATTTGAATAGCTTTGACAGACTGTAGTAGGCTCTGTTGGATTTGAGAAGACGCCCGCGTATTTCTTCTTCTATGTTGTTATCGGCTGCTACTGTCGACCCAAGGTATTTAAAGGATTGCACCACTTCAAATTCGTGCTCCGCTACCTTGATTGTTTGACCAACTGTTCTTCTCGCATTCGACGCCACCATGTACTTTGTTTTACCTTCACTAATGTGCAGCCCCTCACCTCGATACCGCTCATAATTAAATACTAAGCGTGACAATTTTTGTGTTTTTAGCGTTGAATAAATATTAAGGCTATACAAAACTTTGTGATTTTTTTCAACTTTTTTGTAGAAAAATAATTTCTCGTTCAATTATTTCGATTTTTTCTACAGAAGTGGCGTGTGGCATGATTGATTTTTTTTTTTGTAAACTTAATATTTTGATGGAGGTAAAAACATTTTTTTTAAAAAACAGTAAGAGGTAATTTTTTTGTCATTTTTTTTTTCAATATTTTTACAAAATTCAGCCAAAAACTTACGTTCTGGAAAAATTTTCAATATTTTTGTTTTTAATACTTTTTGTAAAAGTAGTGCAAATCTCGAATCGTATCAAAAAGTTTTCGGTCAATCGTTACTCCGCCATTTTTGTCAATGCTAGTGCATTTTTGCACAAGCATTGTTTTTGAAAACGAACAGGCTTTTCGGTCAATCGTGATTCGGTCAAAAGTTACCATTCTTGTCAATCACGTGAATGAATGAGGGGGACGATATGAACGTTCAATTTCTCAAACTTAATAGATAAAATTAAAGGAGAGAGAGACTTTGTTGAAAGATTGAGAATAAAATAAAAAAATACCATAACAATTTGAGTTAACACGAAAGAGTTGACAGCGTTCACTTTGACACGTTGAATTGTTTTCCATTCGATTAGAAAAATAATTTTCAATTCACAAATCTAATGGCCAATTTAGTGAACATTTAAAATTATTTTAAATTTTAAAATGTCGTTTTTTGTATGGAACAAAGTACATTTTCTTAAAATATTTTGTTTAACACTAAACACAACTGGAAAACTAGAGTAAAGAAGAAGAAAAAGTATAAATTGTGAAATAACCTCAATTAATATGTTTTACAGTTAACTCGATTTCTTTTTATTCAATCCAAATATTCAATTTCTAACTTAAATTTCGTAAAAAAAATTAAACAAAATTTGATGTGCAGATACGTGTTTCACGCAGAAACGGGACGAAACGTCATTTTAAAGCCTGTTAAATTTTTGATTGGCGTGGTGAAATCCGTGGTTAATGGAAAACGGCATTATAATAATTTTATAATAACACACTGATAACACAGCCCATCACTCTTTTCTGTGCCGGAGATTTAAAACCCTATTTTGAGTAAGTCTAGTATGGTGAATAAGGGACCCTGCTGCAAATAAGAGGCAAGAACACTTTTAAAGAGTTGTAGTAAAATCGAAAAATGTAATTTAAAAATACATTGGTCAGTTCCGTTAAAAATAGATTTGCATCAGGTAACAAAGGCCTATGGCGCATTTCATACGTAGCTGTAAACCGGCTTACCGGTCCGGTTTGCAAGTTTTATCATTAAAAGCATCCATAAGGAAGTGCTCTCAGCAACCAGCTAACCGGGCCCTTTAGCCGGTTGCCGGCTATGTGTTAAATGGGCCTCTACGCCACCATGGATTTTTCAGGAATACTGCATTTTGCGAGGAATTGATAATACCTCCAAGAGCACAGTACACATAATAAGGAAGTACATTCCGAGTTTTTATTTTCGTACGAGTTTCAAAATCGAAAAAAATGTATTTCAGTTACCACTGATATACATATTAGTTTGAAAAAGGTCAGTATAATTATTTCAATATGTAAATAAAATATTGAAAATTATCTTTTCTCGCAGCGAAAATTCGTCTCATAGGGTTTTTTTTTCTGTTGTTATATCGGTTGTTTGAGCATTTTTCGTCGAAAAGTGTGTCTAAATTTGAATTTCTTATGTATAGTTTTTGATCTCTCAATAAAATAATCTTGCGCATGTTTTCAAAAATTGACACCTTTAGGTCTATCGTTCTCCACCCTCTGTGCTCCAAGATTACCTACTGGTTTTCATGAAAAACGTATCTCCTCTAGCTGTTCGTAACCTGCAGAAAATTGCATGTCCTTTCATTTCAATGCTAACAACACAGGAAATGTGTGTAGTAAAAGTAGTAAGTATTCAATATTGAACAGTACTCTAGGAAGGGTGTTTTCCAAGATTGTTCTTGTGTTTTTTTTTTAATGTTGGATGAGTAGGTACTCAACTTTTGCGAAATTTTTTTCTGTATTGGTGTTAGGTCCCACGAATCGTGGGACCTAATCCTTGATCTTTTTTTTTAATTATGAATAATCATTTATGTATTTTAAAAGTAGCAATAAAATTTTTAGCATTATAATCTAAACATATCATTTTTTTTTCAGCGACGTCATCGAAAGATGATCTCTATCGTCGGATAGGAGGTCGGTGTTCAACGAATAACATGAAAGTGGTTTTTAAAGTTTGTTGTGCACCAGAAGATAAAAACAATCGCACGAATATCAACATGGGTGGTGGCAATGGCAGCAGTGGGGGAGGTGGTGGTGGCGGAGGAATTGGTAATAATGGCGTTAACGGTGGCAATAGCGGTAGCATTAACAGCAACACCGCCATACAACAACAGCAGCACAATAACAACATCAACATAAATGGTGGTGGCCAAATGCCATTACCTAAATTACCTGGTATGGGTGGTGGTGGTATTGGCATTACTATGAATAACGGCGGTGGTGGCGGTCTGATGATAAACGGAAACAGTGGTACATCGATTAATACAAATATCGATCAATACAATCGAATACCAATGCAACAACCCAACAACATCGGCATGGGCAATGGTAACATCGGCATGAACGGTATAGGCGGTGTGGGCGGTATCAATGGTATAAATGGACAACATCCGACTGGCATTCGAATTAATAATGTGCCATCATCACAGCAACATCCATCACAAAAGAATGGTATGCATAGGGGTTATATTGCTCCAATAGCAAATATTAATACTAATAGCAGTAACGTTGTGCAAAGTACAATAAATTGGCCTGATTGGGGCAATCATAATAATAATAATCATAATGGGAACCAAGGCGGCAGCGGTCTGGGCGGTATTGATACTCAGGTTTCAACAATTGGTGTACACCCGCATTTCTATCCACCTCATAAAACTTCACCACGTCCTAATATCAATAGCGCCACTGTTAATAACAGTAGTAGCAATTATTTACCGTCCCATAAGGCAACTAAGCAAACAAGTAAGTAAAGTAGTAACAGAAAATAAAAAAAAAACAAAAAAAAAATCTTTCATTTAGTTTTCCTTCTGAGTTTACTTTTTTTTTTTTAAATATGTTCACTCCCTACTTTGGTTAAACAAAAAAAAGTAAAAATTAAAAGCATGTAGGAAAAAGTTATAAGGAATATTTGAGAGAAATGCAGAATGCAAGTATCAACGGTCCAATCCGAATTCAGTAGTATTACCCAAAACTAAGTATTTATTTAAATGAGATGTTTTTCTTTTTTTCACAAGTCTTTCTCTCAAAACTCCTCCCTAAACTTGCTCCTCCATGCAGATCTAATCATAAATTTTTATTAAATTGCTTTTTGACAGCATTTGTGGCTATGAATTTTGAATGCATCTTCTTTTTCTTATAATTTTAATTTTATACTAAAAAAAACTATTTTGGCTCTGTTCGATTTGATGATTTTGAAAACGTTTCAAACGAAAAATAATTAAAAATATCAAATTTTTGTTTTTTTTTTCTTTTCTTGTGAACTCTTTTCTCGACAGTGGGTGCGCTATGGGATGGGTAATACTTGCATTGGCTGAAAATATTTTAATTTACAAAAAAAAAAAAAAAACGTTGAACTTAATTTTGTTTCATATCGCGATATCTTCAATACTTTCGCCAACCAATTGTCACTCTACCCGTTTTTCATTCACGAAAACAAAATAAATACTAATATTAATAAATAATAATTGCAAAAAAAAAAAATAATAATAAATTTATGGTAAGTTACTTAAAAATATATTGCTCAAATATACTGCATCACTGCCGTCTTGAATTTCTCAGCTTTACAAACGAATTTAAAAAAAAAGTTTTCACCGTCTTCGGCGTAAAACATTGATGTTAACATGAGAAGCACTTAATAGTTTAATAAAAGAGAGGAGAGCCATTATTATTCCTGTTATTCCTCCTTTGGGGTTTCCAACACAACTTTTCAACATAGATAATATTCAATTTTTTTTTGTTTATTTCTTAGCAATTTATTTTAATTTTATCAATTTATTTATTTTGTTTTATTTTTGTATAGATTTATCCAATTGTATAAATAAATAGAAATTCTAATTTAAATCGACAAATATCTAGAGATGCAAAGTCAGACCAGAACAATCCTCCTTTTAAGATACATTGTATATATTTGTTTTGTTCTACGATCTCCAAGATTTTTTTCCACCAAAATAAATACGTTACGTTAGTACGTAACTGCCATAACAGAATGGATATTATTGTAGCAAAGAAAAACTTTTAGCACAAGATATCATATTGACATCGCTGAAAGATTTTTAGTTGTATAATTCTGTTTCCCATTGTTAAATTTTTAATAATTGTTGTAATGCAACCAAATTTAAATTTTTACAAATAAAACCTTCAATGCAAAACATTTTATAAGCTGCGAAAATCTTTCGGGGTCAACATACATAAGAAAACATTGATATTGTTATTCAATGAGAACACCAAAACGTTAAAACTTAATGCACATTGTTGTCATTCTGAATTTCTTCACAATACAAACATTTCCACACTAAAATTGATCCGTGAAGGTACAGTGGACATAAAAATTAAATGCACAGATTGCCAACTTGGCAGCTCAATCATCTGTTAGATTATTGGAATGGAAACCGTTATGATTATAGCTTTACTTTAAAAAAAAACTCACGTCGACGCTTTTGACTTATTTTGAATGCTAACCCAAGAGATCTTTATAAAAAGATCTAAAAAGTCATCTGCAACCCATGAAGATAACAAGTCATATTTTTTTTTTTTTTGAAAGTTACATCTGAAGCACCAAAAAATAGTAATTAAAATTACACCAAATATTAGTTCCTATCCGTTTAGATAAAAAAAAAACGGTGATTTAAAGAAAAAGAAAATGCACAACTCGGTCACATGTACTGGCTTTAAGGCTCAAAGTTGCTATGTACGTTAAAGCTTCTAATATAAAGTTTTTAAAAATAAATAATTTTACACGAAAAATCTTTAAAAAAATAGTGTAAAAAAACTATTTCTAAAATGACATAAACTTCATCTTAAATTGTTTTGAGCTATAAACTAAGTATGCCATTTGATTTGATTAAAAAAGATAAATTTTTAAATCGTTGGATCCGTTTAACAAAAGAAAATAAATTTTTATATATGTATAAAAATTCTCAGAACCTTGTTTAAAAAAAAAAATGGTAGGTATGTCATTATCAAAAAAAAATGGATGGACATCTTAAACCAATATTTCAAAAAGGCACAGTCACCCGTTTTCGAAAAATTATTTTTTTTTCTTATTTTTGTTTTTGTTGAAATTTTTGATATCAAATAATTTTAAGGTTTTTAAGTAGCTTCCGTTTAAAAAATTTCATCAAAAACTTAGGCTTAAGCTGTTTACAGACAGACAGATAGACAGAATTGCGAGATTTTTTTTTTAGGACCAAAACTGTACCTGCCATTTAACTATTTAGGAAAAGTTAAAAAGTTACCTTTTTTAAAAAACGGCTCTAACAATTTTGATTAAATTTTTTGTATCTACTTTTGTTAGTAAGATCATACTTTAGAAATGAAAGAAATGTTTGTAAAAATTCCACTAACGACACCTCCCATAGAACCATTTTTTTAATTTTTTACTTTTTCTTAAACCACTGCACCAAATTAAATGGCATACTTAGTTTGGAGCTCAAAACAAGTTAAGAAGTTGTTAATGTCATTTTATTTATGAATTTTATTTTGTTTTTACATTTCTTATAAGATTATTTATTTTTAAAAACTTTACATGAGAAGCTGTAACTTCTACAGCAATTTTGACCCTAAGAGCAAGTAAGTGTGACCCAGTCGTGCATTTTCAATCCAATAAATAAAAGTTTGCAATCTGTGCAATTAATTTTTTTCTGGTCAAGATAGCCCGACTCACTACAAATCGACTCAGGTGAGCGTAAATTAAGAGTTATGATGGATAAATCTTTACATACACCCAACCTCGCACCTATCCCAAATCCTACAGTGATCCCAACTTTGCACCGTAATCGAGTTTTCGTTAGCTGAGCTATACCTAGCCCCCCTTCCTATACAAGTTCAAATAATTTTTTTTTAGTAACTGAATTGCATTTGTAAATCAGCTATTTTGTAAATCAGTTAATGCTTTTTCTTACTACTTTCAATATCCATTCGAATACGAAAATGAACTACAGGTTTTTCACTATTTTGCAATTCAAATTCTTCCTTTTGCAAACTTAATTCACCCTTTTGCTAGTAAAATTATTTTTTTGCAAATCATTCTCTGTTATGCAAATCTTACGTTTTCAAAATTGAGTATACTTTATCAATTAATGAAAATAAAAGGCATAAGGTGAATTTGATTTGCAAAACGTAGAAATTGATTTGCAAAAGTATAAATTAAGGTTTGCAAACCAGTTATTTTTAAGAGAGAAACCTGCACAGCGGCATAAAAACTTAAAACAAAAATGCAATGTACATAATTCTTGAGTTTTTTTTGTTTTTGTCTGATTCTTAGTTTCTAATTATTTTTCAAAAAAATAAAATACATTTGGTATAGTATGTAGGTATGTATGCGAGTGCGTATATATCTGGTCTTGAATTAGTTTTATGGTATAGACTGATCCATGTAGTTTTCGTAACATTGATTTGTTCCTTAATAATTATCCTACCATACTTCCTATATTTTTTTTTCATTTATTTTATTTATTTCATATAAAACTATATTACATAATACTTCGAGATTAATCTCATAAATAGTATAAAAATTTAAATTACAAAAGTACGGTGTATCTTTGAATAAATGGTGAAGTTATAGGCTAAATCAGTTAATTAACAGTAACAATTATAAAATATAAATAATAATAAATAATAATTAATAATAAATAATAATACAAATTGAGAAAAATTGCATCAATATAATTTAATTTAAATGATTATTTGAAAATTATATCTTTAAGTTTATTCCGACATGTGTTTGAGTAGTTCCCTCCGAAATTCCCGCGACGAGATGGTTCTTTGCAATTGGTGTGGAAGACTATTCCACAGCCGAATTGCATTGACAAAATAAGACCGCTCTCCAACAGTATGTGTAAAACGTGGTAGTATTAATTTTAGGCCTCTTGGCGATTGAAGAAAACTAATAGATTCATGCAAATACTCAGGACAATTATTATGAATTATATCATGAAGTTTCAAAATAGATCTAAACTCGAAATAAGCATCCAAAATCATTCCCAATAGCGAAGTTTTATACCGAGAAACGCTTATATGCCTTGGCAAGCCATAAACGTACCTCATACAGTCATTTAATGCAACATTCAATTTGCGCTTACATTCAGAGTCTAAAAAGGGGTACACAATACAATTAAAAGAAAAGAATGGAAGTAGCAACGACTTTACTAGATGCATTTTCATGTTCGGGAGCAATAAGCTTGAAGACGTTCTCAGACTTCGTAATCCACCGTAAATTCTTTTAATCGTATCCGAAGTAGCATCACAACAACTCAATTTACTATTTAATACAAAGCCCAGATATTTAACTTTTTCGACATAAGGTAAGATAAATCCATTCAAGTCAAGGGGTGGAACATCAAGTAAAGAAATTTCTCTTCTTGAGCACACCATACCCAACGATTTAATTGGATTTAGTCTTATTTTATTTAACTCAGCCCATTCCTGAACATGTGACAAATCTTCATTTACTCGACACACGCAGTCTTCTATCAACCCAGGTTTCCTTGACAAGGAAATAGTTACATCATCTGCGTATATATGTACATTACAATTAACTATAATATCAGGGAGATCATTTATGAAGATACAGAAAAGAAGAGGACCCAAAACAGATCCTTGTGGGACACCTGTGTTGACAACGTATGGACTTGAAGTTCCAAGTTCAGTTTCGACGCAAAGTAATCGGTTTCTTAAATAGTTGAAAATAAGTTCAAGAGCAGGGCGTGAAAAATTAAAATTGTTTTTGAGTTTCCACAGAAGTATTGGATGGTCAATGGAATCAAAGGCCTTTGAAAAATCAAGCATCACCATAACACTGATATCATCGCAGTCCATTGCTCTTCTTAAATCAGAAGTAAGTTTTAATACTGCGGACTCACAACTATGCTGTTTCCGAAATCCTGATTGCCATTTTGATATTTTGTTATACGTATCCAAATTTTCTTGTATCTGCTGGGCTAATATCTTTTCAAAGATTTTCGACAAATACGACAAAAGACTTATGGGCCTGAACTCTGAGGGACTTTTAGGGTGTAATTTTTTTGGGATTGGAATAACCTTGGCATTTTTCCATTTTTGAGGGAACTGACAGCTGTATATGTATATGCAGTAGTTAAAAATATGTACAAAATAAGGAAGAACGGGAAGGATTAATTTTACAAAGTTTGGCGCCATATCATCGAGTCCAATAGCATTAGACTTCACCGAGCGAATTGCCATTTCAACATCCAAATCGTTGACACACCTAAATTCAAAGCAGTCAATACTAGAATTAAACTCACCAAAATCGAACAACACTGCCTCTGAGGAGTTTGGAACAAGTACCGATCCCATTTCTGTGGGACTAAAACAGCATTTAGGCTTTTCGCTGTCAATGACCCCCGCATTTTTCAAATTTGCCCAAAGAACTTTTGAATTTAACTTTGGGTCAAGACGTTTCATAAAATAGGAACGTTTGACATTACGAATGAGTGAAGTTACTTTATTTCGAGCGAAAATATATTGAAATCGATTATAATCAGTGCGATTTCTTTTAAATTTTCTGAATTTTATATGAACCTTATTATTTTTTTTTTTTTGGTTTAGTATACTAGCCACCCGTCTCAAAATCGCTTACGCTGATTCGCATAGTACAACAAAAAATAGTAAAAAATATAGTATAATCAAATACTATATAATCAAATACTATACAATAATAATAATAATATATAAATTCAAATAGTATGTATATATGAACACAAATAGTATATATATATAATATAAATCAAATAGTAGATATATACGGAAACGTTCTCCTCTTCCACCACGTACGTACATACCTTATCAACAATGAGCCAGTTGCGCTATTGTTGAGTCGTGTGTGATAAGGAATTTAATTTTATATTCCACATCACCATGTCTATTAATAGAGCAAATTCAAACCTCGGGTTCGTTAAGTTTAGGTCAAAAGAATTCTCCGAGCTTTATGTCACAAAATCTCTTTACCTAACATTTGTCAGGCCTCTTCTTGAATATGCTAACCAAGTATGATCATGTTTTTATGTCACCAATTAAATTCGAATAGAAGCCGTTCAAAGAAGATTCCTTCGGTTTGCACTTCGCGGATTACCTTGGGCGGATAGTTTTCACCTCCCACCCTATGTGCAACGCCTTTAGCTTATAAACCTGCAACCCTTGATAAACGTCACAAAGTGGCTGACATTATATCCATTCATCAGTTTTTATGCGCTATTATCGATTGCCCTGCACTTTTGCAAAAAAAAATTCTCTCTACACTAACCCCAGAAATCTAAGATCGGTATCTGTCTTTGATATCGACTTCCACCACACTAATTATCGAAGTTATGAACTAATGACCCAAATGCTTCGTACTACTAACAGTATGCAAAATTTCTTTGACTTTCACCCCAGTAAACATTCTATTTCCTTTCGACTGTTCTGAGCCATGTGCTTCTCGGTCAACCAGACCCTTTGCCTACCAGTGTGAGTGGGTTCTATTGAATTGCTCAATGCAATCGTTGCCTTTTCTAAGCGTTTGACCAATCCAATGCCACTTACGTCTGCGTATAGAATTGTCTATGGTTTCTTGGTCTGTTCTCCTATAAAGTTCTTCTTTAGCAGGGCGCGATCCAGCTTTTTCGCCCCCCTGAGCAAAAGTATTATTTGCCGCCCCTTGCCTTTAAAGCCATACCTACATTAGAATGTTATTTCGCTTTTTAACTGACTTAACATTTGGTAAGAATAAAAGCTGTTTTTAACCTACTAATAACCAAGAGCCTACAGCAAATTTTGGGAATGGCAGTATAACCAAAATTTTAATCCTGAGAGAGCAGTCTTATAGGTATGTGCACGCGTCTTGATTTCATATTTGAAAGGCTCCCAGGTTTATTTTTCAGCTCTTGTGGTTTTCGGAGTGTTAAAAAAAAGCGATAATTCCAAGTCATTTGAGAAAGACAAATCCAAATCAAATGAAATTTTTAATATTGAAGCTGATGTTCTGAAGCTGATCTTGACAGTCCGATTAATAAAAGTCAAGATATGCTATTTAAGCAAACCATTCCTGGAGACATTTCTGTTTTATTTTTTGTTTGTTTTTCTAATCTGGAAACTCTCCCAAAAAAGACCTGATACTCTGATTAGTTGGATTCGTCAGAACAGAACAAAATAGCTTTTAAAATTTCGGAAAATCATGGTCTCGAGAAGCATTAAAAGAAAGAAAAGTTGGGAAAAAAGTGTGAAAAGTCGTGGGAAAATATTTGAAATACTGCAGCCTACCGCGTTAAAAAGCGGAGTAATGATAGCAAGATAAGTCGCGAAAATGGCGTTTAATACTACCAGAAAGAGCGTAAAATATGGTGAGAAAAGTGTAGAAAGTCACAAAGCATGGAAAGTCGCGAAAAAAGCCTGAGAAGTCGTGGAAAAATGCAAGACAAAAAATGTGCAGGGTAGGGCAACGTCTGCTGGGTCAGCGAGTATTCTATATTTATGATATTTTATCGACCAAACCCCTGTATTTTGAAAAAAAATTGGGTTCAGTGAACTTCAAATGGTTTTATTGAAGCTTGTAGTTTACCCACATTAATGTGTCATATGTCAAAAATGTAAAATTTACGATAACTAATGTGAAAATTGATCATTTTTACATTCTGAAACCTAATTTACATAATTTAATAAACAATTGTATAAGATTTTATTTTTGTACTTGTTTTAGAAGGAAACATTTTGCAAAGAAGCATACAAAAAGATTTCTTGCTGAACTATTTAAAATATTTTTTTTTTTTTAAGTAACCTTTATTTAGATAAAAGCAACAGCTTTCATATGCCAAAGTAATAGACATTTTTGTGAAATCAAATCATTTATTTCATATTTATGATATTTTATCCACCAAATACCTATGATTTATCAAAAAATCGCATTCGGCGAACTTCAAATGGTTGTAGTAAAGCTTGTAGTGGACCTACATTAATGTTTGATATATGAATAGCGCTGATCGCTCAGCTATTATAATAAATTTTAATAAAAATAATAAATTAAAAAATGTAAATGTTACGGTAGATAATTTGAAAATTGATCATTTTTCCCTTCTGGAGCCTAAATTTGCATGATCCATGTAGTTTTAGTAACATTGATTTTTTCCTTAATAATTATCCTACCATACTTTCTATATGACCCTTATTTTTTTTTTTGGTTTAGTATACTATTCATTTTAAAATTCAACCAAATTTCGAATAGTATTTTTTATTCTTTTAATTTAAGAATTTTGTGAGAAATTTCAACCTTTGTACCGTTTTTATGGTTATGGTTTTTATGTTTATTACTTCCATAAGAGGACCTATACTCGGAAAAAAACGCAACATAGAAAGTAAAGGGATCTGACTTAATTTAAACATGTTACTTTAATGTTATTCTAACGTTGAGGCTTAACTTGGTTGAAAACAAGTTATTTCCAACAGAGAGTATAGCACATTAAGTAAGACTGTTGAGTGATAGCTCAATCACCACTGGTTCGTTTACTGGTGGTGGCTATGATTTTTTTTTTCGTTTTTTCGTATTCAAACGTTTTTGATTTTTTTATACTTCCGTGCTTGGACCCAAATTGTTAATGTTTTACTTTGATTTAAATTATTTATTTATTGATTTTACGTTGTTTTTTTCCCTCAGTGTATCTATCTATCTAAAGTCGCCATTCGTTCCCCCCTTGCCTGAAACACTCTTATTTCGCTTTTTTTGCTATCTATGCATACATTTGAATGGTGAATTAATATTATTAGAAATAATGTGGTATTTCTACCTCGGATTGGTATTCCTTTAGCTAACCACACTATGTTTTTAAACCAGTATAAAACCAATATTCATTCATGCTCATTCAAAACTGATCTAGCTGTATCAGTGGCGTATTTAAGAGGGGGAAGGGTGGGGGGTCAAACCCCCCTCTCCTGCCAAGTCTCCAAAATCATGTTACTTTTAAGGTGATTTTATTATAATGCACATAAAATCTTAGAGATTTAGAGGGAGATCAGATACTCGAGATGCTCAGATTTTCTCAGGGAAAACCTAATTATAGCTTTTATAATACTTTGAAGAATCCAAACTGGCAGAAGTATAAGTTTATCCATAGAGTCATCAAATAAAATCTTTTAAAAAAAAATAAAAAAAAAAAAAACGGTGACCAACAGGTCTGAAAATGGGCACATTAATAGTATTTAGACCTTTTACTTGAAATCTTCAAAACAATGTTTTTAGAAAACCTGCCAAAAAAGTAAGTACAATAATGGCAAAAGTGTTGCTTTAACCATAGGGTTGCCATCATAATCAATTTAATTTGTTTTTTTTAGGTTTCCGGTCATGATGACAAAGCTATGGCTGAAGCAAAACTTCTGCCGAAGGCATAAGCCTTCGATGTATCATTAAAAGCTATTACTATACTAACTTTTAACCTTTTATGTTGTAAGGTTTTCTTTAAGCATTGTTTTTTAAGATTTCAAGTAAAATGACTTCTGACAACGCTATGATTAATTCTACGCTCTGTAGCTTATTCTTTTCAGCTTATGCAGCTTTTCTTTTTTAGTTTCATGTTGAATGCTTTTGGCAACCCTACACTTCTGCCAATTTGTTTTCTTTAATATATCAAGAGAACCTATGCATGTACTAAGTTTCAACCCTATATGCTATCAGGATTTCTCAATATATTGTTTTAAAATTTAAAATTTCAGCGCTTCTGTTACTTTGTTTTCTCCAAACAATGCATAAATGCTATTAATATGCCTATTTTTAGCTCTGTTTATCATCGGGGTTTTTTTTTAACACTTCAGATTCTTTGTTGTGGTAAGCTTACAGCAAGCTGCAACACACAATCAGAGGCTCATTATAAGTGCATGTGTTAGTGGTTAGTAAGCAAATGTATAACTAACACAGGCACTAGACAAATAAATAAATAATAAAATTAATACAAATATACAAATTAATACAATATACATAATTAAACAATACATAATAAATAGAAACATTAAAAGATAATCACGAATGTGGAACACTGGTTCGAAAAAATGACTTAAGTCCCACTTTGCTCATGTTAAAATCAATAGATGAAGCATTTAAATTAAAAAGCCGGCACATGCGATTTAAAGGCTCGTGTATGCCTTTAAGATTCCGGGTTTGATGACTTTGGCAACCCTATGGATTAACTTACACTTCTGCCGATTTGGATTTTTCAATAAGTCTATAAAAGCTATAATTATGCTGATTAGCGCGTTCTTATCTAATCAGAATCAAGTTTTGTGCTGCTTTAAATTAAATGCAAATTTTAATGACCTTTGGAAACCCTAATGCATCGGATTTTGTTTATGCATTTTTTTTTATTTCTTATATAAGTAAAATCTATATACAATACATAGCAATTTTTAGCATTAGCAGATTGTGTTAATATTTTTTTAATGGTTTCTACTTAAATGTCGTCGGGTAACTCTTTAGCTCCACCTACACTTCTGCCGATTTTTAGTATACATCATATGCCTTGTACCTTATAATTTTTTTTTAATTAAGTATTTTAATTTTTCATTTTTGAATTATGACCTCTGGCAACCCTTTAACAGCCACCCACACTTATATCAATTCGTCTCCATTTTAATATTCACAAAACCTATTATGGTGCCAATCTTCAGCTTTGTATCTTGTCAGGATTATTTTTAATCTTTTCTTTTAGATTTTAGGTTTGATGACATCTTGCAACGCTTTTCCGCCCACTGCCACGCCCACATTTATTTGTTTTGGTTTCTCGAAAACGGCTGTAAGGATTTTGATTAAATTTTCAGAGCTTATTTTTATGAAGAAGAAAAGAAATTAAAAAAAAATTTAGGAAAATCCGCACATTGCCACGGCAAAGGGACGGGACAACAGGACAGAAATTATGTATATGCAAAACAACGTTTGCCGGGTCAGCTAGTTTGTTTATATTATTTTAGAACAGCATGTTGTATTAACAACACATGCTTTAAATTGATGTCGCAGTTGGGTAAATGGCGGCAAAAAATAGAATTTTTGAAATTGTTCAGCTTATTAAGTCTAAGTGGTTTAACCAAAACACATACTTTATACATTGTTAAAAAGGTTTAAATGTCTTCTTTCCAAAGCAGTAAAAAAAATTTATGTAAATTTGATCGTAAAAACCGTTTTTTTGTTTTTGTTTTAAAAGGAAAACAAAAAGGTAATTAGCTTGAGGGGGAAGATTTGAAGATTTTTCTTTGCACTTGTATTTATCGTGCCGTGTGATGGATATGTATCAATTGCTCCTAAGTATAGAATACTTTTGTGTTCTAATTTATGAATAATATTTTTGAACACACCTAACTTTAAAAAGATATTTTTCTAAAGCTTAAAGTCAAAAAGACGCTTTGACGTTTGGATAAGTTTGCCGCATCGGTTTCCACAGCAAATTTGTTTGGTGACTTTTATCCAGTTTGTGTAAATCATATGCTATACAAATTTTGATATTTCATTTACGCAAACAGAAACTTACACATTGGTTAACATCGTTGCATGAACAACCTTATTGAAACATTTTGAGAGATCTTGCCTTGGTTTGTTATAATTCTCTTATAATTACAATTATAATTTTTTCAATTTTATTAGATATTTTTATTTAAATATATTTCAAAATATAGCTTAAAATATTTTCTATGAATGTGCTAAAATTATTTTGGGAATAATGTAAACATAAAACAACGTAACTTGCACAATTTGATTTAATATTTGCCACCATCAATACTTCAAAAAAAAAATATATACAATACATAAATTTAAAAATAATTCTTAATAATTCTTTAATTTTCTTCCAATTCTTTTTTTTTTTTTTGTTCTTTTTTCTCTGTTTCGTCGACTTCCGAAAAAAAAACCAAAAATAGATGATTACGATAAACATCCTAATGAAGTAGTCAAAAATGAAGAACTCACCTACAATAGTGCAGCACCATCTTTGTATAAACTGCGACGGCGAAGAATATTAGAACCACAAAACGAATCAGCAAGAACAGCAACACTGGAGACGGCAAGTAGTAAAAACAGCTGGCGTTTCAAATCGAAATCGTCATGCAAAAGCATTTATCAGAAAATAAAATCACTGCTACAACTATTGCTGTTCACGAGCAATCATCGTAATCGTATTAATACGATCAATGCTTTTATGAATTTTGTTTCTAATTGTAATCCTATTATTCTAACAACAACAGTCCTAGTTACTTTAATAAACTTATTTCAATATAAATTATCATCATCATGGAATGTGATGCGGCTATGTAATTCATCATCATCATCAACATCATCGAAAGTGCCACCAACGAGGACGTCATCAACTAAGCTTACGCCCAAGTTTTCGTCCTCATCGCCACCAAAAAAAAAACTCTTTTCACTTGTAGATTGTTGCATTGTCGAAGCCGTGCGGTGAACTTTAAATTAATTTTTTTATTTAATCATTTAAAATTAAAAACAATAAAAAAAAGCAACAACAAAAAACACACTCAAAAAAGCAAACATTTAAAATATAAAGTTTTTTTTTTTTAATTTTAAATTTAAATTGATTTAATTCAACAGAAGAAAGCCACACATTTTATGAGGAAATGAAAAAAAAACAACATAAACAAATTTTTATTAATAGAATTATAAAATTTATTATCATTAATATTATTATAAATATTAAAGTAAATTTAAGGAACACAATTTATAAATACATACACGTAAATAAATATATATACATATATGTATATATACGTTAATATATATATTTAATTTAAATGAAAAAAAATTCAAACAAAAATGTGTATAAGATAAAATGCATTTCAGTTGAAACAGAAAATGAAAATTTTAAGGCGAGTATACAGTATGGTTCACTTGGTTCAGGTGCAACAAACTATTTCTTTTCCAGCTCTTTTTATATATCTTCGATATATTAATCATAAATACAAAAATGTTATAGTAAATCAAAAAAAAATACATAATTGAAAGAACTTTAGAAAATCGAACAAATTATAATTAAATCGAAAGAAAATTTAGATGTATTATGGTAAAAAATGTTAAAATTTTCAACTAAGTAATCGAAAATAAGTTATATTAGTAATACGAGACGATTTAAGTTATTTATTTATTGTAAATTCAAAGATTGCACATAATATTGTCTGGATCGCAGTAATTTATTGTCTTAGTTTTATATTTTTTCGAATATTTTGTATAAACTAATATTTAATTTTTGAACTATATATAGCCTTTTTAAAAGAGGACATTTTCTCATTAGTAATCAAAAAAAAAAAAAAACATGGGTTCGACTTAAAACAAAAGTATACAAAAAATATCAAACTATTTATTATTCTGAACCAAACAACCTTAATTTTATTAATAATACTGCTGCTGCGTATTTAATGTGATTAAAAACTTATAGGTCGTTGTAAAAAAAAATAGGTATGGTAATATTTTTTGTAGAAATTATTTCCTAGTTTTAACATTTTAAAAGTTATACACCCTGCCGGTCACTTGAATACATTTTGCGCTTTGTAAAAATTCAAGTTGAATTTATTTCTGTAGTATAAATCTACCCAAATGATCAGCTCTCCGTATGACGATTTAACCTGTAGAACTTTTCTAACCCTAGTTAACTATAGTTGACAATAGTTAACTATGGTCATTCCTTTAATCCAAAATTGTTACGAATTGTAACTATATGACGTCACATCGTCGTTCCAGAACTCTGTTTGAAGTGTCAAATAATTACGAATCATAACTTTTTACAACTCATATCCAGTATATGAGTTGAAAGTGTTGATATGTCAAAGTGGATAGTTTATTTACAAAACAATTAAATTTTTGTTTACTTTAAATTGAAATTGCATTTTTAATGATGCAAAAGAATTAACTTTGAAAAAAAAAAACAATTTTATGTTATCATGATGCAAATATAAAAACAAAAAATTGAGAATTAAATATGGCATTTACGCGGGTTCTCCATTGAACATTTAGGATAACAGGACTATCGGCTTGTCATCACATAATCCTACAATCTACAATCCAACATCTCATCCATTATCCGGTCATCGCAGTGTGTCTTTTTCGCATTGATCAAAATCCTGTCATCGGATGTCTAATATGTTGAATGTAGTGGTGAGATTCTATTTATTCCACAGACAATAAACAAAATGACCGGACATAATTTGCTCAGTAAAAAAAAAACACTGGATTGTGGATAAGATCGCGGAAGAAAAGTTGGATTGGATTTTTTTGGTGTTTGACCCATTTTTAGTTGTTACGTTTATTTGAACGTATTCTGCTATACAAAATCGCAAAAGCAGATTTTTTTGTTGCTATTTTTTTTATTCAATTCACTGGATGTATTCTAACGAGGCCACGTTCCGCAAATAAGCCAAAAGTACTCCGGAATTGGCGGATTAAATCAGTGGCAGGTGGTGAAGTATTCTGCGAGCACCAGGCTTTTAGTTTTCTGCTGGTAGTTGCGTTCTCCAAAGCATTTATCAAACCTGTGTATGAGCTTTGGCTCGATGTTATATCTTTGTCGTGTTTGTGGACTATGTTTTCATAAAGATTGTTCATTGATTGTAGCATGTTCGATCCTGTACTTCAATATTGGCGAACTTCTAGGTCTTCTGCACCCATGTTGTTACTGGGCAAAGTGTTTAGATAGGACCGGATTTCGAGATCTAGTCTCGTGCAGTCCAAGTGACCATACGGAGGGGAAGGTGAAATTTGCTCCGTAGGAATAGCTATGTAAGAGGCGACCAGCGCTTGGTATGACGCTAATTGGGGCCTTTTTTGATAGCATCTCGACTTCTTCCAGAATTCCTTGTTAATTCATCAATTATTTGTGTGGCACTGAATTCAGTCATTGTTTGCTTCCATTTTTGCCAGCTCCTTTACCTCGTCCTGGGTCCAAGATTGATAGCTTGATGTAGATGCTTGTGTCTGTAATTCTGCTTCATGTAGATGCTTGTGTCTGTAATTCTGCATGTAATTCTGCGGTATGTGTCCTCGATTGGTGTTGACGAAGACCGAAATACGTGTTAAATGATCTACTGCAGATAGAACATATATTTTTGGATTTGCTGGTTCTGTGGCGCGGGGGCCTCAAACTCTTCTTTCATGTTGGTTTACTTTGGTATTGTCTGCGAAAGTTTTTCCACAATAGCTGCATGGCCATTGATTATTTGTAGCATTGATTACTTCTTGTGGCGTGGACATTGTGTAAGTTTCACAAAGCCGGTTTAATATTTTTGTTATTAAACCACAAATCAGGACGAAAATATGATGATATTAAGAGAGTCGTATACCGTGTGACTCCGTCTTTCCTAAGAACCTTATGACTCCACTCCAGCTTCTGGGATACCCAACGTCCTTGCGATACCACTCTAACTGCTGATGATGTCATGTTCTGGTACCTCGATAGTATCAATCCCGGTACACTGGTTACTAACGCTGGTATTCCGAGACCTCTATCAGCAATCGACGAATGAAAGTATCCTAAAGGCACATTAGCAGGTAGTCTGAGCCATTTCCTTATACTAGCCCGAATCGTCTTGTCCATAGTTTTCAGTCTATCCATCGTGACGGTTGACAGAACCAATCTATGGTACAGTCGAGGGATAATATTTTCAGTCGTTGCTGCGGTTTTAAAGGTGCCTTGCTCAAACTTTCCATATACGAAGCCAAATCATGTCCAGCCTTCTCCGGTCCAATTGGTCTAATGTCCACACCGAGGTATTTCCATTCATGGGATGAAGACAATTGAGGAACAGCTCCATTTTTAAAATTGAACTGTTTCTGGCTCAGGACTTTGTATGTTTTCTCCTTTCAATCCGGGACTATAGAGACGGCTCCACACTTCGAGGTGTTCATCAGGAGACCTTTTTCTTCAGCCTTCGATTCCATCAAGTTTAGGGATGTCTGCATACCATATTTTGTTGATGTCACCAGGATTATGTCATTAGCATAGGCAAAGGCGTTTATTTTACTATCGTTTATGCCGTATCCAACATCTGATGATGCCAACACGTCATCAATGATCATACAAAATATGTATGCAGAAAGTGGATCTCCCTGTTTGACTCCTCTCTGCACCCTTATCTCCTCCGACCTATCCCCATTACTCTCGATCACAGTAGTTGAAAGTTGATATGCCCTTGTGATGTAGTCGCTGAAGGCAGATTGTAGGCCTCTTCGTTTCAAAATTTCTCTGATAGCATGGTGGCTGACGCTGTCAAATGCTTTATCTACATCAAGCGACGCGATATGTAACTCCTTGAGGTTGCGTCTCGAGTCATCAAGCAGTGTAGCCAGAACTGCAAGATTTTCAGCACATTCGTCCTCCAAGCATCTTTGCTTTTCATCGATAAGACCACTAGACCGAAGGCTAGTAGCAAAGATCTTATGCATCTGTCTTACTGCAACCGATGTAATGCTTATTGGTCTGAAGTGGCCTGGTTCTGATGCTCCAGACTTTTTGGTTACAAAAATAGTCCTACTCGTCATGAGTTCCGATGGGAAACCACCATTTTCCATAACTACATTGAAGAATAAGGCACGTACTCCTGCAGGAACAGACCGCCATTATCTTGGTGATATTCCGTCCAGACCAGGAGCTGATGACAAGGAAATGTTGCTGTCTGTCACTTCTTCCTCCGAAATTGCCGTCCAAATATTCTGCAAGTCAGGGTTTGGTCGAACTCGTTCGCCCAAAATCTCCTCGTTCCTCTCGTCTGGATGTGCAGATCTTATGTGAACTCCAAGACCTCTCTTAAAATCCGTTCTCTGACAATATCGGCACCTTACAATATCTTGTTGTGACCCCGATGGTTGCTGGTCCGGTATCGGATCTGGTGGAACTCCTTCCTCAGGTGGGGAACCATTCGTTGACTTCGCCACAAGCTCTGTTGGCTCGGTGCTCTGAGGCCTGCACCGAAAGAATTCCGTATTTTTTTCTCTTCTTTTTGGGCCAACAGTTTTAAACACATAGAGCTGGCAACAACATGCATCTATGGGCTAGAGAGCCCAACCTCCTCCAGTTAGCTGGTTAAATGCCTTCCTTAGACGCGAAAGCAGGTACATGACATCGGAAAAGCTCGCTTAACTTCAATCTCACAAATAACCCGTAGCAAATCTCCTTTCGCCGCACTCCATAATAGAATTGGTAATCCAGAGATCCGCTTTTTGTCTTACCTATTAGTCGTCCCCTTTCAGAAGAGTGGTAGGCTAAGTTTTTTAACTTCGCCAGGTCTCATTCTATATTAGGGCTTATCCAGCGGTCGCCACGAGGAGGCTGGTATGACATGTAACTATGACTCCTGGTACTCTTTTTGCAAGGTTCCGCGCTCCTCGCGAGGAGCAGGAGAACAAGTTCTTCCTGGTCAAGCATTCAAATCAATGGCTATTTCAACCTCGACTCCCAGCAGACACACAATAGCTATATTATTATGAGCCCACGCTTCTCAGTCTACAGTCACAGTCTCTGCCAAGGTTCCGGCACAGCTGTTAAGCCGGTGAGATCTTCGCTCCACTCAGTCTACATCTATGACATCGTACACTACCCCAGGGAGTAATATCATAACCTAGAAGTGAACCTGGGCACAGATATAGCCACCCCCACGTACTAGGCTTAGCCAATTGACGACCAACTGAAATGTTAGAGATCTTTCGTCTTCTTCTACAATGCTAAAAGTACCTATTCATATTGGGCCACTGTGTAAACACAGCAGCCCAATAATCCTTCTTTAGATGTTGTTTTATTGAGCCGCTGTGTGAACACAGCGACCCAATTACATAAGAGAGTCATAGTTACTCCCGCCGTTTACCCGCGCTTTCTTAAATTTCTTCACTTTGACATTCAGAGCACTGGGCGGAAATCAGATTGTGTCAACACCCGTTAGGGCCATCACAATGCTTTATTTTAATTAGACAGTTGGATTCCTCAAGAGAGTCTTTATTTACCCAGAACGAGTACATAAACCATGTTCAATTGGTCCATTCTCTTTTTGTTATCGAGAAAATATATAATGTAAGATACTACACATATTACATTCAACTTAAGATTTCTCGGAAAATAAAAGAGCTACTAAAAAGATCTAAACTGATTTACTTACTTTCAAACAGGAATATCTCAAAAACGTGAAACGATACAAAATTTCTGACCACGGATTCGGGTTCAGCATACCAAAAACCATTAAAAAGTATTTTTTTTGTTTTTGGAGCGAAAAAAAAAAAAATTTGTTGACCTGTGTAATTAGTCCATGTTTTGGACTTATAATTTTATTTCGTCATGTTGAAAAAAGGTTTTTAAAAAACCTTTAAAGAGATGGAAAAGGATTTTTACCCTTTAAATTGGTTATGAATCGGTTATAAATAATTTAAGCTCCCCATAAACAAAACCAAGCGGTTTTCAGCTGCGACCAGATGCTACCTGGTAATCAGGGTCCCTAATATGTGTTGCGTTAGTTGCATAATATACGTAATCCTGCACAAGTACTGCTGATACGAAATATATAGTAAACACGATTTAACCAGACCCAAAATTCTATAAAAAAAAAGAAACGAAATATCGATCGCTTTTCAAAATTATGCGATAAATTCAGAGCAAATTCTTTCTTTTTTTGTAGGTATATGAAGCACACTTTTCGCACATACGAAAATGTTTGTTCGTGTTCTCCATTCAGAATCTCACCCCTGACAAAGGTTTTTTCGTCAGCTGTGATTTGACATGGAATTGCAACAGAAATCTATCCAGATAGCTTAATATTTTTATGTGAACGCACCCATTTTCTCACAATGATCGACACATTGGCGATAATAAAACGCAAGTAATATGAAAAAATTGAAAACATTTCTTAATTGGTATTTGGATTGGGTCAGGGAATATATTATTTGTTCCAGATATCATCATCCTGAGCGAAATAATAACGAGAAAATATTCCTTCGGATTTTTTTTTAAATTTATTTCCGAAAATGGTTAACTGTACCATACCATAATCTCACCAATGTGAGATTTTTTTATGTGAGATTGCTTAATTTTCAAAGAGCTTATCAACATCTTGATATCCTCGCAAAATCTAATGGTTGTGGTTTTTTGAAAAACAAAACTCCAGTCCATGCTGCACAAAAAGGACAGTTGTAGGTACTGATGCTGGTTTTTGAATGCAAAGAATTTAAATTTTTTCTAATTACCGTACCAAATTTAACTTCTTTCGAATATATTTTTTGATTAATTGGTTAACAAATAAGTATAACAACATTTCTGGTATGCCCAGAAATTTACTTTGAATACAACGCAAAACAAACATTGATTGTTTGATTTTGATTCAAACAATTCCGTGTCAATTTTGCTCCTAAAATACCTCTTCGCAAACTGTAAATACTGACCATCAATAAAGTTTTAAGTGCATCTAAACCGAAATAAACCGTACTGTATATTTCAATTAATACGTTAAAAACAAAACTTGTAAAAAAAACAAAAACAAATAAAAAAACAACTCATCTCACACGTTCAACCTATGATTTAAGCACGTTAACTTGTGTCCCTTGCGTCTGTGTAAAATAGATAATTATAAAATTAAATTTAAAATTATGATGAAAAATGTAAATTAAGCGAAAAGAAACAAAAAAATAAAAATTACGAAAACTAAAAAACACTACTATTTCGATTGAGGAAACAAAAAAAAACTTATTTTTTAATTGTTTTAAATTATTTTAAGGTCTAGGAAAAACCCGTTTTTTGACTGAAACTAGAAAGTGATTGATATAAAAAATATCTATATATAAATAAATTTAATAATTAAGACACTAAACAAAAGAAAACTAAAACGATAAAAAGATGTATTTTATTGCAATGAGGAGAACAAGATTCTTTCTAAATAAGTAAATAAGGAAAAATAAACACAAAAATGAGAAACGGATGAATCAACTTAAATTTATATATATATGTACCATGTGTTAAACATATATACGTTTATAAACTGAACGTAAAAAAGTGTTGAAACAGAACAAAAAACAAATTGTTGTGTCGTGATCGAAGTTAAACTAATTTACTTTTTAAGAAACAAAAAAATTAAATGCAGAAAAAATTCAAATTTTGTTAAGAGAAAACATTAAACACGATAGTATTCCTCTGAAATAAAAATAGAAAAACCACATTAAAAAAATCAATGACGATATGTAAAGAACAATAAAATTGAAAACAAATTAAGAACATCTCTGTAAAAAAATCTTAACTTTCGTTCTTTTTCTATCTCGAATAATACAAAAAAAAAACAGGCGGAGTATGAATTCGTTTTAAAAGAAATAAAACAACAACAAAAAAGCAGTAACAAAAAAGCCATTATCACAATATTTTTTAAGCCTTAATGTATTTTAGTTTTTTAATCTAATTTATAAACACCTTATCATTAAATAAAAAAATAAACTGCAATGTGCAGGCATTGACAACAATATTATAAAAAAAAACAATAGATTTTCGATTTGATTATGAAGTAGACAAAACATTTTTTTTTTAGATTTTTTTCATATGAATATCGTTTGGAAAAAAAATTAAATAGTTTTGTCCTACAAAGGTTTTTTGGTAAAGATATTGAAATAAATAACTTCAATTATAAGAAAGAATATAAATACAACAAAAAAAGAATTTAACCAGAGAGCTTCAAATCTTCTAAGAAGTTAAAACTCAATGTGTTCTTAGAGACCTTTTAGTACAGGGGTACAGTGGATTAACTTTATTTAATCATAGGAAATACTAGAATTAATAGTAGAGTTCCGGGAAATAGCTGTTTTTGACAACTTGTTTGATTTTTAAGCAAATTTGATGAAATCTACATCGAAAAGACTCTAGTGCTTTTTAATTCAGAATTCATTAAAAAATATTAAAAAAATTCAAGATGGCTGCCACAAAATGGGGGATCAAAGAAAACAAAAAAAAGTGGAATTTTTTCCGTTTCTGTTGGTCTTAGAGAAAAAATGTTTAAAATGCCATTTAACATCGTATTAGATAGACATAATACTTTTTTTTTATATATTGATAGAAAATTTTTGCAAAAACATGTTGTTTTAATCCCGTGCTCATCTTTGAAACTAGAAACGCTAGAAGCATTCTTTTTTTAGAACTCATTACAAAATAAAACGAAAGCGAAAATAAACATGAAACCATTAATAACGTGTTCATTGCCAAACTTTTATTGTTTCGACTTCCACAAAGACCAGGCAAAGCCCCTTTGGGGGCTTTAAATTAAGCTTTTGTTTTATAAATGAAGTAGGTTCTAAATAATATTTTATGAAATTTAATGTAAAAGAATTATATGGGTGACTCATAAATCATAATATCAAATATAAAGGGTGAACAGTTTCTTAAAGATCACGTCTCCTGGGGGTGTTAATAATTACACTGTGTTCGAAAATGCTACTTTTTTTTACTGACAGACGGCGCTCATATTATAAGAAAAAACGCTTTTAAGAGTATGAAATTGATAATTTTGATAGTGAACTATTTCTTTAAGCTGTAATTGTACTAAAACAACATACATATATTTGATAAACTAACGTAGATATAAAATTAATTAACACCAAATAATATGGTGGAGATTATAGTTAATTCCTGGCTTTCAACGCCAAATTTCATAGTCGAAAATCTTTTTAAAAAATCGCGAAAAAACAAGAATTATCTTTAGAAGATGTGAGCGCCGTCTGTCGGTTTTTTGACATAGCAAGTGTTTTTTTTATAATATTTAACGTTTTAACTCAAATGTGATGATTTGTTCAGTTCATCGGATTTATGATAGCTAATTTCAACATTGGTGAGAAAATGGAAAATTGAAAACTTGACACACCCTAAGTAGCGTTTAGCAATTTGTTTTAAATAACTGGGAAAGCTTGGGGCTCAAAAGTTCATTCGCCAGTACTCCGCGCTTTAATCTACGGTATTCCGCGATTTTTACCGTGCTAATCTTCGGTATTTCGCATGTTTTTCTATGGCGTTTCAGTATTCCACGGTATTCCGCGATTTTTTTCTACAGTATATCTCATATTTTTTCGCCAATTTTCCTATTCTATTCTAGCTTTTTTCTATAACTTTCTTTGATATTTGCGCTATATTTAACGCTTTTTTCTCGGTAGTTATCTCGTTTTTTCATGACCTTCCATGCAGTATTCGCGATCTTTAACCCGTATTCATTTAAATCGAATTCAAATGAAATAAAATATGAATGAAATAAAATAACAACTCGTAAAAAATGCTGATAAGTAAATGGTATGCAATGAAAGGACTTTGCAACTGAACTAACTCTCAAAGTACAATGCACACAATGCGATCTGCTGGCATTTTCCAACATTGCATTCCATATTTTGTTTATGTCGTGTATCAGAAATGGTGTTGTATAAGGATTTATTTTTTCTGTAATTTTCTTCTTTTCTCAATGCATGGGATAACTTCTTGAGCCCATGATTTTCCGATGTTTAAAAAGTTATTCTGTTATTCCAAAGGAAGTCGAATCCAACTAATCAGAGATCATTTAAATCGGTCCTGCAGTTTTTTAGTTATAAGTGGTGTAACTAACCCGACTTTGCTTTATTTATTAATTTATATATATATATATAATATATATGTATCTCTATAATAACACCCATATAATTCTTTTACAATAAATTTCTTACAATTGTATTAAGAACATACTTCATTTATAGAGTATAAGGTTAATTTAACGCCCCCAGAGACGTGGCCTATTACTTATTGCGGTACAAACTATAAAATTTTAGTAATAAACTAAATATTGATGGTTTCATGTTTATTTTTTTCAGGTATCAATATTTTGAACTTTGAATAAAGAAAGTTACGATTATTTGTGATTTTAAACACCCAGTATCTCAAAATATATATAAATTTTATGTTCTATCTAAAAAAACACAATTTTCGATTTTTAAAACTTAAAGAGCAAGAGCTCTTTCTTTATTTATCTCTACTTAAAAACTGACACTACAAAATATGAAGTATCCTTATTTATACATTTTCTTGGAAAGAACAAAGGTTGATGCGGCATCCCTATTATCTTGTATTGAACTATGTTTCTTAATTACTTCCATCTGTTTAAAAGATGGTATATCTGTTCTTAATTACTTCCATCTGATTAAAAGATGGTTTCTTTATTGAGGTGAGCTGCTGCCATAACTTATATACATAGTTGTAACTTGAAATTTTTTTTTTCGTTGTACTTAACAATGAGCTCTGAAAAAAATGCTGCTACCGTTTCTGTATTCAAAGATGAACGCGGGATGAAAATAGCCCTGAAAATACTCCTGAAAATAACGTATTTTTGCAAAAAATTTCTAGCAACACTAAAAAAAAGTTATGTGTATATTTAATACAAGGTGTCCCGTAATTAGTCAAGCAAAATTAAAGGAGTGATTCTGGGGTATATTCTAAGAAAAAAAAAAAAAATGTTCTACACATTTTCCGAATTATCATAAAATGTACGTATTGTATTGTTTTCTGGGTTCAAGATTAAACTTATTTCTCACTTTTTATTTATTCTCAAATTAACAAACACTTTTATATATAACAAACTGTTTCACTATTACTCTTTACAATTTACAAGAATTAACACTTCCAAATGACACTTTCACAATCACTTATCTTTATCACTGTCAAAATTAAACTGTCCCGATCTCCTTCTCCGATTTCGTATTTATACTCCTCTCATTTCTTCTTGAAGCTTCCGGAGATCTCCAGTTTCGTTAAGAGAAATAGACAAATACACACAGACAGATATAGACAGATTTCGTTCCGTTCCATTTCGTTCCGTTCGAAATTCGAAAGTTCGAAGTTCGGATGAAAGCGTTCAGAGCTTTAGTTTTTAATTATAACCAAAGACCTACATGTGTCTTTTCGTCTGGGTGTGATCGCTCCTACATTCGTTACATTGTCCTCTTCTTAAGATTGATCGTCCCGAGCAATTTCATCACTTCTTTTACCTTTATACCGATGTAAACGGTCACTGTGAACCACCTTTAGTTTCCCTCGGACTCCCCTCTGGATTCGGTATACAACATCGTTGATTCTTTTTACCACTCTGTAAAGGCCTTCCCAGTTTTGTTGCAGTTTCAGTGATAGTCCCTTTTAACGATGCGGATTATAGAGCCACACATAATCTCCTTCATAAAATCCAGACGATGTTGCGTGTGCGTCATACCGGGTTTTCATCCGTTCAGAAGACTTCTTAATATTGGCCCTTACGGGGATCAGTTTCTGAGACTTAAACTCTTTCTGTGAGCTAACATCAGTGATTTTTGTTATTGCCGACACACATTCGCATTGCCCGACAATTTCACCCTTCTTCAGCTTGACTTCGTATGGTTTGATGTTAAGAATTCGTATAGGGACCATGTTGTTATCTGTTGCCACAAGTGTCTTCCCAACGATGATGTTTTGGGAAGATTGTTCAGATTCTGGTTCCACCACGAGGTATCGATGGCCTCCAACGTCGCCTTTAATTTTGTCCAAATGAATACCTCTGAAGAAGGAGGCAAGGTCAAGTCTTCTTTGATGACAGTCCTGACAGCGGATGCATTTTCATTGCCATAAACCATTGGAATCTCTACATTTCGGTATTTCAGAGCTTGGTTACCGAAATCCAGTATCACACCATGGCCTTTCATGAAGTCGGTTCCAACGATGAACTCGTCACATATATCTGCTCCAATTCTGCCAATCGGATCTTCAGACGGACTTCTCCGTACACCCATGCTGCTTCTCCAGTTGCGGTCCTAAGACAGTAGCTATTGGTGTTGTGTAGCCATGTCATTTTCACCAGGTCTCTACGCACAATGGAGGCTGTGGCACCGTTGTCGATTGTAGCCACATATTTGTTGCCGTTTATTAATGCCTCCACTGTCAAACTTTTGTTGTCTCGTTTTGTTTAGGAGACCTGGATGGTGGTTCTGGAGCCTAAGATATCAGAAACTGGCTGGGAAACAGGTCGAGAAGTAACATTGCTGTTATGGTTACTCTGTTCTGAGGAAGCCTTGCTGCTTCCACAATGCTGACATGCAGATCTTCTTGGGAGTAATCTGCATTGGCGCTAAAGATGTTCGGCCTTGTTGCAGTTCCAGCATAGCGCAAGTCCATCTCGCTGGTTTCTTCGGAAATCAACTCTCTGACATAAGCATTTTTCAACTTCAACCTTTCTTACCCGATGAACTCCTTGAGAAGATTGTTCGGCTGCTTAAATTGTCAAAGCGAAAGCTAATGCTTCTGGAAGCGTTCGTTTTCCAGCTGTTCGGATTGATCTCTGGAGGTTGATGCCCGATACAGCACGAGCGAATGCTTCAGTTGCGAACTGATTGATTAATTCCTCTCCTGCAGTTAATTATGCCAGATGAGTTAGCCGTTCGATGTTTGCTTGGAGTTGCTGCAAAGTTTCTCCTCTTTTCTGGAACTCGGAAGACCTCTTGCATATGGCTATCCCCAAAACGTTTGTCAATTGCCTGAGCAAGAGCATTGAAATCACCATTTTTATCTGCTGGTATGGTTTGTAATAACTCAGCAGCAGGACCACGCAAAGCAGGGCTATGAACTTATCTTCGTCTTCCAGCCATTTTTTATTGCAGCTGACTCAAATTGCCTCTTGTAGATTGACCAAAAAATTTGTCCATCAAACGTTGGTGGATGCATTTCCTTTTTCTTTTGGTACTCGCCAGAACTTTCGCGATCCCTAATTTTCCGAACCTTGTCCAACTCTTTTGCAATGCTTCGAATTTTGTCCTCAAACTGATCTTGAACGGTCTCCATCTTTGTGTCTATCCTTGTAAATAGTTTTTCAACACTTTCCACGCGTTCGTCAAGACCATTGAACTTCTTCTCGAACTCAATAAGCTTTCCTTCTAAAAGAGTTTTCTGTTCTTCCAAAAGGTTCTTTTGCTCATTGCGTTGCTCTTCAAATATTTCGAGAGGATTCTTTTGCTCGGTTCGTTGTTATTCGAATCTTTCTAGAACATTCTTTTGTTCGTTCTTTTGTTCCTTTCGTTGTTCTTCCAGTCGTACGAGAACATTCTGTTGTTGGTCTTCGAGAAGCTTCTTTTGATCTCCAAGCTGGGCTAGGAAAAGGGCATCATGTTGGCCATACCATTATCATTGGTACTTACTTGATCATCCGCCATTTCAATCTCGACTGGAATGTATCCAGATTCTCGTTGTGCTGCTCTAGATGTTCCTGGAGACGAATACTGAGGTAATTTTTTGTTCCAGCAGTAGGAAGACCTCGCTCCTTTAACTCCACCTTAAGCTCAACCAGAGATGCAAAAAGCTCAAATTTCAGCTCAGCTCAACTTTGAGCTAGCTCTTTTTTTGAGCTAGCTCATTTTTTTAGCTAGCTCAAATTTGAGCTGTCATGTATATCTCATATTTTTTCGCCAATTTTCCTATTCTATTCTAGCTTTTTTCTATAACTTTCTTTGATATTTGCGCTATATTTAACGCTTTTTTCTCGGTAGTTATCTCGTTTTTTCATGACCTTCCATGCAGTATTCGCGATCTTTAACCCGTATTCATTTAAATCGAATTCAAATGAAATAAAATATGAATGAAATAAAATAACAACTCGTAAAAAATGCTGATAAGTAAATGGTATGCAATGAAAGGACTTTGCAACTGAACTAACTCTCAAAGTACAATGCACACAATGCGATCTGCTGGCATTTTCCAACATTGCATTCCATATTTTGTTTATGTCGTGTATCAGAAATGGTGTTGTATAAGGATTTATTTTTTCTGTAATTTTCTTCTTTTCTCAATGCATGGGATAACTTCTTGAGCCCATGATTTTCCGATGTTTAAAAAGTTATTCTGTTATTCCAAAGGAAGTCGAATCCAACTAATCAGAGATCATTTAAATCGGTCCTGCAGTTTTTTAGTGGTGTAACTAACCCGACTTTGCTTTATTTATTAATTTATATATATATATATAATATATATGTATCTCTATAATAACACCCATATAATTCTTTTACAATAAATTTCTTACAATTGTATTAAGAACATACTTCATTTATAGAGTATAAGGTTAATTTAACGCCCCCAGAGACGTGGCCTATTACTTATTGCGGTACAAACTATAAAATTTTAGTAATAAACTAAATATTGATGGTTTCATGTTTATTTTTTTCAGGTATCAATATTTTGAACTTTGAATAAAGAAAGTTACGATTATTTGTGATTTTAAACACCCAGTATCTCAAAATATATATAAATTTTATGTTCTATCTAAAAAAACACAATTTTCGATTTTTAAAACTTAAAGAGCAAGAGCTCTTTCTTTATTTATCTCTACTTAAAAACTGACACTACAAAATATGAAGTATCCTTATTTATACATTTTCTTGGAAAGAACAAAGGTTGATGCGGCATCCCTATTATCTTGTATTGAACTATGTTTCTTAATTACTTCCATCTGTTTAAAAGATGGTATATCTGTTCTTAATTACTTCCATCTGATTAAAAGATGGTTTCTTTATTGAGGTGAGCTGCTGCCATAACTTATATACATAGTTGTAACTTGAAATTTTTTTTTTCGTTGTACTTAACAATGAGCTCTGAAAAAAATGCTGCTACCGTTTCTGTATTCAAAGATGAACGCGGGATGAAAATAGCCCTGAAAATACTCCTGAAAATAACGTATTTTTGCAAAAAATTTCTAGCAACACTAAAAAAAAGTTATGTGTATATTTAATACAAGGTGTCCCGTAATTAGTCAAGCAAAATTAAAGGAGTGATTCTGGGGTATATTCTAAGAAAAAAAAAAAATGTTCTACACATTTTCCGAATTATCATAAAATGTACGTATTGTATTGTTTTCTGGGTTCAAGATTAAACTTATTTCTCACTTTTTATTTATTCTCAAATTAACAAACACTTATATATAACAAACTGTTTCACTATTACTCTTTACAATTTACAAGAATTAACACTTCCAAATGACACTTTCACAATCACTTATCTTTATCACTGTCAAAATTAAACTGTCCCGATCTCCTTCTCCGATTTCGTATTTATACTCCTCTCATTTCTTCTCGAAGCTTCCGGAGATCTCCAGTTTCGTTAAGAGAAATAGACAAATACACACAGACAGATATAGACAGATTTCGTTCCGTTCCATTTCGTTCCGTTCGAAATTCGAAAGTTCGAAGTTCGGATGAAAGCGTTCAGAGCTTTAGTTTTTAATTATAACCAAAGACCTACATGTGTCTTTTCGTCTGGGTGTGATCGCTCCTACATTCGTTACATTGTCCTCTTCTTAAGATTGATCGTCCCGAGCAATTTCATCACTTCTTTTACCTTTATACCGATGTAAACGGTCACTGTGAACCACCTTTAGTTTCCCTCGGACTCCCCTCTGGATTCGGTATACAACATCGTTGATTCTTTTTACCACTCTGTAAAGGCCTTCCCAGTTTTGTTGCAGTTTCAGTGATAGTCCCTTTTAACGATGCGGATTATAGAGCCACACATAATCTCCTTCATAAAATCCAGACGATGTTGCGTGTGCGTCATACCGGGTTTTCATCCGTTCAGAAGACTTCTTAATATTGGCCCTTACGGGGATCAGTTTCTGAGACTTAAACTCTTTCTGTGAGCTAACATCAGTGATTTTTGTTATTGCCGACACACATTCGCATTGCCCGACAATTTCACCCTTCTTCAGCTTGACTTCGTATGGTTTGATGTTAAGAATTCGTATAGGGACCATGTTGTTATCTGTTGCCACAAGTGTCTTCCCAACGATGATGTTTTGGGAAGATTGTTCAGATTCTGGTTCCACCACGAGGTATCGATGGCCTCCAACGTCGCCCTTTAATTTTGTCCAAATGAATACCTCTGAAGAAGGAGGCAAGGTCAAGTCTTCTTTGATGACAGTCCTGACAGCGGATGCATTTTCATTGCCATAAACCATTGGAATCTCTACATTTCGGTATTTCAGAGCTTGGTTACCGAAATCCAGTATCACACCATGGCCTTTCATGAAGTCGGTTCCAACGATGAACTCGTCACATATATCTGCTCCAGTTCTGCCAATCGGATCTTCAGACGGACTTCTCCGTACACCCATGCTGCTTCTCCAGTTGCGGTCCTAAGACAGTAGCTATTGGTGTTGTGTAGCCATGTCATTTTCACCAGGTCTCTACGCACAATGGAGGCTGTGGCACCGTTGTCGATTGTAGCCACATATTTGTTGCCGTTTATTAATGCCTCCACTGTCAAACTTTTGTTGTCTCGTTTTGTTTAGGAGACCTGGATGGTGGTTCTGGAGCCTAAGATATCAGAAACTGGCTGGGAAACAGGTCGAGAAGTAACATTGCTGTTATGGTTACTCTGTTCTGAGGAAGCCTTGCTGCTTCCACAATGCTGACATGCAGATCTTCTTGGGAGTAATCTGCATTGGCGCTAAAGATGTTCGGCCTTGTTGCAGTTCCAGCATAGCGCAAGTCCATCTCGCTGGTTTCTTCGGAAATCAACTCTCTGACATAAGCATTTTTCAACTTCAACCTTTCTTACCCGATGAACTCCTTGAGAAGATTGTTCGGCTGCTTAAATTGTCAAAGCGAAAGCTAATGCTTCTGGAAGCGTTCGTTTTCCAGCTGTTCGGATTGATCTCTGGAGGTTGATGCCCGATACAGCACGAGCGAATGCTTCAGTTGCGAACTGATTGATTAATTCCTCTCCTGCAGTTAATTATGCCAGATGAGTTAGCCGTTCGATGTCTGCTTGGAGTTGCTGCAAAGTTTCTCCTCTTTTCTGGAACTCGGAAGACCTCTTGCATATGGCTATCCCCAAAACGTTTGTCAATTGCCTGAGCAAGAGCATTGAAATCACCATTTTTATCTGCTGGTATGGTTTGTAATAACTCAGCAGCAGGACCACGCAAAGCAGGGCTATGAACTTATCTTCGTCTTCCAGCCATTTTTTATTGCAGCTGACTCAAATTGCCTCTTGTAGATTGACCAAAAAATTTGTCCATCAAACGTTGGTGGATGCATTTCCTTTTTCTTTTGGTACTCGCCAGAACTTTCGCGATCCCTAATTTTCCGAACCTTGTCCAACTCTTTTGCAATGCTTCGAATTTTGTCCTCAAACTGATCTTGAACGGTCTGCATCTTTGTGTCTATCCTTGTAAATAGTTTTTCAACACTTTCCACGCGTTCGTCAAGACCATTGAACTTCTTCTCGAACTCAATAAGCTTTCCTTCTAAAAGAGTTTTCTGTTCTTCCAAAAGGTTCTTTTGCTCATTGCGTTGCTCTTCAAATATTTCGAGAGGATTCTTTTGCTCGGTTCGTTGTTATTCGAATCTTTCTAGAACATTCTTTTGTTCGTTCTTTTGTTCCTTTCGTTGTTCTTCCAGTCGTACGAGAACATTCTGTTGTTGGTCTTCGAGAAGCTTCTTTTGATCTCCAAGCTGGGCTAGGAAAAGGGCATCATGTTGGCCATACCATTATCATTGGTACTTACTTGATCATCCGCCATTTCAATCTCGACTGGAATGTATCCAGATTCTCGTTGTGCTGCTCTAGATGTTCCTGGAGACGAATACTGAGGTAATTTTTTGTTCCAGCAGTAGGAAGACCTCGCTCCTTTAACTCCACCTTAAGCTCAACCAGAGATGCAAAAAGCTCAAATTTTAGCTCAGCTCAACTTTGAGCTAGCTCTTTTTTTGAGCTAGCTCATTTTTTTAGCTAGCTCAAATTTGAGCTGTCGGTTGAGCTGAGCTGATTTGATCTGAGCTGTTAGTTCAGCTGAACTGTTAGTTGAGCTGAGCTATTAGTTGAGCTGAGCTGTTAGTTGAGCTGAGCTACTATTTGAGCTGAGCTCTAAGTTGAGCTGAGCTGTTACTTGAGCTGAGCTGTTACTTGAGCTGAGCTGTTACTTGAGCTGAGCTGTTACTTGAGCTGAGCTGTTACTTGAGCTGAGCTGTTACTTGAGCTGAGCTGTTACTTGAGCTGAGCTGAGCTGATTGAGCTGTGTTGTGCTGAGCTCATCTAAGCTGAGCTAAGTTAATTCAGTCCAGTTGCGCTGATTTCTTCTATGGTAAGAGTTGATTTAATTTTTTTTTTTGGTAAAACATTGCAAATTGAATAATCTGGTGTTGTCGTAACTTTACATTATGGATATATCCTAAAATCATATTTCTGCTCTATGAATTGCATGTTTGTAGATTGAAGTTAAATACTTGTAATACTTGTAGGTATGGTAGATTTGTTAACTATTGCTTAGCAAACATAATAAAAGATTATTTTTGATAGAGAATAAGTTGTCACTGACACTCGGACAATTATAATTGGTGACTGGTGACTGATATTTTACAAAATGCATTTATACAGTCGTTCCGTTTTTCGAACAGTTTAAAATATACAAATTTATCAGAATCACCCATTGTAAAATTCTGGGTTTTCTTATTTCAATTACAACCCTTTCATTGCCAATCAGTTACCTAAACTTGCATTAATGTATATCTTATTCACCAAAAGGATATCGGAAAAACCACTGATGACCATTGATTGCAAATACTTCAAGAAAATCCTACTACCTGACTTTTAAAATCGCAAGACCCATTCATATATACCATCGGTTTACTTTTATTGCCCTAATGTTCCCTTACTGATCGTAACCCAACATATTTTTACTATCCTCATAAATTTGTTACATTATACAATACAATTAGCAACCTTCCCAATACCTAAGAACTTATTTAATAAAATCTATTTTGCGGTCAAAATGGGTAATTATCGATTTCTGGATATATTCTACTATCGAGAAGTTTTTTTTATTAATATTTATGATGTTTCTTTGAAGATATATATTTCACATGCCCTCTCTTCCGCCTGGATGTTGTAACTTGCAAAAATAGTACAAATCGTAACTTAACTTACTATACCTACTTCCAAACCATTTTTCTTCCCAATTATATAATTATTATATCTAATTTATATTATATCAAAATTTAGTTTTACTGCATTCAGTTTTACGTAGAATATTTCGGGTTGGTTCAGGTCGGTTTACTTCAGCTCTCCAGCTCATCTCAAATCAGCTCACCCCAAATGACAGCTCAGCTCAAATTACAGCTCAGCTTAGCTCAAATCAACAGCTCAGCTCAAATGATAGCTCAGTTCAAATGAAGCTCAGCTCAAATGACAGCTCAGCTCAAGTGACAGCTCAGCTCAAACGACAGCTCAGCTCAAATGGCAGCTCAGCTCAAATGGCAGCTCAGCTCACAGGTCAGTTCTGATTTGAGCTAGCTCACATTTCAGCTAGCTCACTTTTGAGCTATGTTACAACCCTGAGCTCAACACAACTTAAATCATTTAAGCTCTTACCCATTTTTCAATTAATTATAACACAACACTTTCCCTTTTTTTTACAATTTTATCTTTAGTCACATCTCAAATAAGTCTTATTACACTTCTGACACCAATGTAATATTTGCTGGGTTCAAAATAAAGCGTATTTCTACTTTTTCTAGTTCACTTTTTATTTATTCTCAAATTAACAAACACTTTTATCTATAACAAACTGTTTCACTAGTACTCTTTACAATTTACAAGAATTAACACTTCCAAATTACACTTTCACAATCAATCATCTTTATCACTGTCAAAATTAAACTGTCCCGATCTCCTTCTCCGTAACTATTCGGGACTGGTGGAAGTGTGATCATAGCCTCTCCGCGGCGGCCGCTAGAAACAAGCCTTTTAAAAAAAGGTTTGGCTAATATGATCAGGCTGCTTCCACAGGTTGGCGACAGGTTAATTCCCTGTCCCGTAAAACTAAAAGAATTACGAGACCGACAACAAGCCTCGGAAACGGACGGATTTTACGACGACAACCCATGCAACGAAAACGGCAAAACGATTTACGAATTTTCTTGTGGAACGTACGATCGCTCTATAGAGCTCGAGCTGCTCAGCAGCTAGCCGATGCCCTGTCAAAATATAAAGCTGACATAACAGCGCTTCAAGAAATAAGATGGACAGGGAATGGTGTTTTACAGAAGAAAGAATATGACTTATATTACAGCTGTCATACAAAACACCATGTGCTCGGGGTAGGCTTCCTAGTCAGCGAAAAAATGAAGTCTACCATCATCGGCTTTAACGCTATAAGCGAAAGGCTATGCACCCTTCGCGTGCGATGCAAATTTACAAACATCAGCCTCATTAACGTTCACGGACCTACGGAGGAGTCCTCAGACGAAGAAAAAGAGACTTACTACGAACAAGTCGAGAGGGCCCTCAATGCCTGCCCAAGGTATGACGTCAAAATCATCCTTGGGGATTTGAACGCAAAAATAGGTCGGGAGCCGGTATTCAGGCATTACGCAGGCACCCATAGTTTGCATTATAGAACACTAATGAGTAATGACAATGGACTTCGAGTCTTAGAATTGGCAGCATCGAAAAACATGGTCGTTGCGAGTACCAGGTTCCCGCGTAAAGATATCTACGAAGCCACCTGGGTATCACCTGATGGAGTCACTCGTAACCAAATAGACCACGTGTTGATAGATCGTCGCCACTACTCGAACTTGATGACGGTACGAACGTGCCGAGGTGCCAATATCGACTCGGATCACTATCTTGTTGGTATGGTTTTCCGAGGGCGGATTGCCTTGCGGAGACGCATTGCATCCGCCGATCAGGTTCGAATCAACACGGCTGCCCTACGCAACGAAAACACCAGTAACACCTTTGGTAATGCGTTAGGACTCGCCCTAGAATCACTTGATTTAGGGAGAGTAAGTCCTGGAGAGTAAGTACTGTCATTAGTACTGCAAACTCCATCTTAGGCAGCAGTCGTAGAAATCGGAACGACTGGTTTGATGATGAATGCAAGCTAGCGACTGAACGTAAGAATGTTGCGTACCGAGCAATGCAACAATCTTATAGAACGCGGGCACGCGAAGAGGAATATAAAGAGCTCAGAAGAATAGAAAAACGGCTTCACAGACAGAAAAAATCAGCCTGGGAGAAGAACCTAATCTGTGAAATAGAGAGCAGCCGAGAGCGAGGTCCGCACCAGGCGCGGAAGTTCTACCAATCCGTCCGAAACATGACGCAGTACACACCACGCTGCACATACTGCAAGGACGGAGAGGGAAATCTGATCACCGATCCACAAAGCATACTGGAGCGATGGGAAGTGTACTTTAATGAATTGCTAAATGGTCAGCTCACAGCAGAAGTGGAGGCTCCACTACTTCAAGATGAACACCCTATGCTACCGCCACCAAGCATAGAAGACGTTGAGAAGGCTATAGGACGGCTCAAGAAAAACAAAGCCCCGGGAGCCGATGGCATACCAGCCGAATTATTCCACCACGGCGGGCCAGCCTTACGTCAAGCAATTCATGATATCATAGTGCACGTATGGGATCATGAAGAAATGCCAGAAGACTGGCGAAAAGGTATCATATGCCCCATACATAAGAAGGGAGATGTCACAACGTGCAGCAATTATAGAGGTATCACGTTGTTGAGTACCGCCTATAAGATACTCTCCTCTATCCTACAAGACCGGATAACCCCATACGCTAAAACCATCATCGGACACTATCAGTGTGGTTTCATTCCAGGCAAATCAACAACTGATCAGATTTTTACCCTTAGGCAGGCGATGGAAAAATGTCTAGAATTTAACATCCCAACATACCATCTGTTTATAGACTTTAAAGCCGCCTATGATAGCATAGCCAGGGTAGAACTTTACAAAGCCATGAGAGAATTCGGCATCCCAAATAAATTGACACGACTATGTAGGTTGACCATGACCATCGTAACAAGCCAAGTTAAAATAGCCGGATTGCTATCCAGACCAATCAACATCTTTAATGGACTCCGACAAGGGGATGGTTTGGCCTGCCTCCTCTTCAACCTGGCGTTGGAGAAAGCAATCCGTGACTCTGGCACGGCAACAAGAGGGACCATCGTCAACAGGTCCAGCCAGATACTGGCTTACGCAGACGACATCGACATCATCGGAAGAACCGAACAAGCTGTACACGATTCCTTCATCCAGATCGAGCAGGCGGCACAAAATCTGGGGCTGCACATTAGTGAAGGTAAAACAAAGTACATGGTGGCGTCGAATGCGAGAAGAACAGTTGGTCAAACAATCAAGGTAGCGGAGCACGAATTTGAAGTGGTGCAATCCTTTAAATACCTTGGGTCGACAGTAGCAGCCGATAACAACATAGAAGAAGAAATACGCGGGCGGCTTCTCAAATCCAACAGAGCCTACTACAGTCTGTCAAAGCTATTCAAATCCAGAAATCTAACCATAACTTCAAAACTGCTGCTGTACAGGACCATGGTCCTGCCAGTACTCATGTATGGATCCGAGACTTGGGTGCTTAGCAAAAGGCACTGTGACCTCTTAGCCGCGTTCGAGAGAAAAGTCTTACGGAGAATTGTTGGCCCCATATGTGAGGAAGGACGATTCCGGAGACGGTACAATCATGAGTTGTACGCAATCTACCTTGAAGCAGACATAGTGACAAAAATTAAGCTCGGTAGACTCCGGTGGGGAGGGCACCTAGCTCGTATGAGCGAAGAGGAACCTGCTCGGAAAGTCTTTTGCGGTACATTCTATGGTAGACGGCAGCGTGGTAGACCATGCTTGCGCTGGAGAGATGGCGTAGACCAGGACGCCCAAAGCCTTGGGGTGCGCAACTGGATGGCGTTGGCTCGAGACCGGGATAGGTGGAGAGACTTGTTGAAAGAGGCCAGGACCGGACCCCGGTTGTCGAGCCGATGATGATGATGATCTCCTTCTCCGAGTTCGTATTTATACTCCTCTCATTTCTTCTCTAAGGTTCCGAAGAGAAGGTTCCAGTTTCGTTAAGAGAAAGAGAAAAATACACACAGACAGATAGAGAAAAATATAGACAGATTTTGTTCCGTTCGAAATTCGAAAGTTCGAAGTTCGGATGAAAGCCATCAGAGCTTTAGTTATTAATCATAACTAAAGACCTACATGTGTCTTTTCGTCTTTGTGTGTTCGCTCCTACATTTGTAACAGTATTTTGCCAAATTTGTAACTGAATTTTTTTTATTTATTTTTGTGTTCTTCACAATAAAAAAACAATAAATCTTTGAGTTTATTACGTATTTTCCCAAGAAAATTGACTTCAAAGTAAAAAAAATAGCATGGGCAGAAAAAAAGAAATACCTTTGAAAATTAATATCTGAGCAAACCAAAAAAAATATCAACATTATTTAAACGCAGTTACAAGAAATTTTTAACCATAAGTGTTAGCAGAGAAATTATCGTTAGGTCGTCCTTACAAGACTCAATATTACTGCGCAATATTTCTATGTCTCTTTGCTTATTCTGTACCTGCCTCATTGTGGAAACGAAAAATATTGAGTAAAATTTCATAAAATATTAAACTTTTTTAATATCACTCAATATATTGTGCACACCGAAAATATTGTGCAATACAGCCCTTACACGGTCAATATTATTGCACAATACTGAGTATTGCGCGATAATATTGTGTCGTGTAAGGCCGGCATTAGCAGGGACAAAAGTATACCAAAGTCAGGTTTTCTGAAATCATCGATAAGTTATATGTACTTTGAAGATAGAGCTATACCGTAGAACAATTTTTATTTGCGATATACATAGGTACTATAGGGCAAGTTTAGGATTCGTAAAAAAAATCGAACTCAAGATAACAATCAGACATACATATTACAATGATAGAGAATGCCAAAAAAATGGGTCCCACAATTCTGTCTGTCCGTCTGTCTGTTTGTCTGTCTGTATGTCTGTGTATACCATAAGATACAGCGTAAACCACTGAACCGATTTTTTTGAAACTTGATGGTTACGGGTCTTTGGTGATTCCCTAGAGGGGAAATTGAATTGTTTTTTTCTTACCAAAACTAACGGTACCCGTCATATAACCATTAAGGAAAAGTTAACTTTTTTCAAAAACGGCTCTTACGATTTTGATTAAAATTTTTGTGTGCTTTTGTTACTAGAGTCATACTTTTGAAAAGAATGTTATGTTTGTACAAATTCTACTGACGATACCTCTCAAAACCGTTTTATTAATTTTTGACTTTCTCTTAAACGACTGAACTAATTTTGATGAATTTTTCTTATGCGGAATCTCCATAACAATTTTAAAATTATTTGATATCTAAATTTTCAAAAATGTAATTTTTTGATTTTTAACAAATCTTTCAAAAATTTTGTTGTTTGAAAAATTAATTCTTCAAAACGGGTCACTGTATTTTTTGAAATTTTGATTTTAAATGTTCAAAAATATTATCTTGAAAATGACATTACAATTTTATTATTAAACAAGGTTTGAAAATTTTTATATATAATTTAACGATTTCAAAAAAAAAATTTCCAAAAATGTATCTTTAATTTGATATTGAATGGCATACTTTGTTTGGAGCTAGATACAATTTAAGAAGTTGTTTGTCATTTTAGTAATGAAATTATTTTTTTTGTATTTCTAAAAAAAATTATTTATTTTTAAAAACTTTGTGTAAGAAACTTTAACTTCCACAGTAACTTTGACTCTAAGAGCAGGTCCGTGTGACCCAGTCGTGCATTTTATTTTCTTAGAACATACACCAGAATCACCACTTAAATTGTTAATTGGCATTTTAGACATTTTTTGTCTTAATATTTTTTTCTCTTCGGCGAACAGAAACGGCACAGATCCCATTTTTCAGTTCTTCTTTGATCCGCCATTTTGTGGCAGCCATCTTGAATTTTGAATATTTCTTAGAGCCGTTTGCTGAAACGAAACTTAAGCATTTATGTTCAACATATGGTCTTATGTGACAGTTTACGCGGAGGAAAAAGCGAGTGTGTGAAGTTAGCCCCCCTTTTTTTTAAATCGTTATTTTTGAAAGTTGTTCCAGGTTGTTCCCGGTTTGTACCGGAATGTTCCAATTTTTTTTCGAAAAATATTCAAAAATGAGGGTTTTAGAGCTAAAAAAACATTTTTGACCTAGCCCCCCTTTGGACATATCCCAAATCCAAAAGTTGTTCTAAGTGCAAAACCACCAGAATCCAAATGTTCCAAGGTTTCATTCAAAAATATTGAAAATTGAACATTTAAAGCCGAAAAAAGACTTTGGGTGAAAAAATCCTGTTAATATTTGTTTGCGAATTAATGGGATCGAAAAATGAAACGATATTACCAGAAGAATTAAACCCCAATAAAATTAACGCAATAAAAACCTGCCGGTATATATGTATATAAAGTTATAATATATTTGGTTTTACCATGATAAACAGAAAACAAGGTATGCTCATTAGATTTTTGGCAGGTTTTCTGTGACGTCATAGTCATCTTTCTCATGGGCAGTTCGCGCGAACGTCAGTTATGGATTTTGAGAAAACATTTTTTTTAATTGAAAACAACAACAATGAAACTGAAAAAAACTCGAATGTCAGCATCAGAGATGACTACTACGTCATCAGTTTTCCAATATGGCGACATGGCGCTCATAATAAGCATACCTTGTTTTCTGTTTATCATGTGGTTTTACCAACTGTCCTGGGTGACGATCGAATCCAAAAAAGATCAATCTCCACCAAAATACCTGCTAGCTCGCTTACAGTTTTAGTTAAAGTAAGAATGTTTGTATGTTCATAAACAAGAAGCAAAGAGAGTACAATTAGGAGTACCTAACTGTGCAACGTTAGAATTTAAAGCAAACAATTTTGAGTGATTTTACATGTCAATTATAGGGTAAATAGTGACTGTTAGGCAAATATTAACAATTTGAACTTTAACAAGATTTTAATTTGAATGAATGACAAAAATATAATTTATGTGTAATTCGATTTTAGTTTAAAGATTCCAAAACATCCCGCCGCCCCCGGAACTAGTTTCAGTATTTTGGTAATGGTGCCAGTTTTGTTATTGAACGGAGGTATGTTCCGGTCGAAGTTCTCACTGTTGCCACACGAATCAATTCATCAGGTCCTTGATGAACGGCTTCGACTCTTCCTAGTTTCCACTTTGTAGGAGGTTGATTAGGTTCCTTGATGATGACTAGATCACCGACTTGCAAAGGTTCTTCCCTTCTTTGCCATTTGGGTCTTTCTTGGAGTGACGTGATGTATTCGGATTGCCATCGCTTCCAGAAGCCTTGAACCATGCTTTGGAGATGTTGCCAGTGAGATAGCCGGTTTGTAGGTATATTACAGTAACTAGGCTCCGGAACAGCAGTTAAAGGTTCACCTATAAGGAAATGTGCGGGGGTTAATGGGTTTAAGTCATCATCAGAAATATCACAAATAGGACGAGAATTTAAGATAGATTCTATTTGAGTTAAAACTGTATAGAGTTCTTCGAAAGTCAATGTAGAAGAACCAACAACTCTTCTTAGATGCAGCTTTACTGATTTAACCCCTGCCTCCCACAACCCACCGAAGTGAGGTGCAGAAGGGGGAATGAAATGCCAGGCGGTCCCATCCATAGCTAGTTTAGTGGCAATGTCTTCGTTGTAGGCTTGTGACACAACCAATTTCTGCATCTCATCCAGGCAGCGGCGCGCGCCTTGGAAATTCGTTCCGTTGTCGCTATAAACGTTTGAACATTTTCCTCGGCGAGCAACGAAACGTTTATAGGCAGCTAAAAATGCATCAGTAGTTAGATCACTTACCAACTCCAAGTGGATCGCTTTGGTTGACATGCAAACAAAAATTGCAAAGTATGCTTTCGACAGTTTTGGTTTACGACCCTTGGAAAGTTTAATGAGAAAGGGACCAGCATAATCACACCCGGTATTGGTAAAAGCTCGGGCAGGGTGAACACGATGCGCTGGTAGGTCACCCATAAGCTGGGTAGATGTAGTTTTTCGTTGTAGGAAACATGTTTTGCACCTGGAAACTATGTTTCTGATGAGAACACGACTCCCAAGAATCCAATATCTTTGACGTACGATAGCAAATGTTTGTGACAATCCAGGATGTAAATGATTGTTATGAATGTCTAGGGCTATAAGGAGAGAAACTTTATTATTAGGCAAAATAATGGGGTGTTTTAAATTGAATGAGACATTAGCATGGGTAATACGCCCTCCCACCCGCAAAAGCCCTTCTCCGTCAATAAAAGGTGAGTATCTTAGAAGTTTCGATTTCGAGGGCAGTTCACGATTACTTAATAAATGACGGATTTCACTACCGAAAGATTCGTTTTGGATATTTTTAAGAACACAGATTCGGGCACACTGAATTTCATTAAACGAGAGAGCGTCGGTTTTCTTAACGAACTCCTTGGGTTGTAGATTTCTCGCGTATCGAATTAAAGTTGCCACAACTCTTATGAGTCGATTCCATGATGAAACTCGTTCGGCTAGAAGGAGGATACTTTCAGACATGTTAGAGCAAATGCCAGACGTAAGAGCCACAAGTTTCGATGAATGTTTTTCCTCTGCAGCGATATCTTCTTTGGGTGGTAGATCCACACGAAACTTTGAGGTAGGCCAACTGTTCTGCGGCTGAGACAGCCATGTAGGACCATTCCACCAAAGTGGATGATTTTGCAGAGCTGATGGTAGGACTCCACGCGACGCACAATCTGCAGGATTGGATTCAGAAGCGATATAGTTCCAAGAATATCGAGGAATTGTCTCAAGTATTGTAGCTGTACGATTCGCGACAAAGGTAGTCCAACGACGCGGCGGAGAGGACAGCCAATGAAGGACAATCTGGGAGTCCGACCAAGCAAAAAACTTACAATCAGTTGAAATCGAACCTTTTATCATTGTCATTAACCGTGAAAGAAGAAGCCCGGCGCAAAGTTCAAGTCGGGGAATCGAAACAGGTTTGAGTGGTGCCACCTTGGTCTTAGAAGCCACTAACACAATTTTATATTCAGTTTCAGATATTTTGGAGCGCGCATACACAACAGCAGAATATGCTACCGACGAAGCATCAGAAAATCCATGGTATTCGACGCTTTCAATTGATGGAAATACGTGTCTAGGAACACGTAGCTCTTCGAAGAAATGAAGTTCGTTGCGATAGGTTATCCATTTGTTTGCCAAGGTTGTTGGCAGGGGATCATCCCAACCGAGTTTAAGTTCAGTCGACCATAATTCCTGGAACAATATTTTGAACAAAATAACCGATGGACCTAGGAATCCCAAAGGGTCAAAGATGCTAGAAATTTCGGATAATAGGGAACGTCTTGTTGGGGGTTTAACGAATCGAGACTTAGAAAAATGAAACGAGAATTCATCTGATGTAGGGCTCCAATGCAAACCCAAAACCTTTATCATCGCGTTTGAAAGATCCGCATCAAACCATGAGATATCACAATCATCTCTAGGTAATCTAGCAAGCAGAGGCCAGCAATTTGAGTTCCATTTTCTTAGCTCAAGCTGAGCGTTAGACAACAAAGACACCAGTTCGGACTGCAAGTCTATTAGCTCCTCAATTGAATTGGCCCCGGTCATGATGTCATCTACGTAGACGTCTCTAGTAAGAACACGAGCTGTATTTGGATAAAGAGATTGGTAGTCATTGGCTATCTGCTTCAAAACACGAACCGACAGGAATGGAGCCGATGCCGTACCATATGTAACCGTTCGAAGTCGAAAATGTTCTATCTCATCATTGGGATTATCCCTCCAAACGATGCGTTGGAACTCGGTGTGCTCGTCTTCTACCCAGATTTGCCGAAACATCTTAACGACATCAGCCGTGAAAACATATTTATGCTGCTGAAAACGTAAACAAACTCCAAACAAATCCCTTTGAATAGGAGGACCGATAAGAAGTTGACTATTAAGTGAAACTCCGAACGAATCCTTAACTGAACCATCGAACACGACTCTTAACTTAGTTGTGGAGCTATCTGGTTTTAAAACCGCGTGATGAGGTAAATAGAAATGATTTCTTTGAACCGTCGAAATCTCATCTAAGGGAATTCGTGTCATATGACCAAGACTAAGATATTCTCTCATATACTTACAGTATGACTCATGCAGAACAGTGTCTCTTTGAAACCTTTTTTCCATGGAATATAACCGATTTACGGCGAGCTTCAACGAATCACCGAACATGCGAATGGGAGATTTAAACGGGAGCTGTACGGAGTATTTTCCGTCGATTGATCTGGAAAAGGTTTTACGAAAATGTATTTCAGCTTTATCATGATCAAAAAAATCATCTTTGGGAGGCACGACCTCTTCAAGTTCCCAAAAACGTTGCAAAAGAGCATCGACATCGAGCGAAGAGTGGAGAGACGAGATAGGAGCCTGAGAGACCGGTGACACAGAATCAAATAACTCTCCTGTAACAACCCATCCAAACGACGTGTGTTGGGCTATAGGAACACCTTCTGGTCCTTGAATTTGATCCCCCTTAAGAATGGACCATAGCTTATCTGCTCCAAGAAGTATGTCGATAGAACTGGGCACATTGAATGATGGATCTGCAAGCTCTAAACCGCGAATATGAATCAAACGAGAGGGGTCAAACACATGAAAAGGCAATTTGGACGTTAATTTAGGCATTATATATGCATCAATAACCAAAGGAGTTTTATCAAACCGAGAAATTACTTTTAATGACGCACAACCTTTTGTATACCCTGCATCTGTAGATGAGACTCCAACTATGGGAATTCGAGCATGCTTACGCGGAAGCCTGTGAACGAAAGAGTCCAGCACAAAGGATACTTGAGATCCCGAATCGATTAAGATCCTACAACTCTGGAAATTTCCTTGAGAATCCTCTACCTGAGCCAATATTGTGGGAAGTATGGTTTGCCTACCGAATCGTACATCAAGCGAATGATTGTTTAGAACTGGTATGACCGACGAAGAAGATGACCCAGGATTTTGATTTGACGACGGTGGTGGTTGCGATGAAGAGTTATTTTGCGATGAGGAATGGACAAGTGTATGGTGACGCGAGCGACATTCACGACAGCGAAATGAGGAACTACAACGAGATACTCCATGTCCAGAGCGAAGGCAATTAAAGCACAGAGTTCGATTTTACGAAAGACCGACGAGATTCAACATCAAGTGCTACAAACTGTGGACACTGTGGCAAAGTGTGCTATTCTTTGCACTTGGGGCATTTGAACACATGCTTTGTTTGTGAAGATTCCACAAAATGCGAGCGTATATTAGTATGTTGTTTGTTCCGCGAAACACTGGTTCGAGGTACTACCGATTGACATGATTCTAGGGCAGTACATCGCGATTCTAAAAATGTCAAAAGTTCGTCAATCGTAGCATCATCACGCGTACCAATTTTTTCTGCCCAACTTTTTTTAGTGTCTATATCTAGTTTGGCCAACAGTAAATGAATAAGCCATGGATCCCGATTGTTAGAGTTTATGGCATTAAGACCGCGTATGACCTCATCTGCCGTATCTGTTACTTGCCTAAGTACCTTTACATTACCCCCGATTGCATTAGGAAGAGAAAGATATGTTTCGATAAAAGATTGAACGATAAGCTGCGAACGATCATATCTATGTTCCAAACGTTCCCATGCTTCGAAATAATTGGTTTCGGTTAGAGGTATGTGTTTGATATGATCAAGAGCACTATCACGAAGAAAAGATTTTAAATAATGAAACTTTTGGATTGCCGTAAGATTTTCTTTTTGATCTACCGATCCCGTAAAAGAGTCCCGAAATGACGGCCAATCCTTATAATCTCCTGAAAACGGAGGAACGACAAGCTTTGGGAGTTGAATTGAGCAGCGTTCTGAAGTCACATTAAGTTTCTCGAGGAGCGTGGTCTGTTGCTTTGCAAGCATTTCAACAGCCGTGGCATTATCTTCCGATTTCGAAGTCAATTATTTTTGACGAATGGCAGCCAATAATTTAGCATGACCTTCAAAAAACCGCGATTCATAATTCGAATACTCAACTTCGAACGATTCAAGCTCATCGTCTTCTTCTTCACACGTTTCAAGAATGGCGTTATAAAAGTCCCCAAATTCTGACCACGCTTGGTTTAAACTTTTAAAACGAATCTCTAACATTTCAAGAGGTATGGAAATTGTGATTGTGTTCACAAAATCACGTGCTCGCGTTAAACGTCCCTTAGCATTCCCGTATTTTTGTTTTAGCGAACTCATCGTATGAGAAAACACGAACAAAATTGATTTTAGTGTATTTTTTATCAATTTCTACGATAATTGATTGATTAAGCGTTTGCAGTTAAATTAATTCAATATAATGTCCGATCACGTGATTATGATACAGCATGTGCCTACGACTTAACCATCCATACAAAATCAAGCAGACACACACTATCACTTTATTATTTTTATTTAATGTTTAATTGAATTAATTTATTTAAGTTTAAGCGGACTGTATTTAACTTAAAAGCTCAATAAATTCGACGCAGAAGGACCATTAATATGTTTGCGAATTAATGGGATCGAAAAATGAAACGATATTACCAGAAGAATTAAACCCCAATAAAATTAACGCAATAAAAAACTGCCGGTATATATGTATATAAAGTTATAATATATTTGGTTTTACCAACTGTCCTGGGTGACGATCGAATCCAAAAAAGATCGATCTCCACCAAAATACCTGCTAGCTCGCTTACAGTTTTAGTTAAAGTAAGAATGTTTGTATGTTCATAAACAAGAAGCAAAGAGAGTACAATTAGGAGTACCTAACTGTGCAACGTTAGAATTTAAAGCAAACAATTTTGAGTGATTTTACATGTCAATTATAGGGTAAATAGTGACTGTTAGGCAAATATTAACAATTTGAACTTTAACAAGATTTTAATTTGAATGAATGACAAAAATACAATTTATATGTAATTCGATTTTAGTTTAAAGATTCCAAAACAATATTGTTCATATTGATGAAATTTTGGAACAATTTTGTTTGAATATTTGTGTATTTGGAACATATTTAAAATTTTTTGTTTTGGGGTTGGGGTAAGATTTTTTGAGATTTTAGGGGCTAAAAAAATATTTGAAAGAAATAGAATTTTAATCTGTTATAGAGAATCGTAAGATAAACATATTACATTTTTTTGATTTTGAATTTTTCAAAAAGGGGGGTCAGGTGAGCTTAAAGTTTATTTAAACCGTTTAAGTCACTTTAAACATCTAGTTCTTAATAGATTTTGATCAAACTTCGCTATGTCACAGGGATTTAACAGTTTCGCTTGGAACAAGTTTTGGATTTTTGGTTTTTGAAAAAGGGGGGCTTATGAAATTTTTTGAAAATTTAAAAACTTGAGGATTTTTTTTTAAAGTGAGTTTTTAAGCTTATTTTGCTATTGTTAAAATATAAGCTGCTTTCAAAACATGTATGAGTCATTAAATATTTGCTTTTGAAACTAGTTTTTGAAAAAAAAAAAATGTAAAGTATATTTTTTTACAGTTTTCGAAAAAACCTTTCGAAAATTGTATCTTTAAAAATACAAATTTTACGAGCTTAATTTTTTGGAACAATGTTTAGAACACTTCTTTCAACAAGAAAAAAATATAAAAACTCAAAAAATCGAAAAAAGGGGGGCTAAAGTTTTTTTGTTTTTGGGTCATAACTTTCGAAATATTGAAGTTAGAGGTCCAAAAATTTGGAACATTTTTAGGAACAACTTTTGCAACCTGGAACAACTTTCAAAAAATCAATTTTCGAAAAAAGGGGGGCTAGGTCAAAAATGGTTTTTTAGGTCTAAAACCCTCATTTTTGAATATTTTTCGAAAAAAATTTGGAGCATTCCGGTACAAACCGGGAACAACCTGGAACAACTTTCAAAAATAACGATTTCAAAAAAAGGGGGGCTAACTTCACACACTCGGAAAAAGCAGCCCATAAGCGCTTATGTTCAACATAAATATTTTAAGTATCGTATCAGCTAACAGCCCTTAATGAATTTGGAATGAACAAGGACTAGGGCGTCTTCTATGTTAATTTCATCAAACTGTTGTTCTAATTCCACTTGGCATTAAAAAAAATCCAGTATGAATTCCAGTTTTGGTAGACATTTGTAGACTTAAGAATTATTGCTGAATAAATTCTGAAAAAGTGGACTTATGCTGTTATGAAATGTGTTTATTACAGCTTAACTATGTTACTCATGTGAGAGAAAAATGGACCTTTGTTGTTCTGCCTACCTGCCATAGATATATAGTTGACCTTATCTTTATAAGGTCAACTATATTCCAAAAAGTTTCAGAAATGTTAAAAATTCAGACCTTAATGCAATAAATTACTACTATAACTCTTATTGGTCTATCTTACAGCTTATGCTCTTTCCCAATTTTCTCTTTACCACCTCGTATCTTTGCCGCGTAAGTCACCATTTATAAAATAGCGGTACGAAACTGGTGTTCGGACAAATCCAACATAAATTTTGTTTAATATTAAAACTGCCATGAAATCAAGTCTAAAGTAATAAAGTCCAAAAATTCCAAAACGAAATTGTAATAAAGTCCAAACGATTTTGGTCTTTATTTCACTCTTGAAAGTGCAATAAAGTCCAAAACTAAAATGAAATAAAAATAGTTGTGAGGTAGGGTGTATGCAAAGTTTCTTTCGGATTTAAGGAATCTGGACAAAAAGAAACTAAATATATCCCGCTGTACCCGGATGTATCGTATAATCTTATTCTCTTGAAAATGTTTCAAATTATTCTTTCCGTAAATCATTATTCTGACCTTTACTATCTTAAATTCAACCATTGACCTTGTGATGGTCATCCCAAAATTCAAACACAGGGAATTGCAGCCATTTGAGCTCAAATGGCCAGTCCGCTGCAGCGCCAGCGGATGGAATTATTGAAATTGGGTTTCGCGATGGTTTGTAAAGGTTGAGGTTGATTGATGTTCCGCAACATGATAGTGGGTGTGTCTACGGTGCCATGAAATAAAGTCCAATACGAACTTTTTCGCTTTATTGCATTCTTGAAACAACAATAAAGTCCAAAACGATTTTGGACTTTATTTCACTTTTGAAAGTGTAATAAGGTCCAAAACTAAAATGAAACAAATTTCAAAGATAAAAAAATGTAGAGAAGAGAACATAATCAGCCCTATCACAGATTTCATCGCAATCGAAAATGCTCTACGAATCCCGAAATTTCAATCATAAAATCCATTCGTAGTGGAAATTGATGCTTCGAAATTCGAAGTTCGTTGAATTTTGTATCAGTAAATTTGAATGAAACAAAAATTTGTGGCCATTTTCCACGACAAGTTCGTGTCGTTGTAGGCTTATGGAATACCCTGTATTTGCACAAAAATCCATGAATTTAACAAAAGAAAAGGTTCAATTATTTATTTTATTTATTTATAAAATGAAAACAACAAATAAAGCACAATTATAAAAGTCTTCTAGTTTAAAAAAGTAAACTTTTCTTAATTAATCCTTTCAACGAATTTTGCCACACAATGCGGATGAGATTTAGCTAACTGATCTTCATAATATATTTTTAAAAACAAATATAGTATTTTTAATAAACACAATTAAATGAAATTAAACAAATTTATAAATAAATTAACAAAACTGAAAATATGCGGTAGAAAAACAAACCGTAAAAGGCCATACATAACTATCAAAACCCGTCGAAGTAACAATAAATTCTTTCTTAACTACTTTATTTTATTTTTTTAACTTTTGAATTTCCTTTTTTTATTGTAAAAATGCAAAAAATTTCACAAACGAACCAAACATCAACAACACAAATATTTTTTTTATAACCGGAAATTATTTGACAGCCGACGTAGTATTAAGAGACAATGGGAAATTATTCTTATGAGGGATTTTTTTTTAACTCGAGACCGAAAGAGAAGACGTATGTTATTTTGTATTTGAAACTGAGAGTTCACTTCTTATTGTTACGAATATAGGAGCGAACACACAAAGGCGAAAAGACACATGTAGGTCTTTGGTTATGATTAATAACTAAAGCTCTGAACGCTTTCATCCGAACGTCAAACTTTCGAACTTCGAACGGAACGAAATGGAACGGAACGAAATCTGTCTATATCTGTCTGTGTGAATTTGTCTCTTTTGCTTAACGAAACTGGAGATCTAATGATCCTTCGAGAAGAAATGAGAGGAGTATAAATACGAGGTCGGAGAAGGAGATCGAGACAGTTTAATTTTGACAATGAGCAAAAGAACCTTCTAAGAGAACAGAAAACTCTTTTAGAAGGAAAGCTTATTGAGTTCGAGAAGAAGTCAAATGGTCTTGACGAACGCGTGGAAAGTGTTGAAAAAGAATTCTCAAAGATAGACACAAAGCTGGAGAATGTCCAAGAACAGTTTGAAGATAAGTTTCAAATTATGGCTAAAGAGTAAGACAAAGTTCGTAAAATCAAAGTTCGAAAAAGTTCTGGCGAATGCCAAAAGAAAAAGGAAATGCATCCACTAACGTTTGATGGACAAACTTCTTGGTCAATCAACAAGAGGCAATTTGAGGCAGCTGCAATAACAAATGGCTGGGAAGACGAAGATAAGTTCATAGCCCTGCTTTGCGTGGTCCTGCTGCTGAGTTATTACAAACCATACCAGCAGATAAAAATGGTGATTTTAATGCTCTTGCCCAGGCAGTTGACAAACGTTTTGGGGATAGCCATATGCAAGAGGTCTTCCGAGTCCAACTTAATACTCGCGTCCAGAAAAGAGGAGAAACTTTGCAGCAACTCCAAGCAGACATCGAACGGCTAACTCATCTGGCATATCTGCAGGAGAGAAATTAATCAATCAGTTCGCAACTGAAGCATTCGCTCGTGCTGTATCGGACATCAACCTCCAGAGATCAATCCGAACAGCTGGAAAACGAACGCTTCCAGAAGCATTAGCTTTCGCTTTGACAATGGAAGCAGCCGAACAATCTTCTCAAGGGATTCATCGGGTAAGAAAGGTTCAGGGTTGTAACATAGCTCAAAAGTGAGCTGCGCTCAGCTCACAGCTCAGCTCTTATTTGAGCTAGCTCACTTTCGAGCTAGCTCACATTTGAGCTTATGAACCAGCTCAAATTAATGAGCTAGATCAAATGTCAGCTAGCTCAAATCAGAACTGGCCTGTGAGCTGAGCTGGAGAGCTGAAGTAAACCAACCTGAACCGACCCGAAATATTCTACGTAAAACTGAATGCAGTAAAACTAAATTTTTATATAATATAGATTAGATATAATAATGACATAATATAATATTATATAATTGGGAAGAAAAATTATTTTGGAAGTAGGTATAGTAAGTTAAGTTACGATTTGTGCTATTTTTGCAAGTAACAACATCGATGCGGAAGAGAGGGCAAGTGAAATATATATCTTCAAAGAAACATCATAAATATTAATATTAATTCTCGGTAATAGAATTTTTCCAGAAATCGATAATTACCCATTTTGACCGGAAAATAGATTTTATTAAATAACTTCTTAGGTACTGGGAAGGTTGCTAATTGTATTGTATAATGTAACAAATTTATGAGGATAGTAAAAATATGTTGGGTTACGATCAGTAAGGGAACATTAGGGCAATAAAAGTAAACCGATGGTATATATGAATGGGTCTTGCGATTTCAAAAGTCAGGTAGTTAGGATTTTCTTGAAGTATTTGCAATCAATGGTCATCAGTGGTTTTTCCGATATCCTTTTGGTGAATAAGATATACATTAATGCAAGTTTAGGTAACTGATTGGTAATGAAAGGGTTGTAATTGAAATAAAAAAAACCAAAATTTTACAATGGGTGATTCTGGTAAATTTGTATATTTTAACCTGTTAGAAAAACAGAACGACTGTATAAATGCATTTTGTAAAATATCAGTCACCAGTTGACGCCAAGTACTAACCGCGTGTATCCAATTATAATTGTCCGAGTGTCAGTGACAACTTTCTCTATCAAAAATAATCTTTTAATATGTTTGCTACGCAATAGTTAACAAATCTACCATACCTACAAGTATTACAAGTATTTAACTTCAATCAACAAACATGCAATTCATAGAGCAGAAATATGATTTTAGGATATATCCATAATGTAAAGTTACGACAACACCAGATTATTCAATTTGCAATGTGTTACCAAAAAAAAAAAAAATTAAATCAACTCTTACCATCGAAGAAATCAGCGAAGCTGGACTGAATTAACTTAGCTCAGCTTAGATGAGCTCAGCACAACACAGCTCAATCAGCTCAGCTCAGCTCAACTTACAGCTCAGCTCAAATCCAGCTCAGCTCAAATCAGCTCAGCTCAGCTCAGCTCTACTAACAGCTCAGCTCAACTAACAGCTCAGCTCAACTAACAGCTCAGCTCAACTAACAGCTCAGCTCAAATCAGCTCAGCTCAACGGGCAGCTCAAATTTGAGCTAGCTAAAAAAATGAGCTAGCTCACACTGAGCTAGCTCAAAAAAAGAGCTAGCTCAAATTTGAGCTGAGCTGTGAGCTGAGCTGAAATTTGAGCTTTTTGCATATCTGGAAAGGTTGAAGTTGAAGAATGTTTATGTCAGAGAGTTGATTTCGAGATGGACTTTCGCGATGCTGGAACTGCAACAAGACCGGGCATCTCCAGCGCCAATGCAGATTACTCCCAAGAAGATCTGCATGTCAGCATTGTGGAAGCAGCAAGGCTTCCTCAGAACAGAGTAACCATAACAGCAATGTTACTTCTCGACCTGTTTCCCAGCCAGTTTCTGATATCGTAGGCTATAGAACCACCATTCAGGTCTCCCAAACAAAACGAGACAACAAAAGTTTGACAGTGGAGGCATTAATAAACGGCAACAAACATGTGGCTACAATCCACACCGGTGCTACAGCCTCCATTGTGCGTAGAGACCTGGTGAAAGTGACATGGCTACACAACACCAATAGCTACTGTCTTAAGGCCGCAACTGGAGAAGCAGCAAGGGTGTACGGAGAAGTCCGTCTGAAGATCCGATTGGCAGAACTATCAGCCCTATTCTGAATGAAAACTCCCGGGGAAATGTTTTTGGGAGAAGAGCTCACAATCGAAAAGCTGCAACCAATTTCGTTCTTTTTTCACTTTTACGTTATTCTGAACACAAGGGGAACAAATAACAAGCGAAAACATAATGAAATTCCAGGAATATTTCGATCTGGAGCCCTTCTCCCGAAAACATTTCCCCGGGAATTTTTGTTTAGAATTGGGCTGTATAGTTTTCACATCTATTTCTGGTAGCAGATATATGTGATGAGTTCATCGTTGGAACCGACTTCATGAAAGGCCATGGTGTGATACTGGATTTCGGTAACCAAGCTCTGAAATACCGAAATGTAGAGATTCCGATGGTTTATGGCAATGAAAATGCATCCGCTGTCAGGACTGTCATCAAAGAGGACTTGACCTTGCCTCCTTCTTCAGAGGTATTCATTTGGACAAAATTAAAGGGCGACGTTGGAAGGCATCGATACCTCGTGGTGGAACCAGAATCTGAACAATCTTCCCAAAACATCATCGTTTCGAAGACATCGTCTGGATTTCATGAAAGAGATCTTGTGTGGCTCTTTAATTCTTATCATAAAAGGGGACTATCATCGAGACTGTAACAAAACTGGGAAGGCCCTCACACAGTGGTAAAAAGAATCAATGATGTGGTATACCGATCCAGAGGGGAGTCCAAAGGAAACTAAAGGTGGTTCACAGTGACCGTTTACATCGCTATAAAGGCGAAAGAAGTGATGAAATTGCTCGGGACGATCAATCTTAAGAAGGGCGCAATGTTACGAATATAGGAGCGAACACACCCAGGCGAAAAGACACATGTAGGTCTTTGGTTATGATTAATAACTAAAGCTCTGAACGCTTTCATCCGAACGTCAAACTTTCGAACTTCGAACGGAACGAAATGGAACGGAACGAAATCTGTCAATATCGGTCTCTATCTGTCTGTGTGTATTTGTCTCTTTTGCTTAACGAAACTGGAGATCTCTGGATCCTTCGAGAAGAAATGAGAGGAGTATAAATACGAGGTCGGAGAAGGAGATCGACACAGTTTAATTTTGACAGTGATAAAGATAAGTGATTGTGAAAGTTTAATTTAGAAGTGTCAATTCTTGTAAATTGTAAAGAGTGAAACAGTTTGTTATAGATAAAAGTCTTTGTTAATTTCGAAAGTAAATAAAAGTGTATAGTAAAAAGTAGAAATAAGTTTTATTTGAACCTAGAAAAACATTACAATATCTATCATTTATTTGTGGGTTGTAGAACATAAATGAGGTTTGATATATTTTTTAAGTACAATTATTTGAAAAAAAAATGCCAAAAAATTAACAACAGTTTAAGGCCGATATTCGTCAAGCGCTCATTAGTTATGAGCGTTCATAAACCTGTTCACCAAGGAATATTAGTGATCAGTAAATCCGATTGAAACGAATATGTATCGCCATTTTCTACGACAGGTTGATCTTTAAGAAAAAAATTGGAATCCAATATTTTATTAATTCATTTATAAGACGAAAACAACAAAACAAAACACAGTTATAAAACTTTTCTTGATTGAAAATCACACTTTTCCATTGTCACTCCAATCGGCGCATTTTGCCGCAATTTAGGATAGGTTTAAGCTAATCCACCTACGCAATTCAAGCAAAAATATACAATTTTTATGAAGTTTGTAAAGCGTAATTGAATAGTAGTATAAAAATTAACTAAATTCACAATTCGCAAAAAAAATTCAGACCGAAAGAGGAAACTTATATCTTCTTCCATTTGAAACATAAGCTGTGTTTTATTTGATTCGAATTGAATTTTGTTTTCAAAATTACATGTATAACAAAATGAACACACAAACTGGATCTTGTTTTGTTTTTGTTATACTGTAATGTTTTTTCTGGGTTCTAAATAAAACTTATTCCTACTTTTTACTATACACTTTTATTTACTTTCCAATTAACAAACACTTTTATCTATAAAAAACTGTTTCACTATTAGTCTTTACAATTTACAAGAATTAACACTTCCAAATTACACTCTCACAATCACATATCTTTATCACTGTCAAAATTAAACTGTCGATCTCCTTTTCCGACCTCGTATTTATACTAATCTCATTTCTTCTCGAAGGATCCAGAGATCTCCAGTTTCGTTAAGCAAAAGAGACAAATACACACAGACAGATAGAGACCGATATTGACAGATTTCGTTCCGTTCCATTTCGTTCCGTTCGAAGTTCGAAAGTTTCGAAGTTCGCATGAAAGCGTTCAGAGTTTTAGTCATTCATCATAACCAAAGACCTACATGTGTCATTTCGTCTGGGTGTGTTCGCTCCTACATTCGTAACATAGTCCCCTTCTTAAGATTGATCGTCCCGAGTAATTTCATCACTTCCTTCACCTTTATAGCGATATAACCGGTCACTGTGAACCACTTCTAGTTTCCCTCGCAGTTCTCCCTGTATTCGGTAAACCACATCATTTATTCTTGTTACCACGGTATAAGGGCCTTCCCAGTTTTGTTGCAGTTTGGTGATAGTCCCTTTTGACGATGAGGATTAAAGAGCCATACAAGATCTCCTTCGTGAAATCCAGTTGATGTTGCTTGATCTTCATACCGGGTTTTCATTCGTTCAGACGACATCCTAATATTGGCCCGTGTCCACTGGTGGATGTCAATTAGCCTCTCCTTTAGGTTGTCCACGTAATCTTCAGTTGTTTGTGGTTCATTTGTGGGGCATCCAAATTTCAACTCACTCGGTAGCCGCATTGTGGTCCCAAACAAGATTTCTGATGGAGTATGCACCGCACTTCTATATGCCATCAAGAATAGTGGTATGTGTCGATCCCAGTCTCGTTGGTAGTTACTCACGACTTTGGAAAGGTATTCCTTTAGAGTTCTGTTGAAACGTTCAACCATCCCATCAGATTGTGGATGAAGTGGATTTGTCCTCGTCTTTTTAATGCCAAGGAGTGAGCAAACCTCCTGGAAGATGTGGGACTCAAAATTCCGTCCTTGGTCAGAATGGAGTTCCAGGGGTACACCGAACCTGTTCACCCAGTTAAAGACGATCTGATCCACAACTGTTTTGGCTTCCTGGTTTGGGATGGTGAACGCCTCCGGCCACTTGCTAAAGTAATCCATCACCACTGGAATGTATCGGTTCCCACTGTTGGTCTCGGGAAAAGGGCCTGCAACGTCTACAGCAATCCTCTCGAAAGGTGCTCCCACGTTGTACTGATGCATTTTGCTGTGAACTTTTCTGCCGGTTCCTTTCGTTGCAGTACAAGTATCGCATTTCCGGCACCATTTTTCAACGTCATCTTTAGCATGTAGCCAATAGAACCGCTGTCTTATCTTTTCCAGTGTTTTATTGACTCCCAAATGGCCTCCAGAGGCTCCGTCGTGCATCTCGCGAAGAACATCGTTGACTTTTGAGCGATTAACAACTATTTGCATCACTTAGGATTTCCCATCCACAGACTCCCATAACAGAATGCCCTCTTTCACATGAAGGGACGCCCATTGTGCCCAATATGCCTTGAGAGCCGGACTTCTGTCAGAGAGGTCATCACTCCACTCCGGTTTCTCGTCATGTTCCTTCCAAGCCAGAAGTGGTTCGATGTCTGGGTCTTCTTGCTGGGCGTTCCTCAGTTCTTCTCTGTTCCAACCACTGGTGGGATGAGCTCTAACTCGCTGGACGGCAATAACCTCATTCTCCTCTTGCCGCGAACAGTGCCTGCAGTCAGGTTTACACGGTCGCCGTGACAGGGCGTCTGCGTTTGAGTGAAGCCTTCTCTTCCGGTGCTGAATTTCGTAGTCATACGTCTATAGCCTCTCTATCCATCTTGCAACTTGGCCTTCTGGATTTTAAAAACTCAAGAGCCAGTTCAGCGCACCATGGTCTGTGCGCAGCAGGAACTTCTGTCTATAGATGTACTTATGGAAATGCTTGGTTGCCAATATCAAAGCGAGAAGTTCCCGTCTGGTCACGCAATAGTTCCTTTCTGACTTTGAGAGCACCTTGCTGTAGTAGGCTACAACCTTCTCTTCGCCATTATGGACTTGCGACAGTACTGCACCAATTCCGACATTACTTGCATCAGCATCTATGATGAAAGACTTCCCTGGTGTGGGATAGGTCAGCACCGGGGTATTGCAAAGTCGCTGCTTGAGTTCCTGGAAGCTTTTCTCACACTCACCTGACCACTTGAACTGCCTTCCCTTTTCAGTTAGTTGATGCAGACTTTTGGCAATTCCCGCAAAATCCTTTACAAATCTGCGGTAATATGTGGCTAAACCAAGGAAGCTGCGGAGTTGATGTTTGTCCTGAGGTGTTGGCCAATTCTTCACGGATCAGTCATTACTCCTTGGGATGTGATGATATGTCCCAGGTATTTCACTTCGCTCTTGAAAAGCGCACATTTGTCGGGACTCAATTTGAGATTAGCCTCACGAAGTCTCTGGAAGACAGATTTTAGATTTTCACAGTGCTGGTCAAAGGTCTTTCCGTAAACGATTACGTCATCCAAGTATACGAGGCAGGATTTCCATGTAAGCCCTTGTAACACGCACTCCATCAAACGCTCAAATGTTGCCGGAGCGTTGCAGAGTCCGAAAGGCATCACTTTAATTTGCCAAAGACCATTTCCCGTTGAGAACGCCGTCTTTTCCCGATCTTCGGGATGGATTTCAACTTGCCAGTAGCCACTTTTCAAATCCAACGTGGAGAACCATTGAGCTCTTTCCATGGCATCTAAAGTATCGCTGATTCTGGGCAAAGGGTAGCTGTCTTTCTTGGTCACATCGTTGAGCCTGCGGTAGTCTACACAAAATTGAGTGCTTCCGTCTTTCTTCTTCACAAGAACAACTGGTGACGCCCAAGGACTTTTAGAATTTTCGATCAAACCATCTTGCTTCATGCTCGTTATCATTTCCTCAACCTCTCCTTGTTTGGCCAGTGGAAGACGTCTTGCTGGTTGACAAATTGGTCTTGCGTCTCCTGTATCGATTCGTTGTTGGACGAGTTGTCCCGTTGGTGAAGAGAATATGTCAGCATATTCCTGAAGAAGACTACTAGCCATCCTAAGTTGATGTTTACTTAAGTTAGATGACTCGAGGATATTGGCCCTTACGGGGATCAGTTTCTGAGACATAACATCTTTCTGTGAGCTAGCATCAGTGATTTTCGTTATTGCTGACACAGATTCGCATTGCCCGACAATTTCTCCCTTCTTCAGCTTGACTTCGTACGGTTTAATATTAAGAATTCGTATAGGGACCATGTTGTTAACTGGTGCCACAAGTGTCTGCCCAACGTTGATGTTTTGGGAAGACTGTTCAGAGTCTGGTTCCACCATGAGGTATCGATGGCTTCCCGCCATTGGAAGCCATCGATACCTCATGGTGGAACCAGACTCAATTTTGTCCAAATAAATACCTCTGAAGAAGGAGGCACGGTCAAGTCTTCTTTGATGACAGTCCTGACAGCGGATGCATTTTCATTGCCATAAAACATTGGAATCTTCACTTCAGAACTTGGTTACCTATATCCAGTATCACACCATGGCTTTTCATAAAGTCGATTCCAACGATGCACTCGTCACATATATCTGCTACCAGAAATAGATGTGAAAACCCCAATTCTGCCAATCGGATCCTTAGACGGACTTCTCCGTACACCCTTGCTGCTTCTCCAGTTGCAGTCCTAAGACAGTAGCTATTGGTGTTGTGTAGCCATGTCATTTTCACCATTTCATCTCTACGCACAATGGAGGCTGTGGCACCGGTGTCGATTGTAGAAACATGTTTGTTGCCGTTTATTAATGCCTCCACTGTCAAACTTTTGTTGTCTCGTTTGGTTGGGGAGACCTGGACGGTGGTTCTGGAGCCTACGATATCAGAAACCGGCTGGGAAACAGGTCGAGAAGTAACATTGCTGGTATGGTTACTCTGTTCTGAGGAAGCATTCCTACTTCCACAATGCTGACATGGAGGTCTTCTTGGGGGTAATCTACATTGGCGCTGGAGATGTCCGGTCTTGTTGCAGTTCCAGCATCGTGCAAGTTCATCTCGCTGGTTTCTTCGAAAATCAACTCTCTGACATAAGCATTCTTCAAATTCAACCTTTCTTACCCGATGAACTCCTTGAGAAGCTTGTTCTGCTGCTTCCATTGTCAAAGCGAATGCTAATGCTTCTGGAAGCGTTCGTTTTCCAGCCGTTGATCTCTGGAGGTTGATGTCCGATACAGCACGAACGAATGCTTCAGTTGCGAACTGATTGATTATTTCCTCTCCTGCAGTTGGATATCCCAGATGAGCGAGCCGTTCGATATCTGCTTGGACTTGCTGCAAAGTTTCTCCTCTTTTCTGGACGCGAGTATTAAGTTGGACTCGGAAGACTTCTTGCATGTGCATCTCCAAAACGCTTGTCGATTGCCTGAACAAGAGCATTGAAATTACCATTTTTATCAGCTGGTATAGATTGTAACAGCTCTGCAGCAGGCCCTCTCAAAGCAAGAGTCAATGCTATGAACTTGTCTTCATCGTCCCACCCATTTGTTATAGCGGCTGCCTCAAACTGCCTCTTGTTTGTCCATCAAAGGTTAGTGGATGCATTTCCTTTTTCTTTTGGCATTCGCCAGAACTTTCTCGAACTTTGATTTTACGAACTTTGTCCAGCTCCTTAGAAATGTTCTGGAATTTCTCTTCAAATTGAATTTCAACGTTTTCAAGCTTTGTGTACATCACCGAGAGTTGTTTTTCGACACCTTTGTCAAGAGCAATGAACTTTTTCTGAAAGTCAACTAGTTTTTCTTCTAGAATGTTTTTCTGTTCTTCCAAAAGAAGCTCCTTTCGATGTTCTTCCAATCTTTCTAGAACATTCTTTTGTTCGTTCTTTTGCTCTGTACATTGTTCTTCGAGAAGCTTCTTTTGATCTCCAAGCTGGGCTAGGATAAGGCCATCATGTTGGTCATACCATTATCACTGGTACTTACTTGATCATCCGCCATTTCAATCTCGAACTGGAATGTATCCAGATTCTCGTTGTGCTGCTCTAGATGTTCCTGGATACGAATAATGAGGTCATTTTTTGTTCCAGCAGTAGGAAGATCTCGCTTCTTTAACTCCGCCTTAAGCTCAACACAATTTAAATCATTTAAGCTCTTACCCATTTTTCAATTAATTATAACACAACACAAAACTTTCACTTTTTTTCACAATTTTATCTGTAGTGACAGATTAAATAAGTCTTATTACACTTCTGACACCGATGTAATGTTTTTCTGGGTTCTAAATAAAACTTATTCCTACTTTTTACTATACACTTTTATTTACTTTCCAATTAACAAACACTTTTATCTATAACAAACTGTTTCACTATTAGTCTTTACAATTTACAAGAATTAACACTTCCAAATTACACTTTCACATTCACTTATCTTTATCACTGTCAAAATTAAACTGTGTCGATCTCCTTTTCCGAAGTCGTATTTATACTCCTCTCATTTCTTCTCGAAGGATCCAGAGATCTAAGAATAAGAAATACAGGAACGGGTGTTTGGCGAACAAAGTGCGGCACTTCACAAAGTATTGTGAGTTGCACAAACACAAATGCATTTACACAGGGCAGCAGTGCAGTTGTATGGCAACTCGCAAGGCTCCAAGATTCATTTTATTTTGTTTTAACTTAACATGTTTATTACATGTTCGATCCCTCTCAATTCTCTTTTTGATAAGTTCGCGTATTTTCACGAAATGCGCCCACTCCGTGTCAAAACGATTTTTATGGTTTTTGTCAGAAACACTCACCTGATTTGAATCTTGAAATTTAATAAAAGTTTGCAAATGCAACCCTTAAAAGTATTTTGTAGATGCACAAGAATAAAATTCCCAAAGTATTTAAAATTAAATCAAAAATCTGTTAAAAATTACATAACTCGGCGCTACCAAGTTGCAGCTCCTTACCAAAACCAAACAAAAATTAGGCATGTTAATATCTAATATGTGATTGGTTGATTCGATGAAAAAGTATACTTTTATTTTGAAGAAAAATATTATTTTGGTTGTTAATATTTATAAGAAAACAATTTTAAATGGTTTTAAGATATTTACTTTATGTTTTTAACATCACTTTGCATAACTTAATATTGGGAATAAAACAGTACGGAACTGTGGAAAATATAGTTAATTGTGCACTCGGCAAAATGGCATCTTAATATCTAATTTTGACAGCCAACCCAAACAAATTGATGCCGCACTGCTATACACTGTAGATGGTATATACACCCATTCCTTATCTTCTTATTCTTTGCCAGAGATCTCCAGTTTCGTTAAGCAAAAGAGACAAATACACACAGACAAATAGAGACACACATAGACAGATTTCGTTCAGTTCCATTTCGTTCCGTTCGAAGTTCGAAAGTTTCGAAGTTCGGATGAAAGCGTTCAGAGTTTTAGTCATTCATCATAACTAAAGACCTACATGTGTCATTTCGTCTGGGTGTGTTCGCTCCTACATTCGTAACAATACCTATAATTTTGAAAGAAAATTTAATCCGGATAAGATCTAGGGGAAAATAAAACACAGCTATATTTATCAATTTTTCTTGGCTCATGGGACATGAATGAGAAATTTTTTGAATGATATATTTTTTGCAAGCGTTAAAAATAAAATGCACGACTGGATCGCACGAACTTGCTCATGTAGTGCAAAGCTATTTTATGTATTAACTTAGCTTGAAAATTTTAGCTTTTGGTCATCTGATGTGTGTAGGTATTGAGAGATAGGCACAAATAAGCAAAAATAATTTTTTTTTTAAAGCGGGAACACTTTTTGGATTTTTTTCCATGTTGGGTCAATGATTTGGCATACCAATTTTTTTTTTTGAAAATTTTTTAAATATTTATTTTTTAAAACGGCTCTAAAGATGTTTTTGAAAAAAAAAAATCAAAGAATTTATCGTTATTGAAGAAATCATATCAAAAAGTTTAATCAAAATCGTTAGAGCCGTTTTCGATCAAATTCGAATAACTCAAAGATGTTGTATGGGAGGTACTCGTTCTAGATGAGATATTCAAAAACAAAACAAAAAACAACTTTTGAAATTACGTAAAAATCATCTGTACCAAATTTGACGAAAATCCGTCCACGCGTTTGGGCAGTGGAGAAGTGTACAGATGGACGCACAGGCGCACAGACCGACGCGTCCGTCGCGACGGAGGCATGACGAAAAACACTTTTTCGGACTTCTCCATCATCGTAATGTTGGTTTTGATTAAAACCTCAAATTTTGTTTTGACACGAAACCAATACTTGCCCTATGGAGCAAGTAAAAATTACATAGCTAAATATCAAACACATGAGTTTTCAAGTGCATGTAAAAATTGCTGTTAATCTTGTTAACAATCTAGACTTCTGGATTAAGAAGTTTTACTCCCGGAGTTAATAAAATAAAAGCCAAAAACCGATAAAAATAGTACTAAAACGGCAAAGGAATACTCAAACACAAAGTATACTCTAATTTGGGAAATGGATAACAACACAAGATGTCTTCAAAAATTAAACTCATTTTAAAACTGGAGTTTGTTAAAATTGTGGTGCTTTGCTCGTTTAATTTTATCAATGCTATATAAGAACAGTTTGTGATCATATTTAATACAAATTTGCATGAAAAGGGGAAAAAGCGATTTGAGAAAGTGAAATGGGATTGTTTAAAGGTATTTTTTTTCTTTAAAAAAATTCCCAGACTGAGAAGTGGACAATTGATTTCAAAATCAAATTTTATTATTTCTATTAGGCAATGCTTTTTTCGATTCCATTCGGATTTTGTGAATGCTTTTTTTAGTGATTTTCGAGAGGCTGTATTTAAGTGAAAAATTGTCGTATTGAGACAAATCAAAGAGAACTTGAAACCTCAGATATTCTTGTTTTACTAAACTATTTTTAATTCATCGTTATCACGTAGTCATAAGCTTGAAACCAAAAATTTAAAATTTTTTTTGTTTGTTTTTCAATGCCACTTTTTAGACACTGTTTTTTGAGCTAAATCTTTATAAAGCCCGGAAAGTCTATGTATTCAGCTTTAATTTCTTTTTTTTTTGTAACACATTTTTGGTCTTTGATCTTTTTGATTTGTCTCAATATGACCATTTTTGACTTAAATACGTCCTCTCGAAAATCACTAAAAAAATATTTTTTTTATCCTTCCATTTTTTCCAACTAGTTTAGTTTAAATATTTTTTTTATAATAAAAGGCTCTGAATCTCGAATATTCAAAAGTAAGATATGTTTGGGGGCAACCCCGAAACCCCCCGCTTGTGGTCACTATTGGATTAGGGGTGGGTACGAAGTTGGGTGTATGTAAAGCTACTTTTTGAGGTGCTGAATCAACAAATTGTTTGTGACAAATAGTACTGTGGGTGGGCTTCGCGGGTTCTCAGGATTTGTCTCAAGTAAAGATAGAGGGTCCTGGCCTGTGCGAAATAGAAAATTGCAATAAATTCCAAATTATTCCATTTGACTTTATTTTATGGCATTGTGTCTACTTTAACTGGCTGAACACAATGGTAAAAAGTTGAAAGTTGAAAAACACGAAAAAAAGTATAGTCCGGTAAACATTGGATAGTCCTGAAACGGCGTAAAGCTCACTTTATGATGGGGTGTTCCTGGGGTACTAGAAATAAAAGTATTTTTTTGTCCAGTGTATTTTTATTTTACTTACTTTACGTTTTTGAACACCAAATAGATTAATTTCATAAATTTCTCTTGTGGGTATTTTCTACACTATAATTGCTAAAGTAGTTGGTAAAAATTTAATACATAATTCTTGAACTTTTTTTGTAAAAAAAAAAAACAAATTTATTTTTAATACAAAATTCAAAAAATAAATAAAATATTGAAAAAGTTAAAGTAAAAGGTATCAAACAATCGTACGGAAATCCTGTGCAAATCCAAGTGCAAACTTTAAAAAAAATTGGCACAACAATAGTGGAGTAACTAAAGCTCAAAATATAGTATTATCTCGGAACTGGGAAAAACCGCTTCGATTAGGATAATTTTTGTTTTTAAATGTTGGTATTCAAAAATACTAAAACAGTTACCGGTTTGAAATTGCAGCTCTTATCATAATTTTTTTCAAATTTAACATTAAGATTTTTGTGAACTTACATTGTTTTTATCAAAAAAAAAATTGGTAAAATCTTATAAAATAAGCTATGCAAAATTTTTCAGGTCTGTTTCAGGAAAACAACTAGTAAAAATAGGGGTCTATTTTCACCCGTTCATATGGAATTTTCTCAAAAGTTGACTTAAAGGAGAAAAACAATAATTGAAATACAACGTGTTGGATAAAAGAATAAATTATATGTTTTTTGGTAGCCAGAAAAATTTTCTTTCATTAACATTTTAAATAAACTTAATCTAATAAATAGTTTAAGAAAAAATGATTTTCAAACTCAGAATTTTGAAAAAAATTGAGTCAAAATTTCGTCTGATCTGATTATTTAAAAAAAATTACACTTTTTCTTCAAAAATTCATTGGCCTTATTTTTTAGCAACCAATGCAGAAATTTAAAATGTCTTATGTATTACTTTCTTTAAAAAACTAAAAAAATACTTAATTTTTAATGAAAAATTTAAATAAAAATAGCATTCAGATTTGTTTATTTTTATAAATCTCCAAAACTAGAAGAAATATTAACATTATTCTTTTTTTTTTTGTATATTTGTACTAATTATAATCTATATTCACTCTAGAGACAGTAAAAAATGTTACCATTTTTAAATCTACATTTGTTGCGCCAATTTTTAAAAAAAGTTTGCACTATGGTTTCCATACGATTTTTTTATACCAGCATCTCCTTTAACTTTTTCAATATTTTATTTTTTTCGAATTTTGGGTTAAAAAATAATTTTGATTTTAATTTAACTAAAAAAGTTCAAGAACTATTATTTGAGTACCCTTTGAGATACCTTATTTTTATTTCCGGTTGCAGAGGAGTCATAAAGTGGGCTGTACAACGGTTCAGGGTTGTATACCGCACAGGTTAATAGCTCTGCAGGGTTATAAATAGCTCTGCAATGTGGAGTTTAAGCTGAAGCACAAGTTTAGTCAACATCAGCTTTCTACCATTCTACTCGCTTCATTTTTACATTTCCTTTGGAATCGTTCAAAGCAATTATCTTTTTTCTCTTTTTTATGAATGGTCGCGATTGATATTGCCGCGCTTTTTTATTGTAAGCCACCTTTGCTACCTAAGGAACGTTTAAATGACATCTTTGACTTCGGGTTTTTTTCTTTGCTTCAGCTGTGAGGTGTTAAAGGAGGCAATAATATCGAATTCAAGGATTCTGAGGTAAAGTTAGGGAAAGTGATCAATGATCATCACCCACCCATAATCCCAAAGAGGAAATCCCCAATCCCAATATTCCCAAAAATCACAATGGTCCGCAGCCAAAACCCCAAATTGTTTTTGCTTTTCAATAATCATCCAAAATCATAATTAATTAGGAGAAATAAAAAGCTCTTTTGTATTTTTTTAATGTGTATTAAATTATAAACTGATTTTCAATTAACAGTTTGCACAGTAGATTAGATTCGATTAGATTTTTCTTTATTTCATCAAAAAAAAAACTACAATTTTCTTCGAATAAGAATACGGACATGACAATTCTGCCGTCTGCCGGATAGATTTCGAGTTCCAATAAAATAAAGAAGAATAACATAATATACAGAGAAAATGTAACAAAAATTCTTACTAACATAGTTGTTATGAATAGAGAAATATTTTGCACAGTAATAATCGGCCCTATCGAGGTAATAGTCGGAGCGGAACTTTCTCCGATTTCTACTAATCGGAGACATTTTTGCTTCGAGGTAGTTCTCCGATCAGCTGATCAGATATTATCTCCGACAAAATTCAACGCATTTGCATGCGATGCTTTGCACTGAAGTACTTTTAATGGTTTTATTCTTGAGAGATACAACCAAATTTTTTTCCGAAGTCCAAGTTTTTGGAGCGGGAAAGTAATTTCTTCTAACAAAAAAATAATTACTCAAAATGTAAGTAATAAAGAAATAAACTTTATTTACGTTAACTTCTGTTATTTTTTTAGGCAAAACAAAAAAAAACCTCACACCAATAAGAGCGGATGGTAAAACTGCTGACAGAATATCCCGATATTGTTCAAAACTATAGAAAAAGGTCACCCGAAATTCCGGATATATTTTGGAAAGATCTGGCCAATCAACAAAAACTCAACTAAAGTCATTGGGACCAAAACAAAGAGATGTTGATGAATGGAAAAAAGTATGTTCGTGATGTTTAGTTTTGTGAATTTCTGTTGTGATTAAAGTATGCATATTTCATATATTTTTAAAGGCTTGGAGTTTTAAGTCCTACATAAAAAAAAAAAACTTTGGGCAAACAAAAAAGAAATTGCGGGCACTGGTGGAGGACCCTTTAGACATATTGGTAGCTCTGTAAGTGGCATTGGAGCGGGAAATATATCACCTCAAGTGCCACTTGCGGAATCGTCCATATTAAATATCGCTGACGCTAATGAAGAAAAATGAGGAAAATCGAAAACTGTGCAGGAACAAAGCGAAGTGGAGAAGAGAACCAGATGCCGAAGACCCATGTCGTCGATTGAGTTGTTAACAAACCATACAAAATCAAGAAAACTTTTATTAGGACACAACCGAAACCGTAAAAAGGCTTTTTGGCTCACTCGACTATATTCGGAAAGTGGAAAAAGAAAAATTAAAAGAAATTCAAACCCACATCACCGAAATTAGGCGCATAGCTTTGTAAAAGCTCGATTTGAAAAAGACAAAATTGGAGTTGGAAATTGCAAAAACCAACGTTTGGATGGAATAATATTACTTCACGTGCACGAACTTTTCCGTCTCGACCTGGAAATGTTTTTTGGATGATCGCTAATCACCAGAGTATCCTAGGCAAAGATGGATCTTCTATTAGTACAACATCTCCAGCTGCTACCTTGCAGCGATGCTGCTTGTCTCTCATGATGTAAAGAGCGTAACTGTTGAAGATATTCTCTAAACCAACGACGTTTAAATATTGAAATATTCTGTAAACGTTGTGCCCACTCTGATCTTAGCGTATTTTGATTGATGGGTTGAAAATTCTGTTCGGGTGTAGAATCACCAGATATTCCTTGAACACCAAGAAAATGGGCAGGTGTGAGGGGAGCACAATCCGAAGAATCATCACTGCAATACGTAAGACGTCGTGAATTGACAACAGTTTCAACTTCAGTAAGAAGAGTCGTAAATTGGTCAATAGATAAAGTTGCTTTCAGCACTGCAGCCTTCAATGAAGATTTCACAACTCTTACTAGACGCTCCCAGAATCCACCCCACCAAGGAGCACGTTCGACGATAAATTTCCAGGTAATACGTTGATCAGTTAAGAAGCATTGAAGATCGGGATTTGATTTCAATTTAAGTTTATGACTTAGTTCTGTAGATGCCTTTTTGAAAGTCTTGGCATTATCGGAATATATAATCCGAGGTGTACCTCTTCTCGCAATAAAACGCCTCAATGCCAAAAGACAACTTTCGGCTGTCAGATCCAAAACCACTCTAAGTGCACTGCTCTAACTAAGTGCACTGCTCTAACTGCTGCACAAGTAAGTAGCATTATGTAGACCTTCCTCGATTGTTTGGTGCTATCGATCACATAAAGCGGACCAGCAAAATCCACACCAGTGATCTCGAAAGGCCTTGTATGCAGTATTCGCTCTCTAGGAAGTGGAGCGAAGGGTTGTGATGCGGATTTAGCTTGAAGGAGTTTAAGTATCCAGAATCTTGAGCGAAGCTTTGAAAGCACTGAATTCGGTCCGGCATGAAATAGCTTCTCGTGGGTGTCTCTTACAATCAGCTTCGTAATGTGCGATGATTTGGGCAAAATATACGGATGAGTTTCTTCTGGACTTAATCCTGCAAATTGAAGACGCCCTCCAACTCGTAATAGTCCATCAGTGTCATCTAAAAAAGGATTAAGAGTTGCCAGTTCAGAACTTGATGGAATACATTTTTTATTAAAAAGTAAGGTTAATTCATCTTTAAAATGTTGCCTCTGGATATATTTTATCCAGCATTTTTCAGCAGCTACAATTTCATCGGCCGTAAGAAAAGTTGGAAACTTCTTTTTTGTCTTAAAGAAATTAAACGCACGAAAAAAGTAAGCGGTCGTTCGGAGCAGATGTCTCCAAGTGCTAAAATCGATTGGATTCATAGGTGGAGTAATAATATTTTTTAACTCAACTAAAGCGGAGTTAGCTTCAATTTCTTCAGTCACATGTAAAGATGTAATCAAGGTTGTAATACTGATATCGTTTTGTGGCCATGTTGATTGATTTTCTTTTAACCAATCCGGCCCAGACATCCACAAAGATGAATTTATAAGAGCGTTAGCGTTAATACCTCTTGTGACTAGGTCTGCTGGGTTTTCTAGGCCTGGACAATGTCTCCCCTTTGAAACATCGCAAATGGATCTTATTTCACGGACCCTGTTTTCAATATATGGTTTCCAACGTTTACTGGAACCAGTAATCCAAAACCATGGAATTTTCGAATCCGTCCATAGATAAGCGTCATTAAATTCAACACGCAAGTTTTTCTGCAAGTAATCTAATAAACGAGCTGCAACGAGAGCAGCTGTTAATTCAAGCTTTGAAATGGTAAGTTCGTTCTGATTTTTGTTGTTTAGAGGTGCCACTCTATTTTTAGCACATAAGAAACGCACAAAAATATTTCCAATATCGTCACAGGTTCTTGCATAGGCTACGGCTCCGAAAGCATATTGGCTCGCATCTGCAAAAATATGTATATCAACGTTTCTCTTACCAACAATCACATGACGTGGAAAGGCTATTTTCCGAAGATCGCTCACTTCATGGCAGCATGTCATCCAAATTTTCATCATATCTTCGTCCCACTCTAGATGTTTACGCCAGATTGATTGAAAGAGGATTTTAAGACGAACTATCCAAGGACCTAGAAAACCAAGAGGGTCAAATATTTTTGCCATTACCTTGAGAACATTCCGCTTTGTGCCTTTTGGCTTCTCTGACTCCAAAAGATTCAGAAGTCCATCAACATTTACAGCCAATTCATCTGTGGCAACTATCCAACACAGACCAAGTACCTTTTGAAGTTTGTGAATATCTTGATCTATTGGAATCTTACGGCGAACGGTAGAGTTGTTGGAGTTCCATTTGCATAAATTCATAGATGCACTTTTAAGAATGATGTTGGCTTCTTTTTGAATCTCCACGGCATCTATTTCTTCATCGACACTGCACACAAGATCGTCTACATAAATACTCGCAAGTTCGGGGGTATGTTTGTTCAGCTTCTTTAATCGCCTTTATAATTGTGACAGCCAAAAGACCAGGGCTGCAAGTGACGCCAAATGTCAAACGAGTCATTCGAAATACCTTTATATCAGGAAGATTGTCAACGTTACTTAATTTATCCGAAAACCAAATAAATCTGTGACTATCGCGGTCTTTCGGGTGCAGCATTATCTGTAAAAAAGCCTTTTCTATATCTGCTGTTAATGCAATCTTACCAATTCTGAAATTTAGTAGAATCGTTATAATATCAGGTAACAGATTACTGCCCACTTCAAGATGTTGGTTAAGCGAATATTGATTAGAGGCATGAGCTGACGCGTCAAAAACGATACGCAATTTCGTTGTTTCTTTGTCTTCCCTGTAGACTGGACGGTGAGGCATGTAAAACACACGTTCGCCTTCGATTGGGTACGGTGCTGGTTCGGCTATTCCACTTGAGAGCATGTCATTAAGTGCATTGTCATACTCCAGAAGTTTTTTATTCACGCAAAGTTTTCTGACGAGGGCCTTGAATCGCTGTAGGGCTCCTGGATAGTTGTCATCTAGTAAACCCATCTCTTTCCACGGGAGCAATGCTTCAAAGCGATCATCTAACCTGCGAACATTAAGAGATAAATTTGTATTGACATTTTCATTAGATGTTAAAGCAATTCCCAGAACTTCGAGTTGCCAAAATTTACGAGCTTCTTCGCAGACGCATATACCTAGAGACGTGATGCTAGTGTTGGAAACTTCAGTTTGTGGCAATGGTCCTTGAATTGTCCAGCCAAATACAGTTTCTATTGCTGTTAGTTTATCGGTGATTCGCTTATATTTATCCGTAGCAAATTGCCAGTAGTAATCAGCACCAATTAAGAGGCTTATGCCTTCTTCTGGTACATTTCCTAAAGTACGAGAATTTGCTAATGGTAAACCATTTTATGATGTTTCTAGCAATTGACTCGGGGGCGCAGCGAGAGCATCAACACAAATTTCGGGTACTTCAATCGCTTCAACAATAAACGTACGATTATTATATTGGCTGCGTAAGATTATTTTTACCTTATTACATAACCGGTTTGGCTTAGGCTTATCACTTCCAAATGATATTATACTCAAATTGTGAGAACCGGTCGGTGACAAATTAATGCAGCGAGCAACAGATGATTTCACAAAAGACATTTGGCTCCCACCATCCATGACAAATCTAATAAACAACTCTCTGTTAGAAATCCCGTTTCCAGCAAATGCACAAGCAGTCTGTAATAAAACACTACATGACTGTCCAAGTGTTTGAGCAGTGTACAAATTGAAAGTATTTTGACTAGACGATGGCATACTTAACTGTTTCGATAATTGTGACGTGGGCTCAGCTGAGCCACCAATTCTACCAATACCTTGTTTTGCTTCGTTAATTCTGGCTATGAACAGAGGATCGCACATGCTTGTTGCGTGTCGCCTATCGCAAGAACCGCAAATAACTCGTTTTACCTTGCAGGTTTTAGAATTGTGTCCCTTCGTACAGCAACGAAAACACCTACCATCATTGCGAAGTAGTTCTTTTTTTTTAGATAAGTTCGGTAAACAATTACATTCGGTGGTTGCGTGATCTTTACTTTTACAAAAGAAGCACGTATGTTCATGCTCTCCTGCCGTAAACAGCCCCACAGCGGTTTTGACTTGTCGAGAACTCGTACCTGGTTGATGCTGAACACGAGCAGAGTTACCTTTTGCTTCATTCGCCCTTTCTAGAGCTTCGACCTCTCGTTTACCTGTTTATCGCCGATTGACTTTGTAGAAGTGATTTCAGATGCCGATGTTGAAGCTAAGTCGTCCATATTTTCGTCTGAGTTTTCGACCTGATGATTGCCAGACAGACTGTGGTAAAAACGATGGAAATCCACACGAAGATCATTCGGAATGCATCGGAGAAGCACACCTTTGAGCATCACAAAATATTGTATCGAAGGAACACCCAAAGATGTCAGAGATCGAGTTGCGGTTAGAACCGATGTATACAATCGTCTCAGCCCAACAGAATCTGTTTTAGAACTTACTGGTGGTGTTGATAAAAGCTGCTGCATTGTATGGTGCATTGTACTGGCAATTTGCTACGGATAAATATAAGCGAATCACCGATAAACTAACAGCAATAGAAACTGTATTTGGCTGGACAATTCAAGGACCATTGCCACAAACTGAAGTTTCCAACACTAGCATCACGTCTCTAGGTATATGCGTCTGCGAAGAAGCTCGTAAATTTTGGCAACTCGAAGTTCTGGGAATTGCTTTAACATCTAATGAAAATGTCAATACAAATTTATCTCTTAATGTTCGCAGGTTAGATGATCGCTTTGAAGCATTGCTCCCGTGGAAAGAGATGGGTTTACTAGATGACAACTATCCAGGAGCCCTACAGCGATTCAAGGCCCTCGTCAGAAAACTTTGCGTGAATAAAAAACTTCTGGAGTATGACAATGCACTTAATGACATGCTCTCAAGTGGAATAGCCGAACCAGCACCGTACCCAATCGAAGGCGAACGTGTGTTTTACATGCCTCACCGTCCAGTCTACAGGGAAGACAAAGAAACAACGAAATTGCGTATCGTTTTTGACGCGTCAGCTCATGCCTCTAATCAATATTCGCTTAACCAACATCTTGAAGTGGGCAGTAATCTGTTACCTGATATTATAACGATTCTACTAAATTTCAGAATTGGTAAGATTGCATTAACAGCAGATATAGAAAAGGCTTTTTTACAGATAATGCTGCACCCGAAAGACCGCGATAGTCACAGATTTATTTGGTTTTCGGATAAATTAAGTAACGTTGACAATCTTCCTGATATAAAGGTATTTCGAATGACTCGTTTGACATTTGGCGTCACTTGCAGCCCTGGTCTTTTGGCTGTCACAATTATAAAGGCGATTAAAGAAGCTGAACAAACATACCCCCGAACTTGCGAGTATTTATGTAGACGATCTTGTGTGCAGTGTCGATGAAGAAATAGATGCCGTGGAGATTCAAAAAGAAGCCAACATCATTCTTAAAAGTGCATCTATGAATTTATGCAAATGGAACTCCAACAACTCTACCGTTCGCCGTAAGATTCCAATAGATCAAGATATTCACAAACTTCAAAAGGTACTTGGTCTGTGTTGGATAGTTGCCACAGATGAATTGGCTGTAAATGTTGATGGACTTCTGAATCTTTTGGAGTCAGAGAAGCCAAAAGGCACAAAGCGGAATGTTCTCAAGGTAATGGCAAAAATATTTGACCCTCTTGGTTTTCTAGGTCCTTGGATAGTTCGTCTTAAAATCCTCTTTCAATCAATCTGGCGTAAACATCTAGAGTGGGACGAAGATATGATGAAAATTTGGATGACATGCTGCCATGAAGTGAGCGATCTTCGGAAAATAGCCTTTCAACGTCATGTGATTGTTGGTAAGAGAAACGTTGATATACATATTTTTGCAGATGCGAGCCAATATGCTTTCGGAGCCGTAGCCTATGCAAGAACCTGTGACGATATTGGAAATATTTTTGTGCGTTTCTTATGTGCTAAAAATAGAGTGGCACCTCTAAACAACAAAAATCAGAACGAACTTACCATTTCAAAGCTTGAATTAACAGCTGCTCTCGTTGCAGCTCGTTTATTAGATTACTTGCAGAAAAACTTGCGTGTTGAATTTAATGACGCTTATCTATGGACGGATTCGAAAATTCCATGGTTTTGGATTACTGGTTCCAGTAAACGTTGGAAACCATATATTGAAAACAGGGTCCGTGAAATAAGATCCATTTGCGATGTTTCAAAGGGGAGACATTGTCCAGGCCTAGAAAACCCAGCAGACCTAGTCACAAGAGGTATTAACGCTAACGCTCTTATAAATTCATCTTTGTGGATGTCTGGGCCGGATTGGTTAAAAGAAAATCAATCAACATGGCCACAAAACGATATCAGTATTACAACCTTGATTACATCTTTACATGTGACTGAAGAAATTGAAGCTAACTCCGCTTTAGTTGAGTTAAAAAATATTATTACTCCACCTATGAATCCAATCGATTTTAGCACTTGGAGACATCTGCTCCGAACGACCGCTTACTTTTTTCGTGCGTTTAATTTCTTTAAGACAAAAAAGAAGTTTCCAACTTTTCTTACGGCCGATGAAATTGTAGCTGCTGAAAAATGCTGGATAAAATATATCCAGAGGCAACATTTTAAAGATGAATTAACCTTACTTTTTAATAAAAAATGTATTCCATCAAGTTCTGAACTGGCAACTCTTAATCCTTTTTTAGATGACACTGATGGACTATTACGAGTTGGAGGGCGTCTTCAATTTGCAGGATTAAGTCCAGAAGAAACTCATCCGTATATTTTGCCCAAATCATCGCACATTACGAAGCTGATTGTAAGAGACACCCACGAGAAGCTATTTCATGCCGGACCGAATTCAGTGCTTTCAAAGCTTCGCTCAAGATTCTGGATACTTAAACTCCTTCAAGCTAAATCCGCATCACAACCCTTCGCTCCACTTCCTAGAGAGCGAATACTGCATACAAGGCCTTTCGAGATCACTGGTGTGGATTTTGCTGGTCCGCTTTATGTGATCGATAGCACCAAACAATCGAGGAAGGTCTACATAATGCTACTTACTTGTGCAGCAGTTAGAGCAGTGCACTTAGTTAGAGCAGTGCACTTAGAGTGGTTTTGGATCTGACAGCCGAAAGTTGTCTTTTGGCATTGAGGCGTTTTATTGCGAGAAGAGGTACACCTCGGATTATATATTCCGATAATGCCAAGACTTTCAAAAAGGCATCTACAGAACTAAGTCATAAACTTAAATTGAAATCAAATCCCGATTTTCAATGCTTCTTAACTGATCAACGTATTACCTGGAAATTTATCGTCGAACGTGCTCCTTGGTGGGGTGGATTCTGGGAGCGTCTAGTAAGAGTTGTGAAATCTTCATTGAAGGCTGCAGTGCTGAAAGCAACTTTATCTATTGACCAATTTACGACTCTTCTTACTGAAGTTGAAACTGTTGTCAATTCACGACGTCTTACGTATTGCAGTGATGATTCTTCGGATTGTGCTCCCCTCACACCTGCCCATTTTCTTGGTGTTCAAGGAATATCTGGTGATTCTACACCCGAACAGAATTTTCAACCCATCAACCAAAATACGCTAAGATCAGAGTGGGCACAACGTTTACAGAATATTTCAATATTTAAACGTCGTTGGTTTAGAGAATATCTTCAACAGTTACGCTCTTTACATCATGAGAGACAAGCAGCATCGCTGCAAGGTAGCAGCTGGAGATGTTGTATTAATAGAAGATCCATCTTTGCCTAGGATACTCTGGCGATTAGCGATCATCCAAAAAACATTTCCAGGTCGAGACGGAAAAGTTCGTGCATGTGAAGTACGATTGGCTAATGGTTCAGTTCTTCGAAGACCAGTTCAACTTTTGTATCCTTTGGAAATAAGTTCTTAATTAACTCGGCGGCGGAGTACATTCCTTTGTTTGCACCTTCAAATTTAATCCTTCGTTTACTTTAATGATTTTCGATGTTAATTGAAAGAGTAGAAATTAGAAGTAATTTTTTTCTTTTTTGTGTAAGAAACCAAAACAACGCCATACAGGCAAGTGATTTTTTGTTGTTGTTGTTTTGAATTAGTTTTAAGAACGATCTTATAGTTAAGGCAAGTGATTTTTTTCATTCTTATTACTTTAAGAACCAAAAACACCATGTAGGCTTGTGGTAGTTTTATTTTTAAATAAATAAATTTAGTTCGAATAAATGTTTATGTATTAAATTTGAGTTGAACTATTTCATTTCCAATTATGGCTGCCTGGCTTCTAAGCAAATTGTCTGAATTTCGTATCTTGAATCAAAATCTAAACATATGTTGTGTAAATACAAACATTTACAATTTGTAAAAATTTGGGAGCTCTCAGAGATCTCTCTTTGTGAGAAGCGCCTAATCTCTCCAGGGAAACTAGTTTTTTCGAAGAAATATGTTTTAGACAGTTAACATTCTTAATTAGACATCTGTAAGGATATCCAGTTGCTACACAAGGCTTTATATCTAAAGTTTCCTTTAAATTATAGGAAAAAGTGGACTGGCCAATTGTACATTCAATGTCTTTTCCAACGTCGTGTTGGTAGTTTCCTTCATCAAAAAAATTAAGGCAAACTGCTAGTTTATGTTACGGAGTGACATAATCAGACCGATGATTTGTTTTGTATTTGTGTTGAATCTGCTCCAAAAAAAACTAAACGCATTTTTATTTAGGTGAAAGTTTTTCTTGTATCTGGATGAGAATTTTAGAGTTAGGAGATAAGAATTAGATTAGAAGATAAATTTACTTTCGCCGCCGCGTCAGATAGTTCGCGTATATTGCTTTCGTTTCGCGATTCTCTCCTATTTTCTTTATTTCGTGCCCTTAGCTCGTTGGATTCAGCGTCACAAAATAATCCTACACTATCTATTTGGTATTGTCAAATAAATAAATACTATTGTGTTTCAAGTTTTTTTTTTTCAATTTATTCTCTTTTTGACAATTTAAATGGAAACAAAAAACATATGTTGGGAAAAAGCGTGGGGACTTTATTCGATAGTTTTGATTAAAAAAATCGGTGCATCTAATAATATTTCCTAAAAACTCTAGCGCATTAAAATTGAAAAAAATACTTTTAGTACTAAACAAATTAAGCTCTCTCACCAATTTTTCATGATTTAACACGCTTATGGTGTTTATTTTATAAAAAAAAATATCGATAATGTATCGCATTATCGATTTTCTGAAAAGTAAAATTGACAACTAAAAGCTTGGTATAGCGGGTGCTTAATGCACATAGTTCAATGTGCTGTATTTTTTTTTTTTTTATTGATCGTGTGTTGTGATAAAATGAGTTCAAAGTTAACAGTTGCATCTACTGCACTTTTATTTTAAAGCGTGCTACCTTGGTAAGTGTGATTCAATAAGTGATATCCAAGTGTTGTGATAAGAAGCTTAAAAATTTAAATGGAGAATTCTGCTTCAGGTATGTATTTACAATTTCAATTAAATTTTGAAAACATAGTCGTTGTTTTTTTGTTTCAATTTAAGCTTAGAACTAATGTGTAAAAGATAATATTAATATTTTAGTATACCCTGTTTTTCTGCAATGAATCGAAGTTTAAAAGTTAGTTTGAATGTTCCTCAAGTTAATGAAACAAAAATTGGTTGCTCCTACGAGCGATCTACAGTACAGTGGGTCAATGAGTTTTTCACTTTCGTGTAAAAAGCACTCATACGTTATGCAAGGTTTTTTTTAAATGAATCTTACTGGTGTTTTTAATTTTTTTTTATGTGATCTAAATTTAAATTGGGATGAAAAGAAAAAAAAAAATACTGAAAACTTGCACTTATTAAGAACGTAGAAAAAAGTGAGCAATTAAGAGCTCAGAAGTACAGGCAAGCATACTACGATAGCCTTAAGGAAAATAAAGAAAAATTGTCGATACTAAAAGCACTTTCCATGGTTATTGAAGCAGGGTTATCGCGAAAACAGTACGAAATTATCGCAGCAACAAATAAGGGCTTTTCCCTGTTATAGTATCCTTCAAAAAGCCAAAAAAGATTATTATCCTATTCAAGGATCATACACTGTAACTGAAACCTTGGCCGAAATAAATCTCCAGAATTTGTTGGATCACACTACAATTCGATTACTTGTGTATTTGCAAGATGTTACAGACAGCTTGAATGAAAATGAATGCAAGTTCAGAGTCAGATGCATTTATATTTCAAAGCTCATTTGTTCCGTTGCGGTTGGTTTGTGCTTCAAAAACCATCTGGCAAAATCCAACTCCATCTTCTCCCCGATTCTGAAGACCAATTCGAATCAACTTTGTGAAAGAAAGCACAGACATTACAAAAAGTTAAATTAACTTTATTCAGGCCAAAATCGATTCATTAGTCAAAACTATTATGACTAACATGGAGGTAAAGCATACATTACTTTTTACTATGGTTGATGGAAAAATATGTAATGCAATGACTAAGACTACATCAACGCAGAAGTGCTATCTATGCGGATTAACATCTAAAGATTTTAACAAATTAAGTACACCAAACATAATTGATGAAAAATCTATCAAGTTTGGGTTGTCAATCCTACATGCCCGAATCAGACTTTTGAAAGCCTTCTGCACATTGCTTATAAGCTCCCAATTAAAAAAATGGCAATCACGAACACAGGAGGACAAAGAGGCCTGTAAAATTCGAAAAATTCAAATTCAAAGAGAATTTAGGAACAAACTTGGACTTATTGTGGATTTTCCAAGAGCTGGTTTTGGCAACACAAATGACGGCAACAGCAGTCGAAGATTTTTTAATCATCCGGAACTTGCTGCTGAAATCACAGGAATCGATTTACAGTTAATTTTCCGCTTTAAAATAATTTAGAGACGAAAATTTGGGTTGTACACCATGGATAGAGCTAGGCTTTATGTTGAGTTATATTAATGGTACCGTATGACTCCAACCATGCATAAAATTTTAATACATGGATCTCTAGTCATACAAAACGCTCTGCTTCCTATTGGCTAACTTTCAGAAGAAGCATCAGAAGTTAGAAATAAACACTTCAGGTAAGTTTTTTTTAAATAATTAATTAAAAAAAAATAAGGTAAGCCTAACCTTATGATAAAATATGATCTTACAGACTCTACAGTCTTAATTATGCCAGGAAGTTCTCTAGGAGAGATTGTAATATGGATGTCCTAAACAGATTGCTACTCTGAGTTCTGATCCACTCATAAATTGCCTCAGGAAGTCACCATCGAAAACGAAACGGCCATTTTTCCAAGAGACCCTAGAACTGCTTCTTCCAGAGGACTCAAATACAACAAACGAGAGCTTGATGTCTTGAACTGAAGATGAAGTTAGGGAAGATTCATTTGAGGAAGATTCGTGGGAAGAATTCAGCGATTAGGTTCATTTAATTAGAAAAAAAACATCAAGTACCCTAATATGTTTACCAAAACAGATTTGTTTGCATTTATTTTCATCAAAACATATATGAAAAATAAAAAATTCAACTGTATATTGTATTTTGTGTTATAAATGTTAATTTCAAATAGAAATGATAACAAAAATAACGAAAAATAATTTTGGCCAGGTTTTTGATGCAAATACTCCTCTGTGCGACGCGACGGCCACGCCCCAAAAGAGAAAAAAGATGACAGCAAAGCATTCTATGAACTTCTCGAGAAGACGTATGATATGTGCCCGAAGTTCGACGACGTCAAGATTGTTCTTTGGTTCGACGGTCGGAGAACACACCCTGCACGACAAAACTTCCAAAAATGGAATCAAATCACCATATCAAGCACTCCATTCCCCCACCTTAATATTCACAAGGGAACCTGGCGCCATCCAGATCAAGTTACTGTTAACCAAATTAATCTCTTTGCTCCGTCAAAGTCGGTAAGAACATCACCGATCCCTTTGATGTCGAGAAAGGTTTGAGACAGTTTGATGCGCTATCATGCCACTTTTTAACATCGTGGTTGAAGCAATTGGGCTTTTACCCCAGACGTCACGAAAAATAAAAAAAAAAATGATGTCCAAAAAAAAATGGCAGCTCTCTAGTTTGAAGCAAGTCAGTAGCTTACAAATATAAATTAATGAATATTTAGTGCTTAATCAGTTGGCTTTCAACTAAAAATTAACATAGTAATAAATTTAAACCGTTAATATAAAAAAATATACACTTTTTTGCAAAAATACTGAATATGGTATGCGTTGTTTGTTTACATTCTTCGAGCAAGATTTACCGTTTTCTTTTTTTACTTGCGATATGGGTACCATATATCAAGTTATGCATTCGTAAAAAAAAAAAGTTGAGATAACATTTTTCCATGACATTACGATGGTAGAGAATGCTAAAAAAGTGGGTCCCGGAAGTCCGTCTGTCTGTCTGTCTGTCAGTCTGTCTGTCTGTCTGTCTGTATACGGAGCTACAGCCAAAACCGATGGACCGATTGACTTCAAACTTGGTATGTAGAATTTTTTGGAGACTCTCCAGAGGGGTTTTTGGACCAAAAATAACGGTACTTGTCATATACCGATTTTAGTAAGGTTGAAATTACTCAAAAATGGCTCCAACGATTTTGTTTAAAAAAATCAAGTATAAGTTTTAAGACAAGGTCTATATTTAAATGAAAATTTTTTTTTTGAAAATCATTATTAACGGTACCTGCCATAGAACCGTTTTTTTAAAATCTGATTTGCTCCGAAACTGCTTATTCGATTTCAACGAAACTTTTTGTGAAGAAGCACTTATATAATTTAAATATAAGCCAAAAATAAAATTTCAAAAAAAATAATTTTTGGATTTTTAAAAATATTTTGAAATTTTTTTTTTGAAAAATCAAATTTTCGAAAACGGGACATTGAATTTTTTTGAAATTTCGTTTTTAGATGTTGATTAGTAGTTTCTACAAAATGGAATACCAATTTTATTTTAAAACTTTTTTTTCAAAAAATTATTTATAAAAAATAAGTTTTTAAAAAAAACGGATCTAACGATTTTGAAATTTTTTTTTTCCAAAAATGCATCTTAATATATCAATCAAAACTGCATACTTGTTTTGGAGGGCAATTTGATTTCAGATTTTGTTTTAATTTTTAAGAAAAACGAATTTTATGTTTTTTTTATAATACGTACCTACATTTACCAAATTTCTGTGTAAGAAGACCCAGTTGTACATTTTATAAATAATAAATAAATAACAGATAAATACCTGTTTATTTTTTCTAAAACTGCATTTTAAAATTTTTAATTAAAAAGGCTTAGCATAAATAGTAACTTTAACTACAAGAGCAAGTACGTGCGATCCAGTCGTGCATTTTATTTCTTCTATTTTTGTGTGAAAGAGAACCGACAAAGACAAATGCGTAAAAAGCCCAATTGTGTGCAAGTCAGAAGTCAACACCAGATGAACAATTTTTCAAGCCCGTTCAAAACAAAAAATTGACATCATTGGAAGAACGAATTGAGCTGTCAGTAGAGCATGTGCAAGTAGATAGATAGTTTTTATTTATTTCATTACAAATTTTGGTGGTTGACATTTTTACGTTTTAATTGAATAAAAATTTTGATGGTTGACATTTTTAATTTTTAATTGAATTATATTGAGCATTACTGCTGCCGTCTTTATACAAATTTTCTCATTTTTGTTTGTTATTAAAAAAATAACATTGATAAAATTTGCAAGTATTCAAACGGAGGCGGCGTTTGAGGCGAAAACAAAGTATCTGCTGCCATCGAGAAGAGAGACCCAACAGCGTCGACTGGGTCAAAGGGTCACCATGGGCAGTTTTAACTTCGTCGTAGTCAAAGACTTTGTTTACCTGCGACCCATTAGAGAAATATAAAAAAAACTCTTCACCAGTAAGAGTATTTCAGGTACTGCATAAGAAAATAATCGATTCCATAAAGCCAAATAGAATTATTTACACAGATGAATCATCAACAGAGAATTACACCTCATACTCAGTAACCGAACTCTTTTCCTCAGCTTCCACAACTACTCTGTAGCAAGGTCTGCTTCCATTAACAGCAGGAAATTATATTGCTGAGCAAGCTAGGCTTAAAAAAAGCAGTAAAAACCCCTTACCTGCATAACCAACTTGGACGTCCTAAACGGGCTTAAGAATTAAGCCAATCAATGTCCATTTCTCAAATCCTTGAAGAGTGACGTGAACGGAAACATATTTTCATGGATACCAGATCATATGGGAATACCACGGAATGATGCAGCTGATCTAGCAGCGAAAGAAGTAGTCACACAACCTCCCTCTTATCATGGAAACAGCCAATTTTTATCAGCTTCTTCGAAGGGAATGGGCTGACATCACAACAAAGAACCAAACAAAAATGGTTTAATAACTAATTTTGTAGTTCCAGAAGAACTAGCCCACCTTCTTTATCCTACAAATCTGCAAACCATTTAATCACATCAAAAGATCTTTATCCGTACATGGAAAAAATAAATGCATAATAACATCTATAGAAAACAAAAATAAAATGCATGACTGGATCGCACGTATGTACTTGCACTTTGGGGTAAGGTTACTATAGACGTTAAAGCCTTTTATATAAGGTTTATAAAAATAAATAACTGTGCTGGAAATAAAAAAACTTTTTATTTTTTTTTTTATTATCTTAATTAATGCACATTTTTTCTGTTTTAAACTTAATTTGATTTTTTAAAGTTATATGAAATATCTGTGCAAAAGTTTTAGTCAAAATCGCTTTAACCGCTTACGAGATATTAAAAAAACAAAATAAAAAAAATGCCAAAAAATCGGCAACGCTGTTTCTCCGATGTTCGAGTTTTTTGAGAAAAACTAAAAATGCAGTTATGTTGTAATCACTGAACATAGTACATACACAATTTTTAACAAAATCGTTACAGCCGTTTTCGAGAAAAACTCAATGACTCAAAACCGTTATATGGGAGGTATTAGTTCTAGACGAGATATTTAAAAACAAAACAAAAAACAACTTTCGAAATTACGTAAAAATCATCTGTACCAAATTTGACGAAAATCCGTCCACGCGTTTGGGCAGTAGAGAGTGTATAGATCTACGCACAGACGCACAGACACACAAACCGACGCGACGGACGGCATGAAAAAAACCACTTTTTCGGACTTCTCCATCATCGTAATGTTGGTTTTGATTCAAACCTCGAATTTTTTTTTTGACACGAAACCAATACTTGCCCTATAGAGCAAGTAAAAATTAGGAAATTAATAACTTTAAATTATAAATGGCATTCATGGTCTTGTTGCCACTAAAGCTCAAGAGTTTTTAATATTTATATTTATATGTTTTCTAAATAAACAAACAAATAAACAACAACAAATCTGTGTGGGCTAGTAAAAATGCTAGTCGGTTGAATACACTTTGATAAACAATGAAACGCGATCTGGGTTTAGATCTATCATGTGGCAGCTTGGCGTAATGCGTAGTGCATGGGCTTTGCAATCGCTAGGTCGATGGTTCGAGCCCAGTTCGGGCATCAGTTTTTAAAATAATTTGAACATACAATATCGACTTAGCACCACTAATAGAAGGAATCTGATGATCGGGTGTGGCAGCCTGTGAAATAGCTATAATTCCAGCCTATGAACTTTGTTGTAGCCCACACAGGTTGTTGTTGTTTCATTCAAACCTTTAATGTTAAACAAACAAACATATGCAAGTATTCAAACGGAGGCGAAGATAGGTTTGGCTGTTAATGATACGAAAACAAAATATATGCTGTCATCGAGAAGAGAGACGCAACACCGTCGACTTATTCAAAATATCACCATGAGCAGTTATAACTTCGATGTGGTCAAAGACTTTGTTAATCTGGGATCCACTATTACATCGCACAACGACATCAAGCGAAGAATCACACTTGCCAACAGCAAACTGTTTCTTTGGACTAAGAAGGCATTTATGAAGTAAGTCCCGCTCTCAATGAACCAAGGAGACCTTAATCATACCAGTCCTACTGTATGGGGCAGAGTTTCTATCAGTTTCGGAAAAACCAGCTGGGTTTCTTTCAGAGAAAGATTCTTCGAGTGATATTTGGTTCAGTATGCATCGATGGAGAATGGAGAAGAAGATACAACGACGAACTCTAAGGGCATTACAGCGACATCGAACTTGTCAAAAAGCTGAGAATACAGCGATTGATATGGCTGGGTCAAAATTAAGAGAAAAAATACAGTTTTTTAAATAATTAGTCCTATAAAACGTGTGTTTTTTTGTACGTCCGGGCCTGCGAATGAAATGACATTCATCGCGTTCAATGCAAGGAGTCTGAAATTATATTTTGAATGTTTCAACTACTAATGATCAACTAATATTCATCATCATCATCATCGGCTCGACAACCAGGGTCCGGTCCTGCCCTCTTTCAACAAGTCTCTCCACCTATCCCGGTCTCGAGCCGACGCCATCCAGTTGCGCACCCCAAGGCTTCGGGCATCCTGGTCTACGCTTTCTTTCCAGCGCAAACATGGTCTACCACGCTGCCGTCTACCATAGAATGTACCACAAAAGACTTTCCGAGCAGGTTCATCTTCGCTCATACGAGCTAGGTGCCCTGCCCACCGGAGTCTACCGAGCTTAATTTTTGTCACTATCTCTGCTTCAAGGTAGATTGCGTACAACTCATGATTGTACCGTCTCCGGAATCGTCCTTCCTCACATATGGGGCCAACAATTCTCCGTAAGACTTTTCTCTCGAACGCGACTAAGAGGTCACAGTGCCTTTTGCTAAGCACCCAAGTCTCGGATCCATACATGAGTACTGGCAGGACCATGGTCCTGTACAGCAGCAGTTTTGAAGTTATGGTTAGATTTCTGGATTTGAATAGCTTTGACAGACTGTAGTAGGCTCTGTTGGATTTGAGAAGCCGCCCGCGTATTTCTTCTTCTATGTTGTTATCGGCTGCTACTGTTGACCCAAGGCATTTAAAGGATTGCACCACTTCAAATTCGTGCTCCGCTACCTTGATTGTTTGACCAACTGCTCTTCTCGCATTCGACGTCACCATGTACTTTGTTTTACCTTCACTAATGTGCAGCCCCAGATTGAAGGAATCGTGTACAGCTTGTTCGGTTCTTCCGATGATGTCGATGTCGTGTGCGTAAGCCAGTATCTGGCTGGACGTGTTGACGATGGTCCCTCTTGTTGCCGTGCCAGAGTCACGGATTGCTTTCTCCAAAGCCAGGTTGAAGAGGAGGCAGGCCAAACCATCCCCTTGTCGGAGTCCATTAAAGATGTTGATTGGTTTGGATAGCAATCCGGCTATTTTAACTTGGCTTGTTACATTGGTCATGGTCAACCTACATAGTCGTGTCAATTTATTTGGGATACCGAATTCTCTCATAGCTTTGTAAAGTTCTACCCTAGCTATGCTATCATAGGCGGCTTTAAAGTCTATAAACAGATGGTATGTTGGGATGTTAAATTCTAGACATTTTTCCATCGCCTGCCTAAGGGTAAAAATCTGATCAGTTGTTGATTTGCCTGGAATGAAACCACAATGATAGTGTCCGATGATGGTATTAGCGAATGGGGTTATCTGGTCTTGCAGGATAGAGGAGAGTATCTTATAGGCGGTACTTAACAACGTGATACCTCTATATTTGCTGCACGTTGTGACATCTCCCTTCTTATGTATGGGGCATATGATACCTTTCCGCCAGTCTTCTGGCATTTCTTCATGCTCCCATACGTGCACTATGATATCATGAATTGCTTGCCCGCCGTGGTGGAATAATTCGGCTGGTATGCCATCGGCTCCCGGGGCTTTGTTTTTCTTGAGCCGTCCTATAACGTCTTCTATGCTTGGTGGCGGTAGCATAGGATGTTCATCTTGAAGTAGTGGAGCCTCCACTTCTGCTGTGAGCTGACCATTTAGCAATTCATTAAAGTACACTTCCTATCGCTCCAGTGTGCTTTATGGATCGGTGATCAGATTTCCCTCTCCGTCCTTGCAGTATGTGCAGCGTGGTGTGTACTGCGTTATGTTTCGGACGGATTGGTAGAACTTCCGCGCATGGTGCGGACCTAGCTCTCGGCTGTTCTCTTTTTCACAGATTAGGTTCTTTTCCCAGGCTGATTTTTTCTATCTGTGAAGTCGTTTTTCTATTCTTCTGAGCTCTTTATATTCCTCTTCGCGTGCCCGCGTTCTATAAGATTGTTGCATTGCTCGGTACGCAACATTCTTACGTTCAGTCGCTAGCTTGCATTCATCATCAAACCAGTCGTTACGATTTATACGACTGCTTCCTAAGATGGAGTTGGCAGTACTAATGACAGTATTCTTAAGGCGTATCCACTTCTCATTTACGCCCAGCATACTGGCTCCAGGACTTACTCTCCCTAAATCAAGTGATTCTAGGGCGAGTCCTAAGGCATTACCAAAGGTGTTACTGGTGTTTTCATTGCGTAGGGCAGCCGTGTTGATTCGAACCTGATGAGTTGTAAGGTAGATTACCTTGAAGCAGAGATAGTGACAAAAATTAAGCTCGGTAGACTCCGGTGGGCAGGGACACCTAGCTCGTATGAGCGAAGAGGAACCTGCTCGGAAAGTCTTTTGTGGTACATTCCATCTACCATAGACCATGGTAGACCATGCTTGCGCTAGAGAAATGGCGTAGACCAGGACGCCCGAAGCCTTGGGGTGCGCAACTGGATGGCGTCGGCTCGAGACCGGGATAGGTGGAGAGACTTGTTGAAAGAGGCCAGGACCAGACCCCGGTTGTCGAGCCGATGATGATGATGCATGTTTTCGTATGCTACATGTTATTCCCCCTATTCGTCTGATGGCTGACCGATTCAACTAATATTGCTCAACTATTATTAAAATTTAAAACCATCTTGAATTTTTCTGATATCTTTAGATCTGCCACATGTTTTTCGTCAGCTATGATTAAACATAGGATCACAACACATAAATGTATCTGGATAGCTTAAGATTATTATTTGAACGCATCCAATGAACCTCTAGAAATTGCAGACTTTATATAAGGACTTTGTGCATTGAACGCGGTGATTTTAAAATCAGCTGAATTAAAAAAAAATAATAAACGAGTAAAAACCTTTTTACTGTTTGCATTTTGTGTTTCAATAAATTCAATAATATATTTGTATAGCAATTCCAGAGCATTAAATGCACACACTTTAAAATTTAAATAAAATAATTTGTAAGAGTCAAGAAAAAATAAACATTCATCACCAATCGCCACCTTTGTGTTTTCATTTTCATACAATTAATTAATAATTTTGGTGTTTTCATACAAATTATCGATGATTTAACAGAAAAATGAGTTAGTAGCACAGATTTTAACCCCTTCAAAGAGTTTAGCCCTAGAAGTCTCGGTTCCTTGCTCCTAAGCCCGAGGGGCTAAGTTGTTGTTGTATTTAACTTGTAAAGTGCTTAGCTCCGAGAGCGTTTTTTCGTTCAATTAAGTCCGTACGTACAAGAAAAACACACCTAAAGTTACAAATCTAGTTCGAAATCAAATATTACGCGAAAAATTACTTTGTTGCACTTTATAAAAGAACAATCATAGATTAGATTAGAAAGAACAATCATAGATATAGAAAAAAAAATCTATGGAATAAATAGACACTGACTCTAAGAATAAGAAATACAGGAAGGGGTGTTTGGCGAACAAAATGCGGCACTTCACAAAGTAGAAGGTGTTTTTTTGTACGCCCGGGCTAAGTTGGACGAAGAAAACGCATCTGGGCTTAACCAAAGCACTTGGCAGCATTGTGAATGAAATGACATAGAAAAAAATGTTTCCAACATACAAAATGTTGAGCATTAAATGCACTCACTTTAAAATTTAAATGAAATAATTTGAAAGAGTTAAGAAAAATACACAATTCAATTTTTTTTTTTCTACACCAAACGCCATCTTTGTGTTTTTATATTCATACTCAGAAAATGAGTTGGTAGCACAGATTTTAACCCCTTCAAACAGTTTGGCCCCGAGAATTCTCGGGGCTTAGCAGCTAAGCCCCTTGGGCTAAGTTGTTGTTGTATTTGACACGTAAATTGCTTAGCCCCGACAGCGTTTTTTTCGTCCAACTAAGCCCGGGCGTACAAAAAAACACACCTAATGTGAGTTGCACAAACTCAAATGCATTTACACATTCGAAGTGCAGTTGTATGGTAACTCGCAAGGCTCCAAGCTTCATTTTATTTAGTTTTAACTTACATGTTAATTACGCGTTCGATCCCTCTAAATTCTCTTTTTGATAAGTTCGCGTATTTTCACGAAATGCGCTCATTTAATTGGAATCTTGAAGTTTAATAAAAGTTTACCAATGCAACCCTTAAAATTATTTTGTAAATGCACAAGAATAACATTGCCAAAAACTATAAAATTAAATAAAAAAACTGTTAAAAATTAAATATCTCGGCGCTAACGAGTTGCAGCGCCTTACCACCACCAAACAAAAACTAGTGCGCCCCTGAACCTGAAATTCGAAATTTGAAATGTTAATATCTAAAATGTGATTGGTTGATTTGATGAAAAAGTATACTTTTATTTCGAGGAAAAATATTATTTTTGTTGCTATTACTTATTACAAAACAAATTTTAAATGGTTCTAAGATATTAACTTTATATTTTTAACATCACTTTGCATAGCTTAATATTGCAAATAAAACAGTCCGGAACTGTTAAAAGTATAGTTAATTGTGTACTCGGCAAAAAGGCATTTTAAAATCTAATTTTGACAGCCACCCAAACAAATTGATGCCGCACTGCTATACACTGTAGATGTGATATACACCCATTCCTTATCTTCTTATTCTTTGCACTGACCACTATATTCCACACAAAAGCTATCTGATGACTGCATTTTGATCCACGCGAAAAATCCAGACTACAATGACCTAGAGTTTTCTAATGGGGACTTGACATTTTTGATTTAAATTGTGAACGCACCTATTCACTAATAATACATAATTGAGCAACGTCTGCAAATTATAAAATTTTTTTACCAAAATTTGGAGTCGGTGGCCGCAACTTTTAGAATGTTAGCTGCAATCTTCGGTCGTATTTTTTGCCCAATTAGACAGGTAATAACAAGTTAGGTGCACAAATTTGAGTCTACGTATTCGTTGTGTAATGTTGCCTTGCCATTTAGTCAACAACCCGGTCGCTGCTGTTCAAGCTTCTGTAGAAAACGATAAAAAGCAGTCAATTCCACGGCGTTCTCAAGAATTGCGCATCGCCCAGACCACATTATGGCGTATTTTGCGTGAAGATCTTGGTTTACACCCAGACAAGAATTGAAGCGACGTTCGTTCTCCGATTGGGCTCTGGAGAAGATGCGCCAAGATGATAAATTTCATCGCTCTGTTACGTCATTGGTTTATGCCAACGAGCCGTCGAAGTTGGAACATATCAGAGTCAACATTGAAGGTGAAATAGCGGCCGTTTCGGCCGAAATGTGTAGCTATCGAAAATTGGGTCCATCGAATCGACCGCTAAAAACGTGCCCGCGGTGGCCATATGAACGAAGTCAAGTTCCATTCATAAATGTTTTGATTGTACCTACTTCGAGCCGATAGTAAATTAATGAAATAATAATTTTTGAAATATCTCGAATTGTTTTATTTCAAAATAAAATGCAGGACTGGATCGCATGAACTTGCTCTTGTAGTTCGAAGGTATTATAAGGATTTGTTTATTGAAAAAAAAATTATCGAACAAAATCATTATTTGTTTAATTATATAATTATTGACAACATTTTTATTCTTCACAACCTTGCACAACGGAATTTAAATCAAAACAAGAAACTTTATGCATTCTTTGTGGATTTTAGAGCTGCTTTCGACTCAGTCAACAGAAAGTCGCTTTTTTACAAGCTATACAATCTAGGGATCTCTACGAGCTTTGTGCGAATAATTGAGAACATGTATCAACAGACATCAGCATATATATACAATGGAAAAGAATGTTCGGACCGAATCGATATTGAGCAAGCAGTAAGACAAGGATGCAATCTGAGTCCGTTGCTTTTTTCTCTATTCGTAGATGACTTAACGGACTTGTTGCCTTGTGGAGTAGAGATTTGTAATGTTCGACTTAAAGTTATTATGCATGCAGATGACATAGTCATACTGGCGAATTCACCAAATGCCCTACAACTAATGATCAATAGGCTTGGAGATTACTGCAAAATTTGGAATCTAGAGGTTAACACGGAAAAATCTAAAGTTTTGGTCTTCAAAAATGGCTCTGGAAGATCAGCAAGTGAAGAAAATTGGAAATACGAAGGAACAGCTCTAGAAGTAGTTAAATCTTATAATTATCTGGGGATGGAATTCACGTACAATCTTAAACAGGAGAAACACCTATCAACCAAACTAACCAAAGCTAAATCAGCAATATGCACAAATTGGAAAAACATCTTCAACAACAGTCTTATATCTTTCAATACAAAGCAAAAAGTCTTCAATGCTACAGCAAAGTCCATCTTATTCTATGGAGCTCAGGTGTGGAGAAAACAAAGGTACGAGCAGGTGGAAAATCTGCTTCGCTTCTTTTTGAGAAAGATCTTTTTATTACCTATGAATACACAGAAATACATGTATTATTTGGAAACTGGTCTACCAACAATGTTTATAGCTACCTTAAAACTGCATGCCGACTATACAGGGTGATTTGCATAAGGTGAGACAAAAAGATAGGGTGTGTAGGTTGGACTTAGACAAGCAAAAAATCGTATGGGAGGGGGGGTCCATTTTCCCCCGTTTAGGCGGTAGGGCAATTTAAGAAAAAAATCACTTAAAACGGAAAAAATATTATTTAAAAATAACGGTTATACCTACAGAGTCGTGCTATAGCATTTTGAAAAGCCAAAAACCTATACACTAATTTAAATTTTAAAGTAAGTTGTTCAAATGAACAGTTTTTGAAATAATAATTTTCAAAGTCAAAATTTTGAGAAAAAAACATAATTTTTTGTATTTAAACCATTTTTTTTTTCAAAATTTTACGTTATTAAGTAGTATTTTTCTGGCTTATTTTCAATGCTCTTATTTATTTTTGATCAAACACAAAAAACCGGATGTCAAAATAACCTGTAGTTTTTGAGAAAACCAAAAATGACCAAAACAACTTTTTTCTGAGAAAAACCTTTTCTTTTAGTTTTTACGTTATTGGATAATTAGATGAGTGTGTGAAGTTAGCCCCCCTTTTTTTGAAATCGTTATTTTTGAAAGTTGTTCCAGGTTGTTCCCGGTTTGTACCGGAATGTTATAAATTTTTTTCGAAAAATATTCAAAAATGAGGGTTTTAGACCTAAAAAACCGTTTTTGACCTAGCCCCCCTTATTTCGAAAATTGAATTTTTGAAGGTTGTTCCGGGTTGCAAAAGTTGTTCCTAACAATGTTCCAAATTTTTGGACCTCTAACTTCAATATTTCGAAAGTTATGGCCCAAAAACAAAAAAATGTAGCCCCCCTTTTTTCGATTTTTTGAGTTTTTATATTTTTTTCTTGTTGAAAAAAGTGTTCTAAACATTGTTCCAAAAATTAAGTTCGTAAAATTTGTATTTTTAAAGATACAATTTTCGAAAGGTTTTTTCAAAAACTGTAAAAAAAATATACTTTAATTTTTTTTTTTTCAAAAACGAGTTTAGAAAGCAAATATTCAATGACTCATACATGTTTTGAAAGCAGCCTATATTTTAACAATAACAATATAAGCTTAAAAACTCACTTTAAAAAAAATCCTCAAGTTTATAAATTTTCAAAAAATTTCATAAGCCCCCCTTTTTCAAAAACCAAAAATCCAAAACTTGTTCCAAGTGAAACTGTTAAATCCCTGTGACATAGCGAAGTTTGATCAAAATCTATTAAGAACTAGATGTTTAAAGTGACTTAAACGGTTTAAATAAACTTTAAGCTCACCTGACCCCCCTTTTTGAAAAATTCAAAATCAAAAAATTGTAATATGTTTATTTTACGATTATCTATAACGTATTAAAATTCTATTTCTTTAAACAAAATTGTTCCAAAATTTCATCAAAATATATTGGAAAATACAGATTTAAAGCCAAGGAAACGAATTTACGATATTAGAAAATATGATCGTTTTTAAACCACATTTTTTTTTGAATTTCAAAAATCAAAAAATTGTTTCGCAACTGTCAAGGTACCGCTCAAACCGATCCATGTTAAAATTGATAAAAAAATCATGTATGATTTTATTTTTGTTGATGTGCTCCCTAGGCCCCCATTTTACAAAAATTATGATTTAAATTTTTTTCTTAAAAACACTACAACCACTTTAAACAACCCTAATGGTTTCATTCGGAAAAAATAAAAACTAAAGATTTTAAAAATAATAAACAAAGTCTACGATATTAAATAAAAATTCTTGTTCTGGCCCCCCCTTTTCGAATTTCAAAAATCCAAAACTTGTTCCAGGTTGTTCTAGGGGTCCTCTAAAATGTTCCTGAAAATCGTTTCTTAATATTGATTTTTAGTATGAAAAAAATCAGGAAAATGCTCCCCCGGCCCCCCTTTGGACATATCCAAAATCCAAAAGTTGTTCCAAGTGCAAAACCACCCGAATCCAAATGTTCCAAGGTTTCATTCAAAAATATTGAAAATTGAACATTTAAAGCCGAAAAAAGACTTTGGGTGAAAAAATCCTGTTAATATTGTTCTGGCCCCCCCTTTTCGAATTTCAAAAATCCAAAACTTGTTCCAGTTGTTCTAGGGGTCCTCTAAAATGTTCCCGAAAATCGTTTCTTAATATTGATTTTTAGCATGAAAAAAATCAGAAAAATGCTCCCCCGGCCCCCCTTTGGACATATCCAAAATCCAAAAGTTGTTCCAAGTGCAAAACCACCCGAATCCAAATGTTCCAAGGTTTCATTCAAAAATATTGAAAATTGAACATTTAAAGCCGAAAAAAGACTTTGGGTGAAAAAATCCTGTTATTATTGTTCTGGCCCCCCCTTTTCGAACTTAAAAAATCCAAAACTTGTTCCAGGTTGTTCTAGGGGTCCTCTAAAATGTTCCTGGAAATCGTTTCTTAATATTGATTTTTAGTGTGAAAAAATCAGAAAATTGCTCCCCGGCCCCCTTCTAAAAAATTGAAAATAACGTCGCGCCAGTAAAATAAAAGTTTACTCTTATTCATTCAAAAAATTATCTCAATCATGTTGAGCACTTTTTTTTGCATAAAAATACTGCATACTATACATTGAATACCACTTTGGTTTTTACGTAAATATTTGTTTTTGATATAAGTTTTAACCTGATCAGATCATAAACATAGTAACCCATTCAAAAAAATAAAACACCCCCATTCATGAATGCTCTTCGTAATGATTACCTGGAATTAAATACCCAATAGTGAAAATTATTTAGCTTAAGCCATTTTACCAAGTGCAATAAAAAAGTAACCCGAATGAATCGGGGTTTTTACAAGCCTTTCTTATTAAAGGGTTGTTAAATGGAAATATCCATTTTATTATGTTTTCAAAAACACACAAACGCAATAAAAATGATTTTTTCCAATTATTTGCAAAACAACCCTCTAAAAAGAAAAAAAATTAAAAACCCCGTTTCATAATTTGGGCTGATATTTTTATTACAAATGACTGGTAGATGCCAAACGCAAAATAGTTTTTCATTATGAATTCCAGGTAATCATTAGATACAGGATTTATGAATGGTTTTTTTTTAAATGGATTTCTATGTTTATGAACAGAGCAGGTTGAAACTAAAATCAAAAACAAATATTTACGTAAAAACCAAAGTGGTATTCAATGTATAGTATGTAGTATTTTTTTGCAAAAAAAGTGCTCAACATGATTGAGATAATTTTTTGAATGAATAAGAGTAAACTTTTATTTTACTGGCGCGACGTTATTTTCAATTTTTTAGAAGGGGGCCGGGGAGCAATTTTCTGATTTTTTCACACTAAAAATCAATATTAAGAAACGATTTCCAGGAACATTTTAGAGGACCCCTAGAACAACCTGGAACAAGTTTTGGATTTTTTAAGTTCGAAAAGGGGGGGCCAGAACAATAATAACAGGATTTTTTCACCCAAAGTCTTTTTTCGGCCTTAAATGTTCAATTTTCAATATTTTTGAATGAAACCTTGGAACATTTGGATTCGGGTGGTTTTGCACTTGGAACAACTTTTGGATTTTGGATATGTCCAAAGGGGGGCCGGGGGAGCATATTTCTGATTTTTTTCATACTAAAAATCAATATTAAGAAATGATTTTCGGGACCATTTTAGAGGACCCCTAGAACAACCTGGAACAAGTTTTGAATTTTTGAAATTCGAAATAATATCGTAGACTTTGTTTATTATTTTTTAAATCTTTAGTTTTTATTTTTTCCGAATGAAACCATTAGGGTTGTTTAAAGTGGTTGTAGTGTTTTTAAGAACAAAATTTAAATCATAATTTTTGTAAAATGGGGGCCTAGGGAGCACATCAACAAAAATAAAATCATACATGAATTTTTTATCAATTTTAACATGGATCGGTTTGAGCGGTACCTTGACAGTTGCGAAACAATTTTTTGATTTTTGAAATTCAAAAAAATGTGGTTTAAAAACGATCTTATTTTCTAATATCTTAAATTTGTTTTTTTGGCTTTAAATCTGTATTTTCCAATATATTTTGATGAAATTTTGGAACAATTTTGTTTGAATATTTGTGCATTTGGAACATTTTTAAATTTTTTTGTTTTGGGGTTGGAGGGGTTGGGGTAAGTTTTTTGAGATTTAAGGGGCTAAAAAAATATTTTAAAGAAATAGAATTTTAATATGTTATAGATAATCGTAAAATAAACATATTTTGAATTTTTCAAAAAGGGGGGTCAGTCAGGTGAGCTTAAAGTTTATTTAAACCGTTTAAGTCACTTTAAACATCTAGTTCTTAATAGATTTTGATCAAACTTCGCTATGTCACAGGGATTTAACAGTTTCACTTGGAACAAGTTTTGGATTTTTGGTTTTTGAAAAAGGGGGGCTTATGAAATTTTTTGAAAATTTATAAACTTGAGGATTTTTTTTAAAGTGAGTTTTTAAGCTTATATTGTTATTGTTAAAATATAGGCTGCTTTCAAAACATGTATGAGTCATTGAATATTTGCTTTCTAAACTCGTTTTTGAAAAAAAAATTTAAAGTATATTTTTTTTACAGTTTTTGAAAAAACCTTTCGAAAATTGTATCTTTAAAAATACAAATTTTACGAGCTTAATTTTTGGAACAATGTTTAGAACACTTTTTTCAACAAGAAAAAAATATAAAAACTCAAAAAATCGAAAAAAGGGGGGCTACATTTTTTTGTTTTTGGGCCATAACTTTCGAAATATTGAAGTTAGAGGTCCAAAAATTTGGAACATTGTTAGGAACAACTTTTGCAACCCGGAACAACTTTCAAAAATTCAATTTTCGAAAAAAGGGGGGCTAGGTCAAAAACGGTTTTTAGGTCTAAAAACCCTCATTTTTGAATATTTTTCGAAAAAAATTTGGAACACTCCGGTACAAACCGTTAACAACCTGGAACAACTTTCAAAAATAACGATTTTAAAAAAAGGGGGGGCTAACTTCCCACACTCTAATTAGATGAACTTACGAAAGAAAGGATTAACTTTATCTTTTTCATTTTTTTATTATTAGTCTTCAAAACATACAATAAAGTGACAAAGTACTCAATTAACCACATTTCACACATTTTTCCATTGAGAACACCTGCGTGAGAGCATTGGGTTGAAATTGACCTGCCAACTTGTTTTTATTACGGTGGGGTTTTTACATTATTTAATTCTTGGTTAATTTATGAAAGAAAGGATTAACTTTCTATTTTTTTACTATCAGTCTTTGTTGGGGTTTGTGGATTAACCATATTTCACCGTTTTTTCAATGAAAAAACCTGCGTGAGACCATTGAATTGACATTGACCTGCCAACTTGTTTTTATTGCGGTGGAGTAGTATGTTTAAGGGCGTTCTGGCACAGTGGCTCAGTGGCTCACAGGTGAGAACAGGTCACAGGTGAAAACAGGTCACAGGTGAGAACAGGTGTTTACAGGTGAGAACAGGTGTGTACAGGTGAGAACAGGTGAGACCAGGTGCGCTCAGGTGAGACCAGGTACAGGTGAGAACATGTGTGCAGGTACACGCAGGTGAGTCAGGTGCAGGTGGGTGGGTTTAGGAGGTGGTGGCTAAAGTGGGTGGATTCAGTGGGTGGTTAAGGTGATCTATAGGTGGGTGGGTTTTAGGGGGTGGTGGCTAAAGTGGGTGGATTCAGTGGGTGGTTAAGGTGATCTATAGGTGGGTGGAAGTGGGTTGAATTAAAGGAGTGGTGGCTGAAGTTGATGAATTTAGGGGCAGGTGTCTGAAATGGATGGTGGCTGAAGTGGGTATTTAAGGTGATCTAGGTGAATCAAGTGGGTGGATTTAGGGGGTGGTGGCTCGGTTGTGGGTAAGTCGGTTGGTGGCTCATAGTTCGAGAGTAGTGTGTATGAGTTTCGTCGTTTATATAACTTAAGTTACTCAGGGATCATAACGCTGATAGGGAGCGCTATGGGTGTTGTGTACGTAATGGACATCTGGGTTCTGTTCGCGTTCTGTTGCTAACACAGAAGATTGCTGGGTTTCATAGATATGGAAGTATTAAACACCCATACAAATTTCGTGGGTGTGGAAGGAAATCATGGTTAGCACTCCATCCTAATCTAAAACATATGATATGTCACCAGCATATTACCAAGATAATCATTGCTGAGCAAAATGTGTTGGGCGTACACGCAAGCTATGATAAGCCCTTATCCAAATGTACGGCATATTTATGTTAGCATTTCTTAAGGGTGATAATGGTAAATCTATGCATGCATTCAATGTCATTATTGCTTCTAAGAAACCAAACGAGGGAAAATTACCGATTACAAGCGTATACAAGAGTAAACAGGAATAAACATGTCAGGGTTAAGTAGGTATATCGAAAACATACGATCATGTCGTGAAACTCCCTCAACTAAAGATATTCTTAATTCAAACTGAAAACAAAAGAGCATACACAAAAAAAAAAAAAAAACTCACTAATACAGTTCCTTGAATATAAATAAAAATAATCTTTTTTTAGTTGCTTAGATTTTTATTAAATTTTTCTTTTATTTTTTTATTTTATACAATTCTGGTGACCACTTGGTTAAGTGGATTATATTCAATAATGCGATCATGCAGCATAAGACAGTAAGCTGAAGTGTTTGGGGGAATTTTGTTCGATGTTCTCGTTTACAAGCGTATATCGATGGGCCCTGTTTTCAGGGATTCATTCTGGTGTCTGCAATCTACAACGCAAATTGGAGCATTCAATTTATATTGCTCCCGAGATAGAAGAGGCTCAGCCATAGTTTTGTTGTAGTAAGTTTTTTGAAAATCGGTATACATTTTGTACAGCAAGCTATATCTGCTTCGTTCAAAGGAAATATTGAGGTCTTCATGGGGATATACACCTGAGTTAAGATATACTTTTATGTCTGTCAGATTGCAATGGTCAAATGTGGTTGGATCCGCTGACAGTTGTTTATTTTTACCAGTTTGAAGTGCAGATATAATGTATCGAAGTTTTTCAATTTGTGTTGTTGTTTTAATATTCCAGATATGGTGATCAGAGTTTGAAAGCATTGGGTATTCATACAGATCCCAGTTGCGGAAAGCAATTTTAATCAAACTATTTTTATTTTTAGATTTATATAATCCCAATTTTGTTGAATCCGATAGAGTAACGTGTGGTACTTTCCACTGTACCTTATGAAGTTGAACTTCAACTTCTTCATCTTCTGTTGCAATTAATACATTTTCATCCATTCTAGCACGAGTGAGAATAAGATCATGTCTGGCGTTGGGAATTACTTTTTTGTAATCTTCAGCAAATCAGAAGAGCTTATTCAGTGGAATACAATAATTAAAATAAAACGGCTTCAAGACAGCATTTGATTCCATAGACCAGGAAGCGTTCAAAAGTGCATCGCTTTCATTTTTGGTTAAAGATAAATAGTTTTTGATCGTTGAAGTAACTCCAACATTTCTGTTGCAGTCAATTTCTTTCCCATTCAATTCATAACGTATTTCATCAAAAAGAAAAGCCATGGAGTTGTTTCCCAGCATTGTATTTAAAATGTCTTTTCCATTACGTTGTTTAAGTGATCCCTCAATGTATAAAAAACTTTCCGAAGGTAGAACATTAAGATTTTGGTGTTGTATACAAATCTGAATGATGTCATTCCGTTCAAAATTGTTTTGATATGGCGAATAAGTGTGGTACTCATATTTAGATATAGATTCATTGAACTCTGGATTTTGAAAAATGTTCAACATAGTTTTTGGTTTGTATTTTATTTTTTTAAGATGAAACCCAAGGAGAGTAAAAAGTTTTTGTTTTCTTGTGTTAGGTGATGTGTTGACTTGCCTGAACTTAAAATGTGATTGAGCAGTGAATTGTTTTTAACGGTGTTTATATAAGGATTTTGAGTGTTAGATATTTGTTCATAAATAATCATATTTCCGGTTTTAAATGTAAGCGAACTGTTAATTTTTCTCCTCTGAAGTTAATAATTCCACCGTCTTGATCAATGAACTTTAAGCACAACGATGTTATTCGTTTGACGTTCACAGGTAAATAAATAACATTACTAGGAACTTCAATGATTTTATAGCCTGGACTTACTTTAATCGCAAATTCGTGCAAAATATGTGCCACCTGATTATTTATATACGTTCCATCTATAATATTACATTCTACTCGTATTGCATTAACTTTGTTTAAGTCAACGTAAAGATCTGATTCATGTAACATATTACTCCAACAGCTTCTTACTAAATCCTAAAAGTGAACCAATAGAATTTGGTTTAGAAAAATCAATTACTTCCGAACTAAAAATTTCACATTTCAGAGTATTGTTGTTTGCCACGATTTTGATTTCAATTTTTTTTTATTAGAATTTTTTTTCTTTTTGTTTATGTCATTAAGTTTCTTTTGTATAAAATTGTTTATATCTCCAATCTCATATGATCCAATAGGAAGCGAAATAATATGTTCACCATATATGTTCAATATACAACAAATTATTAAACGCGTCTACATTTGGTATTGAGTTATAAGTTTGAAAATCTATAAGTCCACATACATAGTTGGATTTTAATACAATTGGAGGGAAATAATCCGCTGTTAGAATTGAATCGTTGCCACTTAGAGTTAGTGTTAGCGACATGCTGATTAAAACACGAATGATACATTTTTTTTTATTTCATATCATTTTATTCATTTTTATTTTTTAAATACATATGGATATTGTTCTAGTATAAACTTTAAACATAAATGACCACATACAAATGAACCAAATTCTTGCTCTTGAATATAATTATAACTTAAACGATTTCCAAGATATTTTATGATTTCAATTGGAGGTCTTAAATTTCCAAAACTGTCAAAATACTTAACAATGTTATTTTTATTTTTTACATATGCTACCCAATGTGTACCTTCGCCAGTTTCTACGTCCAAGTTAATAACTCCATTTTCCTGATTATATGATTTTTTCGGTACAGAGTTTCTCATAAAAACTCCTCTAAAATGTGGTATATATTTCTTCCCAAACTGTTGAATATCAAAATTCGTTAAAGGACGGTTGGGCAGCAGATCTATCAGTTTTTTGTGTTGGGGTTGTTAATAAAAAGACCAAGACCATTTTTGTATGGTTGTAAAAATAAACCATTTCCTTTAATTGGAACGGCTTCCATAGTCCTGTTGTGTAGCATGTTTTCTTCCAAAAGCTTTTTAGCAGCGGTTGCAGCATTTAGGGTTTTAACAACACCAGCTGCTCCACCGGTTAGAGTTCCAATAGCCGATAAGCCAGCAAGAATGGGGGCTACAAATGGAAGGAAACCACCTATTTTAGGAACCGGAATTATTCGTGGTGTTTTTATAGTATTCTTTTTTTATTTTTAATAACATTTTTTGCAGCCTTTAAAGCAATAGTAGCCAAAGATGTTGTACCGCAACAGTTGACATTTGTTCTTATAGCATTTCTTGCTTCGGTAATAGCCTTTTTAAATAAGTTTTTTCGACAGGCTTTCTTCTCACTATTTTTCGTCTTTTGTTTTTTAGTGGCTTTAATGCCTTTAATGCCCATCCCTAATTTAGTTTTGGCTTTCATCATATTTGTTACTAAAAGACTGCTTAACTTTTCAGGAACCGATGAATCCTTTGCTTTAAATCTTTTCCACGCTTGTTCTGTTAAAATTTTATCAGCTGTATGACGATCTGATAACGAACTACTTTTGTAATATGCAATATCATGCTTTCGACATGCCTCATCCAATTGATTAATGCCTTTATCCCCTCTTCTTAAACGTTTTTGCAATTTTGTTCCAGGACCACAATAATTATACGAAGGTAAATGTAGTTCAATAGGTAATTTATCTATAATAGTATTTATAAGTCCTGCTCCATCAAAAGATTTTTTACAACTGGTGGTTTGATTGTTATGATCAATCATATTTAAAGGAAAGTATATAAATTTAACCCCCTTCTTTAGCGAAGCATCAAACACTTATGAATTCTAGTCTATATAAACCAGATGTTTTATTTAAAAATACGTTTGTCATCAACATGCGGTTCATCAAACAGTCACAAGTTATTAAAGTACAAAACTTTGATTCTGATGTGAAAATTAAAAAGAAACATGGAATATTATTTCCAAATAGTATTCGAGGAATAATCGTTGGTCCTTCAAACTGTGGTAAAACCAATGTAATGCTTAGCATTCTTCTGGATCCTAATGGATTGAAGTTTGAAAATATTTATATATACTCCAAATCATTACATCAACCTAAATATATGTACTTGAAAATGGTTATAACATCAGTGGAAGGAATGGAATATAATGAATTCGCAGATAATAGTGATATAATGCCTCCAGCAGATGCTAAAAATAATTCAGTATTTATATTTGATGATGTCGCATGTCAAAAACAAAACAACATAAGAGATTATTTTTGTATGGGCCGACATAATGGAGGTGATAGTTTTTATTTATGTCAATCCTATACACATATTCCAAAACATTTGATTCGAGATAATGTAAATTTTATTATTCTTTTCAAACAAGATGAAATGAATTTCAAACATGTTCACAATGATCATATAAACTCAGACATGACATTTAATCAATTTAAAGAGTTATGCTTTTATTGTTGGGTTTATAATTATGGTTTTCTAGTTATAGACAAAGAAAGCAGTATTAAAATGGTCGTTATAAGATTGGTTTCCATGAAATAGTTTTACTATAAATACACATTTATATCCAAAAATGATACCATTCTAACAAGAGCTCTGTTTGAGAAAACGTAAAATTTACTCTGTTGTCTACATAAAAATTAAACTATAATAAAAATGAATGAAACTATAATGAATGATCTAATAAAAACAAAAAAAATTCTTAAAAACAAATATCTACAACTAAAAAGTGGTGAAATAATACGAGATACAGAGTTGGAAAACATTTACAAACCGATCGTTGAACCGTTAAAAAAGCTAGTTGAAAATGTTGAAAGAGAAAACCAGAAAAAACCTTATATGGATAAAAAAGAAACGAAAGCAATCAAACCTCGTAAACTTCATTTCAAACAATTTAATAAAGAAGAATCAAAGGATCATGAAATGATGGACTCGCCAATAATGGAATTAGATAGCGGAGACAATGGTTTGCTTTATAGTACTCCAAACAATTACACCACACTCAATGCAACTTCATCTTTCGACAAAAACTTGCTGTCAGAATCAAACCATGACACAGTTACATCCAACGTATCATCATCATTTAACAAAAAATTATTGTCTGAATCAAATAGTGATACAGTCTATGGACCGTATTATGATCCTAATACTCAAACGACGAAAAAAGGTAAATCTAGCTTTTGGATGAATGAGGATGTTATTAAAATTGATGATGAAAGTTATACTCGAACTCCTGGGCTCATTGAGTTGATTATAAGGAAAAAACCCCGTAAGCAGATGTATACCAATGATGATTTACAGCAATATCAAAAGATTTTACAAAAAACTAGTGCACATATGCGAAACTATGATGATAATCTTCGAATAAACAGCAATAGAGGCGTAAAGTATACGAGTATAATCAAGAAACTTGTAGCAGGATTTAATAATAAAAGTAGAAAAACTGGTAAATCTTATTCTGAAATTACCGAAATGACACACACAAATAAAAATGCAGAATACCTATACTGGAATGATCCTAATGAGTTGGTGAATAGATTGAAGCTTTTAATTGCATCCAAAAATGCTGGTAATAACAATCATCAAAATGAAATCAGTTCTATAATTGAAGAACTAAAGGAATCAAACATCATATATTAATAGCACTCAGAACCAAAAACTATTCAAAGTAAAAATGAGTGTCGACAAGTTCGGTAGAAATTCCAAGGCACTATCAAAAAGTAAAGGTGTCGCAGGAGTTACATACCCCACTCGTAACCACCACAGCAACACCAACTCAACAACATTTAAGTCCTCAACAGACAAGATCCCAATCGCTAATCCATCCAATCATTAAAATGTTAACAACAGATGTCCAACCGTAAACACCCAAGAGTGTAAACGTTTACCAAAAAGACATCGAAGCACAGATGTCCAACCGCTAATCCCGAAAAGTGTAAACATGTTTACAACACAACATAAGTGCAGGTGCTCAACCGCTAACCTTCTAAGACGTAAACATGTTTACCATAACATCGAGCTGCACTGCTAACTCCAGAGAGTGTACATGTTACATGAAGGCAATGCGACTAGATCAAGATCCTCAACAATATAAAAGAGGGATCTGTTAAAGAGAAGATCATTCATGTTTTGTTCAATCTTAAAACCACATCTGTGGCAATAAAGTTATAAAGATTAAATACAAAGTTGTTTTATTTATTTTTGAAAGTCAAAAGACTTTAACTGGCGCAGTCGTTAAGATAAAAGTTTAAACATTCGGTAGTGAATTTTCAATAAAATAAAGTAGCTACAAAAGAAGTTTAATCTAAAAACACACCTCGAAAGAATATCGAAGTGGTGGATCTGAATCCTTTGGTTTAATAGAACCCTACGTAATACAAAATATTGTAAAAATATGCATTTTTTTTTAAATAAAAATATAACACAAAATAAACAGTGCAAAAATATACTGAAATTATTTTACAAAAATCAAATAATAATGATAAACCACAAAAAATCATAAAATATGTTAAGAAATAGAAATAGATAAGTGAAAAACAATTACACAAAAAAAAACAGTGTACAAAAAACGTATAAAAAAAAAAAAAACATTTTTGGTGTCGGACATAAGTGAATTGGAGTGGAGCGACTGTAGCAGCTGATTGTTGAAAAGGGTAAGTCCATATTTTTGGTTAACTATTTCATCAGTTCCTAGTTTTTCCCAATCCCTATGTCCCCAAGGATAAAAAATAAAAAAAAATTAAGGCTAGTTTTCTAAATAATAAAAGTTGGGATTTATTAAGAAAAATTTCAAAGAGTGGTTCAATTAAGAAATCTTTAAATTCTTGCTCAACTGAGGACGAAGTCAAAATGAATAACGAGCTAATGGCCACAGGAATCTTTCACAGTCTCAGGATCCCTGATGCTGTGAAGGACCTCCCAAATTTTGATGGAAACCCTCGTTCTTTATTTGATTTCATAAGCAATGTAGAAGAAATACTTGCTCTAATGCCACATATAAGAGATACTAAGTATGAAAGAATAATAGTGAGAGCGATCAGAAATAAAGTAGTTGGACAGGCCAACGAAGTCCTAAATATGTATGGTACACCCGTTGTTTGGGCTCAGATAAAATCAAATTTAGTAATCCATTATTCTGATAAACGTAATGAGACCAGTCTTATCCGTGATCTGCACCATCTTCGTCAGAACCAAATGACAGTAGAAACCTTTTAATCAAAGGTAGTAGATATTTTTTCCGCTATTACAAATCATATAAAGGTACACGAAAATGATGCTAATGTTATCGCAGCCTAACAATCCCTTTATCAGGAGATGTGCCTAAACACATTTTTGTCTGGCCTTAAAGAGCCATTAGGGTCCACAATTAGGTCAATGAAGCCCAAAAATTTAGCCGAAGCATTAAGCTTCTGCCTTCAAGAACAAAACTGTCATTATTTTCAGAATCCTCAACAACTACAACAATTTCCACCCATACAAAAATTTCAAAATAGACCATTTCATCCACCAAATTTTACACAAAGTCCAATTTTTAATTACCCTCAGCAGCAAAATAATAGTTATAGACCTAAAACATATTCTCAATACCCTATAAATTCACGATACGAAGCACAACAACAATATCCTAGTTATAATACTACACCAAGCAATAATTTTCCACAAAAGAATAATACTAGTGCTAGATACAAAAATTACCAGCAGCCACCGCCTGAACCTATGGATACCCTTAGTGCCAGAACAAATAAAAGTTCAAATACTTCAAACTGGCGAAATAAAAATCCAAATAATTTACAAAATCAGTTACACAATATAGAGACTAATACAGCCTTAAATAAGAGCCCACAATACAATAATCAAGATTTTTATGATGCTCAGACAAACTATTTTCCAAATAATAATTATCAAGGTCAATCCCCTGAGCCTTATCGCGAATATAACCAATCAGATAACTATTTTCAAAACACTAGTTTCAAAAATCCTTCTATAGGGAGTTATCGTAGGGAATCTCAAGATTATTACAATTCAGACACTGTGTGCCAAAATACGTCTCTTCAGAATAATTATTTGCTACACAGTTACATGCCAAATCTTGATCCTCAGAGTCAAATAATTCAAAGCGAGGTTGACGATTCAAATTTTTGATTACGAGCCTCGGAAACACAATAGGTTATTCAGAAATAAATAACCATAATTCGTACATATTACCATATGTTGATATTCAAAGTTTAAATAACAAAAACCTTAAGTTTCTCATAGATACCGGCAGTAATAAATCTTTTATTAACCCAGGAATTATTAATAGCAAATATATTAAAATAATAGATCCTGTTGAAATCGAAACTATTTTCAATAAAGAATTTATAAATCAAAAGATAAACATAGAAGGTATAAGAGAGTTTAATACGAATAAATTACTGTCTTTCCTAGTATTTAAATTCCATAACTACTTTGATGGCCTAATTGGTACTGAGATGATGAAAAATCTCGGAATGAAAGTAGATCTTAAGAATTCAGTATTGGAGTCTGATAATGCTAGAATACCTTTAAGCTACAAGCCTAACCTCATGTCAAAAACATACACTGTCCCAGGTTTATGCAAAGTAGTATGTTATGTACCTGTAGACACTGAATTTGGTAATGTATTTATTAAACCAACTTTTATACAAACTGATTTAAAAATACCTGAAGGGATTTACAAAGTTAATAATTGGTATTCTTTTGTAGAAGTGATCAACACTTCAAATTCTTCCAAGACATTTGTTATTGAACAACCAATAAAATCTGAATCGTTGAATCCTAATAGTTTTATGGAAATAAAAATATAACAATCTTTCAATTAGTAATTCTAAAAACTAATACAATTCCGATATATCAGAATTGATCAACACAGATTCTTTAAATACCGAGGAAAGAAATGCTTTACTAAAACTATGTAAAAGATACAGGGATATTTTCTTTGAAGATGGGCAAAATTTATCATTTTCTAATGCTATCAAGCATGAAATCATCACCAAAGATAATATACCAATTTATACAAAGTCCTATCGTTACCCTTATGTACATAAAGATGAAATCCAAAATCAAGTCAACGAAATGCTTAACCAGAATATCATTCGACCCAGCTTTTCACCTTGGTCCTCTCCAATTTGGTTAGTACCAAAGAAGAGAGACATTAATGGGAAAGAAAAATGGCGGTTAGTTATAGACTACCGGAAATTGAACGAGAAGACAGTTGATGACAAATACCCTATACCTAACATCACTGAAATTCTCGATAAATTAGGCAGATCCATTTACTTTACCACACTCGATCTAGCTTCTGGTTTCCACCAAACAGAAGTTAAAAGCGACGACATTCCAAAAACGGCATTTTCTGTGGACAACGGTCATTACGAGTTCGTTCGTATGCCTTTTAGCCTAAAGAATGCTCCGTCGACTTTTCAAAGGGTCATGGATAATGTGTTGCGAGATCTTCAGGGAAAAATTTGTTTAGTTTATATGGATGACATCATTGTGTTCTCAACATCTCTTCAAGAACACATTGAAAGTTTAAATAAGGTCTTCAAAAACCTTAAAGAAGCCAATCTAAAAATTCAGCTTAAAAAGTCAATTTTTTCCAGAAAGAAGTTTCTTTTTTGGGACATGTGGTAACTGCTAACGGAGTAAAACCTAATCCGGAAAAAATTATGGCAATTCAAAAATACCCTATACCAAAAACCCAAAAACAGATAAAATCTTTCCTTGGGCTTCTCGGTTATTACCGAAAGTTTATTATGGATTTCGCTAAGTTGACAAAACCACTAACAGAGTGTCTCCGCAAAGGGAATAGCATTAAACTTGACTCCAGATATATCAACTGTTTCGAAACCTGTAAAGCTTTGCTATGCAATGACCCTATATTGCAATACCCGGACTTTTCAAAGCCTTTCAATCTTACTACAGATGCGAGTAATTTTGCTAAAGGTGCGATTCTCTCACAAGGGCTCATTGGATCTGATAAACCGATTTGTTATGCAAGTCGTACTTTATCGCAATCTGAGCAAGGCTATAGTACAATCGAAAAAGAACTCTTAGCAAATTCAAATTATAACTGTCCATAAACCCCTAACTTGGCTATTTTCGCTAAAAGAACCAAACACAAAGTTACTACGTTGGAGGTTAAAATTGGAGGAGTATAATTATGACATTGTATATAAAAAAGGAACACTAAACTCAAATGCCGATGCTCTATCTCGGATCGAAATAAATGCAAACGAAATTGATCAACCTTCCATTTCTACTTATAATGAAAACATAGATCTTCTGTCAGTTTTCAATAATGTCGATGATAACGAACAAGATTTATTTACAATCCATTCGGCAGAAGAAAACATTGATGACGGCATTCCAATATCGGAACGTGCTATAAATGAGTTCTCTAATCAAATAATTCTGAAACAAGTGGAAAATAAATCAAGGCCAGATATTCAGTTCAAAATCCTATTCAAAAAGAAAAAACGATATACCATATCTTATAATCAAATAAGGGAAGAGAGTTTTGTTATAAAGATTTTCAAAGAATATATGGCTTCTAAACGGTTAACAGCAATTTTATCGGATGACGAAACATTCCAAATAATTCAATCAGTATACTCTAAATATTTTAGTAATAGTCACCTTAAAATAGTTAGATGCACTATCATGTTAAAAGATATAACTGATAGTGATGAGCAGGAAAAATTGATTCGGGACTATCATAAAACTTCCAACCATAGAGGTATAAACGAAAGTTTAGTTCATCTTAAGAGAGAGTGCTACTTTCCAAACATGAAACATACGATAACGAAAATAATAAATAACTGTGATATATGTCATAAGTATAAATATGATCGCAAAAGAGAGCGCTTAAAATTTGAAATCACCGAAACACCTTCAAAGCCTTTGCAAATCCTTCACATTCACATTTTTTTCATTCACAAGGAAAACTTTTTAACAATAATTGATAAATTCAGTCGGTTTTCTAGTGTGTATTTATTAACTGCCAGGAATAGTATTAGTTTAATTCAATCTTTAAAACATTTTTTCTCCCATCATGGAGTCCCGCAAAAAATCGTTACTGATAACGGCAGTGAATTTATATCCACTTTATTAAGAAGCTTTTTAGATACCTATAACATAATCTTACACACTATCTGTGCAAAAAGTTCAAACGGAAACTCACCTGTAGAAAGATTTCACTCTACGTTGACTGAATTAATACGAATTATTAAATCTCAACACAAAGATAAACCTATAAGTGAAATCGTTGATGAGGCTGTTATATCTTATAATAATTTAATTCATTCTGCCACTAATCTCTCTCCTTTTGAACTAATCAATGGCCACATTACAGATAAGAATATATTTTCAATTAATAAAACATCTAAAACAGAACAAGAGTATCTCAAAAATCACATCGATGAGTATAATATGTTAGCAAAAATAGTACATGAGAAAAATTTAAGCCATAAAGAAAAAACTATAAATAAACTAAATGAAAATCGAAAAGAGCCACCTGAATTTATACCAAACCAAAAAATATACGAGTCAGATGATAGGCGTAATAAACTAGCCCCTAGGTTAAACGAACACGTAGTAGTTAAGAATAATAAGATTACTTTAGATACAAACAAAAGAAAGGTACATAAGCAAAAAGTAAAGAAAATACGCAAATATACCACCTAAAAACAAAAAAAAAAACAAAAACAAAAAAAACATACATTTATTCGTTCATGCTTGGTATAAGTCTTAAGTTATAAAATTGATATTTTGAAATAAAAAAAATATCTACAAGAGTTTAACATTTTTTTTTTTCATTTTGAACAATCCTTTGGAGTATGCAATAGTAGATTACAAAAGAAATAAAGAAATTTGGTTAACTATCTTTAATTTTTTTTAACTAATGTACAAATACATTACAAAAATTTCCTTATTTTGTTCCTTATATCCCTAATATACTGATGATTTGGTGATCATTAACTATGGACGAGTCCCTACATAGAAAGATTGTGCACCAATGCCATGAACATAAACTCTTCACATCATTGGTCCATACTAATGGGGGAGGAGTTACATACCCCACTCGTTACCACCACAGCAACACCAACTCAACAACATTTAAGTCCTCAACAGACAAGATCCCAATCGCTAATCCATCCAAGCATTAAAATGTTAACAACAGACAACGAAGTGCAGATGTCCAACCGTTAACACCCAAGAGTGTAAACATGTTTACCAAAAAGACATCGAACCACAGATGTCCAACCGCTGCTAATCCCGAAAAGTGTAAACATGTTTACTACAATCCACAGAAGTGCAGGTGTCCAGCCGTTAACACCCAAGAGTGTAAACATGTTTACCAAAAAGACATCGAAGCACCAAGGCTCTCGTAAAAACGTATCTTGACAAGCACATACAAAAGAAAATCGTAGATCTAATAGAAGAGAGAAAAATATTCTCGAACTATTTAAGGAAAATCCCAACGTCAATTATTGATACTATAGAATTTCCGCGATAGATTACATTTACTTTACATCTTCTTTCAAAAATTATATTTGTCAGTTAGCATTCAGCAGCCTCATAATCAACATCTTTACAAAAAATGGATTTGGATATAATATATAAAACTATTTGTGATTTTCTACAAATACATAAACATGAATTGCTAGAAGAACATTACCAAGAATTTTTAACATGTATTTTTTTCCTCAAACAATTTCAAAACTCAATTTATACTGAATCGATGCATGGATTTCATTACTCTAATTGCTGTTGGTCCTCTAATAAATGTAAATTGGGGCCAGATACTTGTGCCTGCTATATGATAGAAAAACGTTTATTAAGAATTAGGAAACTTATGTTATTGTATAAAAGACTTGAATAAACAAAATAAAAAAAAAATATGCAAGTATAAAAAACATTTCTTTTATTTCATTGATTTCATTCTGTACTAATATGAGTAAGCGAATGAAGAATTACACAGGAGTGCACGTAGAAATTTTAAACGGCGTCGGATTATCATTAAAGGCTTTGATGATTTATGGCAAGCTGACTGGGTAGAAATGATACCTTATAGTAATCAAAACAATGGATTTAATTATTTAATGACAGTCATCGATACTTTTTCTAAGTTCGCATGGGCTATACCTATTAAAAACAAAACTGGGCTCACTGTAGCCAAAGCAATGGAAAAGATATTTATCAAATCATCTAGAATTCCTAAAAATTTACAAACTGACGATGGAAAAGAATTTTTTAATAAAAATTTTAAGAATTTGATGGGAAAATATAAAATTAATCATTACTCAACATTCAGTTCATTAAAGGCTTCAATTGTTGAACGATTTAATAGAACGCTCAAAGAAAAAATGTGGAAGGAATTCAGTTTTAATGGGAACTATAAGTGGACTAAAATTATAAAAAACCTACTTCGGGATTATAATCACTCTTTCCATAGAACCATAAAATGTCATGCCGCTAGTGTTAATAAACAAAATTCTAAAGCATTACTACCACTGTTCGAAAATCAAAAGGAAAATGAAGAAAAACGTAAATTTAAAGTTGGTGATAGTGTACGAATAAGCAAGTATAAACATGCATTCGAGAAAGGTTACATACCTAACTGGACAACTGAAATTTTTGAAATAAGAGCAGTAAAATTATCAAAACCTATTACATATCTTCTCGAAGACTATCAAGGCGAACAAGTAAAAGGAGGTTTTTATAAAGAAGAACTAATGAAGTCCAGCTGTACAGATATATTTCTTGTAGAAATAGTAATAAAATCAAGAGGAAATGAAGTTTTAGTCAAATGGTTAGGTTTTCCAACAGAACATAACTCTTGGATTGACAAAAACAAGTTGTTGTAATGTAAAAAAGAAAAAAATAAATTTATTTGCTAACAATAACTTTTTTGCGTTTTATTGAGAGAGCGCTGAGTATCTACCAGGCAAAAATACCTGAAAATAATACAAATTAGACAAATCCCTGAAACTAGAACAAAATTAAATTTTTCAACTTACCCTGTATTCTCCTAGATCCGTCACAATGCGATCGCCCCATTTGGTTGTCACTTTTTCAATGCTCAGTATGTTGTATTTTACTCCAATGCTTAATTCGTTCAGTTTTCTTGCAGGCTTATATACGTTTTCATGCAGCGTATTGGCTTCCCTGGCTGCAAAGTCTTCCACGGTGAAAATAGAGTAGTCTGCTTCGGAGAAATGCATTTTATATATTATGCTCTGCTTCGTTACTTGTATAAAAATCAACAATGAATTTTGTTCCAAATGTTCACGTTATTTATACACAAAATAAGTTATATTCACTCGTATAACTACCAAAGATTTGCCCACTTTCTATTGCATACAGATGCAGTTTTTTTCCTTGTTTGTCCTATTTATAGAACATCGCAATGCAAAGGATACCCCTCTTTCTTGTTAATATTTTAATATATAATAGTTTGATGTACGTTATTTCCTTATTTGGTAATGATTCAAATTTCTTCTCCTTATAGAAAACTATGTATATGATAAAATTAGCTCCACCCCCATGGCAATGCAAAGACTATCCCTTTCTGTTTTACAACTTGTAATATATGTAGGTATAATCATTTGATGTACCATATTTCCTTATTTGCTGATAATTTAAATTTGTTCATCCCTCTCAATTTTCTAACTCTTATCTTAAATGCAACACATGGATGCATGTTTGACAGACTCATATAAATTTTTGAACATTTCACAAAACTTTAATAATTTTGAATTTAAGGTCTTTGAGTGCAGATCGTGTGTTAAAGTGTAATTTTTTGACTAATTTAAAAAAAATTAAATAGTATAAATTTATAAAAGTGTACAATTTAAAAAAAGAAAAATAACATAAGTAGTGCTCAAAATAAAAATATAATAATAAAAATCAAGAGGAACCAAACAAAAACAGAAAAATAAGCTGAAGAAAAGGGTATAAGTACTCATTAAAGGTCTTGAAGTGCAGATCGTGTGTGAAAGTGTAATTTTTTGACTAATTAAAAAAAAAAATTTAAATAGTATAAATTTATAAAAGTGTACAATTTAAAAAAAAGAAAAATATCATAAGTAGTGCTCAAAAAAAAATTATAGTAATAAAAATCAAGAGGAACCAAACAAAAACAGAAAAATGTATAAGTACTCATTAAAAACAAAATTTTAAACGGTTACACTGCAAACTTAAGTGCTACGTTAGTCTAATTTTTATTTTGAAAGATAAAAAAAAAAAACAAAAGAAAAATGGCAAATTTGACCTGTGTAGTTTGCGAGAAAAAATTCTCACATGCATGCTCGTTAAAAAGGCATATGAATTCTGCTCATAAAGAGTCGGTTCAAGTTGAATGTCCAGAGTGCCAAAAAAAATTTTCACGGAAAGATGCTATGCTACGACATATAAGGCAAGCTCATTCTTCCGTAGTCACCATCAATGTTGGTGATGTGACCAATATAAGCCATACTGGAAACGGTCAGCTTATCTCCAACAAGCGTAAGTCCATCGATGATAGCCCACATTGTTCTTCGAAGAGAAGAAAATGTGAAGCTTGTCAAATGGATGTGGCAACTTCTGAATGGCCAAATCACGTAAGAACCAACAGCCATAAAAATAAAAGCCTGATACCAGTTCCAAACACTCTTTTCATGAAAATCCGGCAATGTTTTGACAGGAAGGTAGAAACTTTCTTGTTGGAAAACAAACATGAAGAGTTGCTCAACGTTAAGGTTTTTATGGAAAGATGCAAGCCTGATGTATTGAATCTAATTCGATATTCTCTACAAGCTAAAGGGAGCCTGAAGTTCAGTATCGAGCTATTTGCTGAGTTCATCAAACACAATACACTAGCTTATGGAGAAGAACTTGCGGATATAAGCATTAAATCTTTTAAGACCCCGATGGAGATAGCGTTGGAAGGCACAGACATTGAGCAAATATTTAGCAGGATAATGGAAGGTATTGATGTCAAAAGTGAAGTGATTGAGGGCCAGAGCTCTGGATGGAGCCTTTTATGTATCAAACACCTGGAAATAAACCTTAACGAATACAAACCATTGAGGGGGTCAAGTTACATCAAACTACCTTCCTGCATAGAAGCTAAAAAGGCATGTGTTAACGTCCAAAACAATGATGAATATTGCTTTAAATGGTCAATCATTGCCGCACTCCATCCAGCTACCAGAAACGCACAAAGAACCAGTGCTTACGCAATCAACGATATTTTCGATGAAATGATTAATTTGCCCAATGGTCTCCTACGCAACTTTTCCAATTTGGCTTTCCCCTTGAAGCTTAAGGATATATCGCTCTTCGAAACGCTTAACCCTACCAATTCAATTCAATTCAATTCAAATATTCATTTATTCAAATTATCATTATAAGTTAACAATAGTTTTTATGAATTTTTAAGCATTGGCTTAGCCGTCAGCTCGACTGGTAACATTAAAATATTTAATTTAATTGAACAGGTATGTATATGGTATTGATAATTGAACAAAATAAAAATAAATAAATGGTCTTATAAATTCTGGCATTATGAGTTATGGATTATGAATATTCCGTTATTAAAAGCATTCTGTAGCGGTAGCTAGCTCTGACAAATTTTATTAGTTTCGCCCAATCTGATCCATTCAAAATTGCAATAGTTTCCTGCACTGATAGGGTTGGTTTACCAAAGTATGCTCTTCTTTGCTGGTTAAAAATTGGACATACGCTAATGAAATGAAAACAATCTTCTTTAGCACTCAAGTTACACAGATTGCAAAACTGATCAAAGCTGCCGTTGTATGGTTTCCCGTTTAAATTGAGAAGTTCGCATCTTGATTTAAAAATCAGTGAAATATCTTTAAAGCAGAGAGAATCTTGAAAGTAGTTTTTGTCACACAAGTTATGATCTAGCTGGCTATAAAGAAATCTGCTCTCCGATTGATATGCCTTTTCCATCATCTGCATACGATCATAGTCTTCAAGTTTTTGGATGATTTCATAGAATTTCGTTTTCGTCAGGCTGATGTTGTTATGGTTCATCTGCATATTTTCTCCACATGAAGCAGCAATGTTTTCCCATGTCCTCAACCACCAGTCCTTATTCCGAATTTCGTAGAGCATCATTATTTTACATAAGCGAGTTTCCTGGAGACCAAGCACTTTAATGAAATAATCAGCTTGTAACTTAAGACTTAAAGTAAAAAGTTTTGGCAGGCCTGTTTCCAAATAAATTGAATAGTTTGGTGCGGTTATGGGAATTTTAAATATTTTTTTTAAGAAATTTCTTTGAAACTTTTCGATTTCTTCGTATTCTTGCATTCCCCATATTTGTGCCGCATAACAAAGCGAAGATTTCACCACTGCATCGAAAATATTATATTTTGTAGAGAGATTAATGTGATCGTTTGAGAAAATATTCTTCCAAGTAAGATTGATCAAACCTTGTGAAGATTTGGCTTTTTCTGCAAGGTGCTTTCTATAATCCAAAGCTGGATTGAGTAAAACTCCTAAATATTTGTATTCTTTCGATACTTCTAAACGACATCCATTAAGCATACAGTTGTTCCTAACTTCACTCCGGGTGGAACGAGCGAAGACCATCACTTTCGATTTGTCAGTGTTGATGACTAACCCCCACTTTTCACAGTAGTCCGCAAGACGATTTACCATCAGTTGTAGGGTTTCCGCTGATTCGGATAATAAGAGAAGGTCATCGGCATAAAGCAATACATTTATTACGACACCTGCAATTCGTACACCTCCGGGAATGTGAACAGCTATATCATTTATAAAAAGTGCAAATAAAAGAGCACTTAGAAGACATCCCTGTTTTACTCCAGTAAGTGATTTAAATGGTTTTGAATATGTTTTGCCATCCCAAACTGCCGCTTCAGTATCAGTGTACAAACATCGGATTATTTGAATGAATTTTGTTGACACTCCAAGTTGGGACAGTTTATAAAACAAAGCGTTTCGATTCACCAAATCAAATGCAGCTTTAAAATCCACAAACAACGTGTATACTTTTTTATTTCTGGCTTGAAATGCTTTTACTATTGATGTTAGAGTAAATATGTGGTCAACGGTCGAATAGTTCCTTCTAAAACCTGCTTGAACCTCCGTAAGAATGTTGTTTGTATCTACCCAATTTTCAAGTCTGTTAATGAGAACACCACAAAATATCTTCGCAATAACATTCATGAAGGATATGCCTCGGTAATTTTCAACTGCATTCAAATCACCTTTCTTATGGATTGGAAAAATAATTGATTTCTTAAATGAAGACGGAACATCAGCATTTTCAAAAATCTTGTTAAAAAGTGCAAGTAGATGGTTATAGAAAGTAGGCGATGCATTCTTAAAGAACTCGTAGGGTATTCCATCTTCACCTGGCGCTTTTCCGTCTTTGGCTTTTTGGAGAACGAGTTGTATTTCAGATACTGATATAACTGAATCTAAAATTTCATCAACAACAAGAGGCTGTGCATATGAGAAGGTTATTGTTGGATTGTTTTGAAGAAGATTTTTGAAATATTCTGAGAGGTCATCTGCAGAAACACTTAAGCCAATAGAGTTGTGTGAACCATTGATATCTTTTGCCATTTTCCAGAACTGTTTTGTGTTTTTGATTTGACTCAGTAATTGAGCTTGCATGGATTCAAAATTGGTTTTCTTAATAAGACATAGTTTTTTATATTTGTCATTAGCTTGAATGTACCATTTTCTAATTACATCACAAGAACATCTACGAAATGCTTTCAGCAGACCAAATGATTTTTTTCTGGCATTAAGACATTCTATATCAAACCATTTTTGAATAAATGAGTTCTTTGTACTTGGATTTGGGTTGATTGCAGAATGTCTTATGCATTCTGTTAATTGGTTTGAGAGTGCGGAAGTTGACTGGTTAATTGGGGGGTTGTGCGAAAGGTAATTATCTAAATAGTTATGATATGTTTCAGAATTTGGAGTTTTCCATTTTAATCGAGGCATTAAATTAAGAGACCTCTGCTGTGGTTCAAAGTGAGATTTCCATTCAACTACCAACGGCATATGATCAGAAAAATGTTTGCTCAAAACTTCAAATTTATTTATAAGATTGATCCAATCGTTATTTACCGTGCAGTAATCAATGACCGAGTTACCTTGGCCACCAACAAAAGTAAAGTGACCTTCGTAGTCGCCTTCCGTGCATCCATTCAACACAATACTATCATACATTTGTAGCATTTCTAACAATTTTATTCCATTTTGATTGTTGTTTTTATCCATCGATGTTCTGTTATAGAAATTTGACGTTGCTAAATTAGATATTGCCATTTGGGTTGTCACTTGGTTATCACTTATTCTGGCATTGAAGTCACCGACCAACATAACGTTTTTGCTCGAAAGCTCACACATCAAATTGCTCAGTCGCTCAAAGTCCTCGGTCCATTTGTTACAGTTTATATAAAAAGGAATAATAAACATATTAGGTTGCTGTAAAAGCTTTACGACGATGTTATCTTGGATTTCCACAAAATTATAGAATTTCAGCTTTGATGTTTGTATTCCATACAGGCATCCACCGCTTGCACGACCTCTTGTTGATGTTTTGATTGCAGGAATCCAAAAAAGTTTATAACCGTTAAAATATTTAGTAAATTTACTTAAATTTTCAATTGTAACATGTGTTTCAAAAATAAAAAATAATTCGTATGTTTTAATAAAATTAAAAAAATCTATGAACATGATCTTATTGTTTAGCCCTGATACATTATATGACAATATTTTACAAACATTAATACTAAATGAGCTGACGGCGGCTACATCTCAATTTCTCATACTACTACTACTATTGGACACAAGTGGCACCCCTGGTCGATGATCAGTTTGTATCGATCTAGTACTTTGGCTTTCATTCTGACGTTCATTTGGCAGGTTGATTTTTTTGACAGCATCAAAGTTAATGTGACCTAGCATTTGTTGTAGTTCGTGTTCTCCATCGGTTTCATTATTATTAAAATTATATATAAGATTATTATTATAATTTAAATAAAATAATTTGTTTTCAATTAAAATGGCGTTGTTTTTAATTCGAACAATACTGCTTGGTTTAAAGTTTCTTATTATTTTTCTGTAGTGAAGAAGTATTCGTTGCTTTGTTTGCATTTTCTTAGAAAGATCGCGTTGCAGAAACACACCTGTATCTTTAAGCTTATATGCATTTTTGAGCATTTTCAGAGCAATTTCACTTGAGCCGGTGTTAATTTTCATTTTAGTTGTATTGGTATTTTCACTTATTTTAACTGATTCTGAAAATTGTTGTGTATATTCATTACCAAGTAGAAGCCGAGTGACAGTTCGAATTTTTTCTCCTGGATCTGTATGAGAATCTTCCTTAGGAATTGAAATAATTATGTTTTTGTTTCTTAGTTCACGGCTTTGTGATTCAAGTTCTTCTTCCAAAGAGCTACATCTCACTTCAAATTGCTTAACTTTTGTTGACAATTCATCATTTTGTTTTCGCAAGAAGCTTATTTCGTGGTTAAGCTTGCTCAGGTCTTCTTTGGTGGCTAGGTTTGTAATTGCAAATGCCAGTTCAGTTTGAAGAGAAGAATCAACAATTGATTTAATTTTTTGCAAATCCGAATCCGACATAGACATGGTGGCGCGTTTTAAGATTTTATAACAATTTGGTGTATTTTCTTGGTAGTAATTTTCTTCTGGTGAAGTTTCGCCGATTTTTCGTTTGTCAGTAGTCATGTGACTTCAGATTTTAAGACAAATACTTATTTTTTGCAGAAATATAATAATTTTACCTTGACAGTGGTCGATTTGTGGAATATACTTTATTTTAAATCAATTTAAGCACTTTTTAAATTTAAAAACTGGGTTTTAAGCTATATTTTTAATTATTTTGTAGGAGCGATATTTTAGTTCAACTTTCAACTTTCACAGCAGCGTTGCCAGTCATACCATAACCCTACCATAAGTGTTAACGTTTTTGGAATTGAGTCGGAAAATAATGGAGAAAAATATAAAGTAGTTGGGCCATACTTCAATACAAGGAGCGTGAAAGAAAACCACGTCAATTTACTGCTTATCCAAGAGGATGCAAATAGTCATTTCATCTGTATAAAGAGTATTTCGAGGTTGATTAGCATGCAAGTAAATCATGGAAATCATGCTATCAGAATGTGTAATGCTTGCTTACTAACATTCAATACAGAAAGAGCATATGAGCAGCATCAAAAAGAATGTAATAAAATCGTAACGGGACTACCAAAGGAGGGTGCCAATATTCTCAGATTTGAGCATCATTCAAGATCTATGGAGGTTCCTTTCGCTATTTATGCTGATTTCGAGTGTATGCTGAAGAACATTGTTAGTTGCGAACCAGACCCGACAAAGAAATCAACAACATCTATAAAGGAACATGTTCCCATAGTAGTTTCTTATTATCTGAAATGCTCCTTTAATTCATCTTTGGACAAGCTATTCAAATATACAGGTAAGAATGAATTGAATTTAAAACATTATCATATAAATTCTTTAATATTTATTTACTTGACTATAATTCTAATTTCTGATTGTTTTTTTTTTTCATTTCGAGTGTATGCTGAAGAACATTGTTAGTTGCGAACCAGACCCGACAAAGAAATCAACAACATCTATAAAGGAACATGTTCCCATAGCAGTTTCTTATTATCTGAAATGCTCCTTTAATTCATCTTTGGACAAGCTATTCAAATACACAGGTAAGAATGAATTGAACTTAAAACATTATCATATAAATTCTTAAATATTTATTTACTTGACTATAATTCTAATTTCTGATTGGTTTTTTTTCATTGCAGGGTACGATTGTGCTAAAGTCTTTATAAGCTCTATAATGAAGAGCACTTGGATGTTAAAATTCCGGCAATACTAACACCAGAAACCAATGAGATCTTCAGAATTTGTCATATATGTGGGAATGCCCTTGGATTGGATAGGGTACGAGACCATTGCCACCTGACAGGCAATTTTAGAGGTGCTGCCCACAATGGCTGCAATATAAATTATAAGGTACCGAAATTTTTTCCTATATTTTCCACAATTTATCTGGCTACGATGCTCATTTATTTATTAAAGACCTGGGTAATACCATAGGGGATATAAGAATAATTCCTTTGAATAAGGAAAAATACATTTCAATTTCTAAAATTGTTGAAATTGATAGTGAGAAGAATTTCGAGCTACGATTTTTCGATTCATTTAGATTCTTACCTTCAAGTATTGATAATATTGCGAAAACCCTTGATAAAAGTGATTTCGCAATATTATCAAAATTTTGTAATAATAATGAAAGATCCTTCGAACTTATGACTCGCAAAGGTGTCTTTTGTTATGATTACATAGACCCACTAGAAAAATTATGTGAAACAGAATTACCTCCTATTTCAGAGTTCAAAAACTCGTTAACTGATGAAGATTGTAGCCAAACAGATTATGAGCATGCTAAGAATGTTCTTCATTAGCTCAATATCTTGAGCATTATTTAGTTACAGATGTTCTGATTTTAGCTGATATTTTTGAAAAATTCCGTATAGATTCAAGGGTAATATTGACCCATGTCATTACTTAACATTACCCGGGTTTTCATGGAGTGCGATGCTAAAGAAGACAAATGTCAAACTCGAACTTTTCACCGATATTAACATGTACAATTTTTTTAGTAGAGGTGAAAGAGGAGGATTAACTCAGTGCACTCTTCGACACTGCAAGGCCAATAATAAGTACATATAAGAATACGATTCAACCAAACCTTCCGAATATTTAATGTACTTTGATGCAAATAACCTTTATGGTTGGGCCATGTCTGATTAACTACCACATTCAGGATTTCAATGGATTGATCCTCCAACCAATTTATCTCGAGTAAAAGAATGGTTGCTATCTGATAAAAACGTTGGATATGTTTTAGAGGTAGATCTTGAATATCCGCAACATATTCATGATGATCATAACGATCTACCATTCTGTGCGTCTAATAAATCTATTAATAATCTACAAAAAAAAAAATTGATTGCAGACTTAAAAAATAAATTCAATTATACTGTGCACTACAAAACATTAATTCAGTGCATGGAAAATGGTGTGGTATTAAAAAAAACACATAGAGCTATAAGATTTCAACAATCTCCATGGTTGAAAAAATATATTGATCTAAACAATGATCTTAGAATAAAAGCCAAAACAAAGTTTGAAAAGGATCGACGTAAATTATGTAATAATGCTGTATTTGGTAAAACCATGGAGAATGTTAATAAGAGTTATATCACTTGACAATTCAAGTAATGGTAGAACACTCGGTGCTCGTGCTCTCATAGCCAGACCAAATTTCCACAGTATTCTCGAGTTTACTGATAACATGGCTGCGGTGCAATTGAATCGAACGTATACGGTCTATGACAAACCAATATACTTAGGGTTCTCTGTCTTAGAGATCTCCAAGTATAAAATGTACGATTTCCATTACGACTACATGAAGCCCAAATTTTCAGACAAAAATCTTCGTTTGGCGTATATGGATACAGATTCATTCATTTATCAAATAAGTACTGACGATTTTTATGAGGATATAAAAGACGATATAAGAGATAAATTTGATACGTCTGAGTATTCTCCTAATAACCCTTATGGTATTGCTTAGCTGAACAAGAAAAAATTGGGTTATATGAAAGATGAGCATTGTGGGAAGATTATGAAAGAATTTATTGGGCTGAGAGCGAAAATGTATAGTATTGATGTTCAAGATTCTGAAGTTACTAAAAAAGCTAAAGGTGTGAAAGCATCTGCTGTAAAAAAATTGACATTAACTAATTACAGAGACTGTTTATTACAGAGAAAACAAATTATTGTAAAATGATCAATTTCCGCTCCAAGCAACATACCATATATACGCAAACCATCAATAAGAAAAGTCTTAGTTGCGAGGACGATAAGAGGTATATATGTAGATACACTTGCTTGGGGCCATTACAATATAGACACTTGAAATACTTTTGAAACAACAAAAAGTACTATACATTAGTAAATATAATATATATATTGTACCTATACTGTGATAGAAAAAAAAATTATAGAATATTTATCTAAATTAGTAGGAAAAATTACCATATATACATTTCTAATAAGATATAATAAGTAGTTAAGAAAATAAATGTAATTGTAGATTTAAGATCAAAAATGTAAAATAAAAATAGAAAAAAGAAATATAAAATAAAAGAAAAAAATATAAATAATAAAACTACATATTTCTTTTTTTACTTATTCCAAACATTTTTATCAGCTGGTTTTTGTTTTCTGCTCCAAATCATTTTCTTTGTTTTTTTTTTTTGCAACATTGTTTTGTCCCCATGAAGACCTCAATATTTCCTTTGAACGAAGCAGATATAGCTTGCTGTACAAAATGTATACCGATTTTCAAAAAACTTACTACAACAAAACTATGGCTGAGCCTCTTCTATCTCGGGAGCAATATAAATTGAATGCTCCAATTTGCGTTGTAGATTGCAGACACCAGAATGAATCCCTGAAAACAGGGCCCATCGATATACGCTTGGAAACGAGAACATCGAACAAAATTCCCCCAAACACTTCAGCTTACTGTCTTATGCTGCATGATCGCATTATTGAATATAATCCACTTAACCAAGTGGTCACCAGAATTGTATAAAATAAAAAAATAAAAGAAAAATTTAATAAAAATCTAAGCAACTAAAAAAAGATTATTTTTATTTATATTCAAGGAACTGTATTAGTGAGTTTTTTTTTTTTTTTTGTGCATGCTCTTTTGTTTTCAGTTTGAATTAAGAATATCTTTAGTTGAGGGAGTTTCACGACATGATCGTATGTTTTCGATATACCTACTTAACCCTGACATGTTTATTCCTGTTTACTCTTGTATACGCTTGTAATCGGTAATTTTCCCTCGTTTGGTTTCTTAGAAGCAATAATGACATTGAATGCATGCATAGATTTACCATTATCACCCTTAAGAAATGCTAACATAAATATGCCGTACATTTGGATAAGGGCTTATCATAGCTTGCGTGTACGCCCAACACATTTTGCTCAGCAATGATTATCTTGGTAATATGCTGGTGACATATCATATGTTTTAGATTAGGATGGAGTGCTAACCATGATTTCCTTCCACACCCACGAAATTTGTATGGGTGTTTAATACTTCCATAGCTATGAAACCCAGCAATCTTCTGTGTTAGCAACAGAAAGCGAACAGAACCCAGATGTCCATTACGTACACAACACCCATAGCGCTCCCTATGAGCGTTATGATCCCTGAGTAACTTAAGTTATATAAACGACGAAACTCATACACACTACTCTCGAACTATGAGCCACCAACCGACTTACCCACAACCGAGCCACCACCCCCTAAATCCACCCACTTGATTCACCTAGATCACCTTAAATACCCACTTCAGCCACCATCCATTTCAGACACCTGCCCCTAAATTCATCAACTTGAGACACCACTCCTTTAATTCAACCCACTTCCACCCACCTATAGATCACCTTAACCACCCACTGAATCCACCCACTTTAGCCACCACCCCCTAAAACCCACCCACCTATAGATCACCTTAACCACCCACTGAATCCACCACTTTAGCCACCACCCCCTAAACCCACCCACCGGGATCACCTGGTCAACCTTCGCTCACCTGTACATGTCCACCTACACCTGACTCACCTGCGTGTACCTGCTCACCTGTTATCACCTGTACACACATGTTCTCACCTGTACACACCTGTTCTCACCTGGGCGCGCCTGTTCTCACCTGTGAGCCACTGAGCCACTGTGCCAGAACGCCCTTAAACATACTACTCGGTGGGGTCGGTTTGGCGAGCGAGGTCTGCCTGTTGAGTTCAAGAACAAAACGTCGCGTAATTTTGTACACTAAAATAAAAATATGTCTAACCTAAGGACATATAAAATTCAAGAATGTTTTGTTGAACAAATTAATTCTAATTTGAATGTCAAGTCGTCAACATATCACGATGTCAAATTACTCTCGGGTCGAATTAACTAATATGCATTACTGCTACGGTATGGCTCATGGTCGAGGTCGAGAAGCGCAAAGACTTTACGCTGAAATGTATCCTAATAGGAGGCATCCCAGCCATACGATATTTTCAAGAATTCATCAACGTCTTCGAGAACGTGGAGTACTGGAGCAACGAGGGCGAGAGAGTGCATCTTCCGCAGACCACTAAGGAGCATTTGACCTCAAAAACCGGTCAAAATTATTTAAGACTTTTTTTTAGTTGGAAACTAATAAAAACACATACTTAAACATAAAAAAGTATATTTATCGAAAAAATAATGTAAAAAACACAAAAATATCATAACAGGGAAATAAAAAGTCTGGTATTTGGCTTAGTTTGAGTGACCAGAATGTGCTAGTGTATAGATTTCTCCTAAACGGCTTTTCCGATTTCAACAATTTTTTTTACACAAAATCTACTTATATATCTTAACTTAATTAAGTACAAAATTTTTCAAAAAAGTGTTGTTTTGGGTTTAAAAAAAAAAAATGTGAGTTACTAAAAATTTTTTTTTTTTTTATAAGTATTTTATGTACTAAATTTTTTAAAAACTTAAATAACAAACAGTTAAATTAAAAGTATGATATTTTAGTCAGTCTGATTCATCACTGTGGTCCAGTCTTATCGTTTCTTCTATTTCTTCATTATCTGGTTCTTCTGGCTCAAAAAGCTCTATGGTTTCAGTTAAAAAGGGTTGGCTTTTGCTGCGTTTCCTTTGGTGATTAGAACTCAGGAGTGGATCGGATGTGAGCAGAAGCCTATTCAAAACATCTTGATTGCACTGAGTCCTTGAAAATTTTCTTGCAAAATCATGGCGGTATGAGCGAAAATGCTTATTGCGGACTTCGGCAGCTTCTTCTGATAACTGGCCGATAGGTAGGATAGCGTATTTTATTACTGTTGATCCATGTACAAGGATCTTATGAAGAGTTGGCGTCATTGGATGCCAACCGTAAAGTTGTACATACATTCTTGCAGTATCCTTGCAAAATTCTTCAAATTTCCTTTCATTAATCTTGTGACCAGATGACATCGCTTCAAGGATAATTTTGAGTTTCACAATGAAATCTTTGTTTATGCCTGTTATTTCAGCAGCTAAATCCGGATCGGCGAAAAATCTTCGAGACGTGTTCCCAGAGTTTGAATTTCCAAAACCAGCTTTTGGCATATCAATTATCAGTCCAGTCCTTTCCCTGTATTCCTTTTGAATTCTTGCTTTAACTTCTTTAACAGATTGTTTTTCTTCTGTAGTTCGGGCTTGCCATTTTTTTAGAGGAAGTTTATATGAAAGATGTAGTATCGTTTCAAATAAACGAATTCTGGAATGCATAATCGACAAGCCGAATCTTAATGACTGCGGATCCTCTTCATTTGTGTTTTCAAAATCATTGAAGCTTTTGGACGTTTTTCCACAAATGTAACATCTCATAGTAGATGTTGTTCCAGTTGCTGCATTGCAAACCTTCCCATCAACCATGGTAGGAAGTAATGTATGTCGCACGAAAGCGGCTGCCTTTGGATGCATTATTTTCGTCCTCCGCAGTTGAGTTACTTGGTCTGCAACGTACTTTATTTCTTCATTCGTAATGTCAACAGTTTCGTGAAGAAATCGAATGCGGATTGGCCGGCAAAAACGGGTGGATGATGGTGTGGGATTTTGCCATAAAACCTTTTTTCTGTCCGCAATGTGTGACTGCAACCTTAAGGGAACCAAGGAGCTTTGGAATATGTTAGAGTCATCTTGAGTGCTATCTTGGAACTTTTGCTGATAAGCAGATTGGTGGGAGCCATCACAACCCCATTTTGAAATAAGTTCCAGGTTTTTTAATTCTTCTTCAGTACAGTTTTGGAGAACATCCTCAAGAAAGAGGCAAAGTCTTGAAACAGTGTGATCAAGTAAATCTTGCAGAACAACTTCAGCACACGTTTCCGTAACTCGTACTGACTCCGGTTTTGGATAGCATAGTTTTTTCGCTTCTCTTATAAGAGTATAGCATGGAAAAACACTCCTGTTGGACTCGTGCAATAAATCCCACTGCCTTCTTGAAAAGTCACCTGCGACAAAGAGGTTTAAAGATTCTTCAGGTGTGTTCTTTGTAATTCTTGGTTTCTGAGCAGCATCTATCAACTTCCTGTACTTTGTGGCTCTGCTTGGTGTTACAGTTGATTCCTTTATGAGCTTAGATGCCGAAACATTTCCAGACATCCGTTGACTTACGCTTGCTGCAAAGGTAAGCTCTTCGACAGGTACCTGCTCACGGATTTCTTTTGTTTTTCGTCGTTTACTGCGATCACTCAAATCCTGAAATTCCTTGCTTGGTCGCCCCGGTTTGATAATTGATATCCATTTATGTATGTGTATTGAAGAATTAAGCCACTCTCGATTTTTTTGAAAAAACCTTTCTTCATTGTATTGGGCGGATCTCCATTTTTCCTTTAAATCATATTTAAAATTCTTTAAATCGTGATGTAATGTTTGAAACTCGTTTTGGGGGCAATTCATCAGGTCTTGGAGTTTTTGTTCCATAAATATCACCTTATCGTCCAACTTTCGGGCTGAACTTTCCTTAAACAACAAATATAACGATTCTCGAGACATCTCAATCAAATTAGCTGACAAATAAAAAAAAAAAAATATAAGTTTAAAAATAAGCAAAAATGATGAAAAAAAAATGAAAACTTTAAAGTGTGTGTTTTTTTTTTTTTGAGGAAACACGAGGAAAAGGTTTTTCACTCTGCAACATCTATAAACCCTATAGTTTAGCACCACATAAAAATGTCAGCCCGACATTGCCCGAGGCTCAACAAAAACACCTTTTTAAAAAAAACACACAACCAAAGTCATACTTTTTTTCCGTACATCACATTTAGCATGATAAAACATAAAATAGTTGAAGAATTCAAACAAACTGTAATATTAAATTAATGACATACCTTGTACTTCAGTATCCATAACTAAAATCCACAACAATTCACTTTTAATTATATATAACAACAACTTGAAAAACTCACAAAATTAGCCTTTTTCACAAAGTATACTTCTGTATTTCACAAAGTCTAACTTTCAACTGCCCTCCCTCAAAGTTGGATGGGCTTAAGTACTTTTTAAAAGCAGATTATGATAGCTTATCTATTCAGGTAAAAAAAAAAAATTAATTACATGGGATTCCCCAAAATTTGTAATTAGGACTTTTGACCGGTTTTTGAGGTCAAATGCTCCTTAGTGAGACGTGCACACAGAGGAAAGAGTTTTGGGATTGGTCCGACGAAATCCCTCCCTTAGCACAAGGAGGATAGCTACTATGCTTCATTTGCCCCAAACTAGAGTATGGGAAGTGATTCATTGCACCCGTACCACACTACACCAGTTCAGGACCTAACTGCCAACGACAAGATATTAAGAGCTGTATTTTGCCGAACATTATTGCTAAGATATGAAAGTGACCACAATTACTTTCGAAGGATATTCTGGACGGATGAAGCTCAATTTACCAGAGACGGAGTAACAAATTTCCACAATTTACATCACTGGAGTAGCAGCAATCCGCATAACAAGAAACAAACCAAATCTCAACACCGCTTTAGCTGTAATGTTTGGCTTGGTATTGTTGGACAAACAGTTATTGGACCCAGGTTCCTGAGTTCAGTTATAAATGGAGAATCCTATCTGCAGTTACTACGAGACCTTCTGGTCGATTTGATTGACAACGTTCCATTGGCCATAGCAGACAATTTAATATACCAGCAAGATGGAGCTCCAGCACACTACAGCCGCATTGTAAGGAACTGGCTTGATGACCATTTTAGTGACCGTTGGATTGGAAGAAGAGGTCCCAAAGAATGGCCACCTAGATCACCAGATTTAACTCCGTTAGATTTTTATGCTTGGGGATTCATGAAGGGCTATGTTTACGAAAAGGAAATAGAATCTTTGGCTGAACTGAAACAACGGATTGAAACGGCTGCAGTCAAATTACAAGAAAATTTATCAGGTATAAATTTATGTGCAGCAATAAGAAGGCAATAAGAAGTCTTTGCCTTCTTCAAAATGGGGATCATATGGAAAATTTTTTATAATAAGCTTTAGATAAAAATATTATAATAAATAGTAACTTAGTATTTTTATCTGAATATGCAAGTATTTCAATTTGGATTGATTTCAAGATTAAGCCTTTCTTATTTCGCAATTGCATTTTTCTTCCACTGGCTAGGTAGCGCGTGGTGTTGCATGATTAAAAAACAATCACAAGCTAATTATAACCCTTAGTTCTGCAGGTGTTCTCAATAAAAAAAGGAAAGAGAAAATTCATCCTTTATTTCGTAAATTCACTTAAAAATCCAATAACGAAAAAAAAACTTAAAAAAAAATTGAAAAAAGTAGTTTCTGTAATTTTTGATTTTCTCAAAAACTACAGGTTATTTTGACATCCGGTTTTTTGTGTTTGATCAAAAATATAAATTTAAACATAAGAGCATTGAAAATAAGCCAGAAAAATACTACTTAATAACGTAAAATTTTGAAAAAAAATGGTTTAAATACAAAAAATTTATGTTTCTTTCTCAAAATTTTGACTTTGAAAATTAATATTTCAAAAACTATTCATTGGAACAACTTACTTTAAAATTTCAGTTAATGTATAGGTTTTTGGCTTTTCAAAATGCTTTAGCACGACTCTGTAGGTATAACCGTTATTTTTAAATAATATTTTTTCCGTTTTAAATGATTTTTTTCTTAAATTGCCCCTCCCGCCTAAACGGGGGAAAATGGACCCCCCTCCCTCCCATACGATTTTTTGCTTGTCTAAGTCCAACCTACACACCCTATCTTTTTGTCACACCTTATGCAAATCACAATGTATACTAAAAGTATTGCATATGGAAGAACACAGGCTACCGAAGAAGATTTTGCAGTTCGCAGTTAGGCAGAAGATACTTTTCGTTAAGGACTGGAACCAGCTAGCTGCAGATGGAGGAATAGCGCTAAACTTATCGGAAATTAATTAAGCGGCTTGGAGGAAATCCTTGTATGAAGTTTTTGCGGTCACAGATGAGAATGAGAGATATACGTTTATTTAAAACGCACGTTCATCTACAGAAAGAAAGTATTACTCGAAGTGCAATCTCAACCTCAACAATATGAATTATTTCACCAATACTTACACGAGAAACATAATTGGTACCATATTTAAAATAAGGGGTGAACTAATTGATCTGAACTATAGACCTCATCGAAGTGTTGGAACCGATTTATGTTCACTTTGCAATCTGCAAGAGAGGGAAGATCTGTACCACTTTATTGGGATCTGCCCTGTTTTAAGGGAAATAAGACGGGTGCACTTTGGAGAAAGTTCTTTGCAGTTAGAAGAGGTAGCAGTGTATCTAAATGGTCTAAATTGGATGGTATTATATCAATATTGTAAGGAAGCTCTGGCTTATAGATCAAGATTCCGTAATGAAAACTTTTAACCTTTGTTTTAAGCTTTAACTCGTATAAAAGATACATTATGTATAAAGTCAAAGTATATATATTTTTTTAGCTAAACTAAAAGCCCAACACACAAAACTAGTTTTAACTAGTTAAATTAAAGTAATTAAATCAAATTTAGTTTTAGCTAAACTTAAAGTCCATTACAAGTTTGTTGTAAATAAACTAAGGTATAAAAGTCAATTTTTGTTTTAGCTAAACTAAAAGTCTAAATTTGTTTTAACTAAACTTAAAGTCTTTTGCTCAACATTTATTCGTATTAACTCATCATTAATTGAATTTGAATTATATTCTGAATTATTTTAGCTGAATTAAAATTTTAAAAACAAAATTGAAATTAGCAAGAAAAAAAATATGTAAAACATGAAAAATGTCAAAGGCAGACGACATTTTTATATGTCATGCCTTCGCTTTTATTCGAGAATTTAAAGAATAATGAACTGTAACTGTAAAAATAAGTATATCGAATAAATATCTATCTATCTATCTATCTAGTATATATTTTTTAATAAAATCACCCCTTACAAAATACCTAGTTTATTTCTAATTATACCTATGACTAGGTAGATATAAAAACTACTGAAAAAATCAAAATACAAAACTGCCAACAATCCTTTAATTACACTTTTACAGAAAAGTTCCAAAACAAAAATCTATTCAAGTTTTCAAAATAAAAATATTTGATTCGGCAGTATACAAAAAACCTTCATGTGTGTGTGTTTATTTGTATACCTCACTTACATCAAACAAAAAAATCGTATTGCAAAAAAAAACAACTATTTTGTTTTTGTAATATCTCCGCCTTAGTTCTAGTCTGTCAAAATGCAAACATCCGTTTTCGGATCTTTCCCTTGCTCCCATTACTGTGCTAAATATATTTTTCTGTTATAACACACACATTTTTATTCCTTCACTTTACTCTTCCGAGTGAAAATTGCTATGGCAGCGCCCCCTTACCAACGGATTCTAAATTATTAAATCTTGTGTTTTGATATTACTATAGGTTTTATATACAATGCTGTCACCACCTACGAGAACATACCGGCACAAAAAAGTAAGATCTTTAAATATATTCAAACCACCCCATTCCTGTCGATCAAGTTTATTGAATGTAGAAAGCAAAATAGTTTTTAACGTAAAATCAGTTAGCCACAAAAAATAATTTTTTTTTTTTTTTTAATTTTGATTTGAAAATTAATTTTTCAAAAATGTTTCGTTTGCTCAAGTTGGTTCATTTTTAGTCGGTGTAATTTTACACAAGCTCTTGGGTAAATCAGCCTTAAATACAAGGTGATTTTCTCTAGATCTGTGTAACTCTTCGCTAGCACTTAGGTAAAAGTGCTTTATTTTATTTTCCCGCCATTGTTTTGAGTAGTTTGCGGCAGACATCTTGATAAATTTTCATTTCATGTTTCTCTCCAATTTCATATATATGTATAAAGCTCGTGTGATTGATATTGGAAAAAAAAAACCTAATCTAAAAATTTGTATTCAAAAGTAATTTTTCCACCATCAGACTTTGTTAATTTCTTAAAGTTGTTATGCGGACCTTACACGACACAATATTATTGTGCAATAATATTGTCCAATATTGTACACGACTCAATATTACTGCGCAATATTTCTATGTCTCTTTGCTTTTTCTGTATCTGCTCGTTGTGGAAACAAAAAATATTGAGTAAAATTTCATAAAAAATTAAACTTTTTTTAATATTATGCGGACCTTACACGACACAATATTATTGTGGAATAATATTGTCCAAAAATATTGTGCCAAAAAGGGTCGTCCTTACACGGCTCAATATTACTGCGCAGTATTTCAATGTCTCTTTGCTTTTTCTGTATCTGCTCGTTGTGGAAACGAAAAATATTGAGTAAAATTTCATAAAATATTAAACTTTTTTAATATCACTCAATATATTGTGCAAACCGAAAATATTGTGTAATACAGCCCTTACACGGTCAATATTATTGCACAATACTGAGTATTGCGCAATAATATTGTGTCGTGTAAGGCCAGCATTAGATGCTCTAAGCTGTCATTTCTACATTACTTGCTTTATTTGGGTCATTTAAAAAGTTTTGAGTCTTACGGCCACTAGTTAAAAAAATACATCTGGATGTAAAGAAATTCAAATATCAAAAATAAATCCAAATTCATAATATCCAAACAAATTTAAACTGCTCTCTGGAGGTCTATTTAACTTTTATATCCAGACGTAAAATTCATTTTCACGGTTTTCTGTTGTTTTGTGAAGGAAAAATAAAGATAGATGCAAATTATTGAGCTAATAATCAACCAGCAAACAGTTTATGTGATTGATGAAACAGGATGTATAAATCAAGTTGATATGAATCCACAAAACATTCAAGAAACAAATGATTGTATTTTTGTAATATCAGAAGAAAATCAAAATGATGAGCTAGCTAGTCTTTTAAAATCTTTTAATTTTTATGACGAACTTTATATTTGTTTAAAAGGTAAAACTAATTCAAAATCTTTTATATTCTTATTTGATACTTCTAATGTTTATATGTTTAAAATATTATCAGGCAAGCACATAAATACAGAAGGTCTAAAATATATTCAGAAACATCACATAGATAAGTTGTTTGAAGGATTTGACAACTTTTATACTAGAATTATTTTTGAGCACAAACGTAAGTTTTAATTTTGTTCGTTTTGTTAAGAATTTTTTTACGGAAATTTCTATTGTTTCCCCTCCTAGGGTATTTTTAATCTGACATCGCAGCCCAATTTAACAAACCACACTATTGTGTTCAAAATATCATCTTGGATTCACGAAAGTAATAACCCATCTTGTAGTCCATCATCAAATAGTAATACTTCAGAAAGTGATGTGAGTATATTAAAAATACTTAGTATACAAATTTAATTCAAAAATCCAAAAAATTGATATGAAATAACTTAAAAATTATTGAGAACCTCTTGTGCAAGAAATGTTATCGAAATCCGTGGAGTCGCTTACCAGAAAATCAGAAAAGAGAAAAACGGCTCTATGGGAGGTACCGTTTTTAACCGATGAAAAAATATTTTTTTTATTCCAAAACTATGATCTTGCCTGTTGTATTGCACATACAAATTTGAATCAAAATCTTTGGAGCCGTTTTTGAGAAAATCAGTTTTTTCATATTGGTTGTATGGCAGGTAGCGTTAATTTTGGTCCTAAAAAAACCCCTCTAGGGAATCACCAAAAACCCTTAACTACCAAGTTTGAACATACTCGCTTAAGTACTTTAGGCTCTAGCTCAAGATAGATACAGACAGACTGACAGACAGAATTGCGAGACCCAATTTTTTCGCTTTCTTTATAATCGTAATGTCATGTCTGATTGTTATCTCGAGTTCGATTTTTTTTACGAATCCTAAACTTTCTCTATAGTACATACCTATAAAGCAAGTAAAAATATATTTAAGAATTACAAAAGAATAAACTATTATTAAAATTCTAATTAGTTCCTGCTAAATTATTGGAGTAGCTATAGCAAATTTATAGAGAACCCAGCCGAACAGTTCCGATTCTGATGATCTTTTTTTTATACTTTGGTAATTAAAAATACTTAACCTCTATAAATTAAAAATTTTCAATGTTGCCGTACTGTTTTTTCAAATTAAAATTAGATTGTTTTCAGCAAAACCATTTTTTTGCTTTAATTTCATAAATTAAATTAAACCAAAAGATTGTTTAGGTAATTTAAGGACAAAAAATTGGGAACAAGGGACAGTTTAAGCGAGAAATGCAATTTTCCCAAATACAAGCAAAAATATTTTGAACAGAATGGAAATACTTGCAGTATTTAAAAACATATTTCAAAAAGCTACAAGCTCATTCCTAACTGTTAAATTTAAATTTAATTTATTGAAGAATTTTTGAAAAACGGGTCTTCAAACTCAGAATCATCAGATCATCAAAATCGGAGCCGAACAATCCGGGTTCCCTAATGTTGCCATTTTCTGAGATTTATTTACTCAACTAAATAATATGTTTACAGTTTTGTTTCATATATTAATATGATATAGATCATGGTTTATGACGTACTTAACAAAACTGAGCAAGGAAAAGCTTTGATAACGAACTACAAGAAGAAGAATTATTTAAAACCTGAAGATAAAACCAATGTTGTAAGGAAAATTATTCAAATATACACCGAAAACAACAGAAATCTTACAGTGAAGGGTGGTGACAGGCTCGCAGACCAAATTAAAAGCATTTTTCCGTCTGAACAAAAAGTAAGTTTTAAGATTTACTATATATTTTAAAGTTTATTTTTCTCATAGTGCTATTAATTCAAACACAGGCAACTTACTTTGTTCCAGGAGTCAACAGAGCTCCCCCAAAAGACAAACTTTATGATAGATACAGAGGACAAAGAAGGGCAATGAAAAAATTAAATGTAGATGATTGTTCTTCCACTTCCAAATCCAAAAAAACTTAAGTTCAAGTTATCGAGGAAGATACAAACAAAGGTGTATATTTGCTTATGTCAGGTAAAACAAATAACAAAGAACATTTCCCTAGACTCTTTAAGCGAGCTTGCGCTGCAAAGTATTTGTAACAAGCTAAAACACAATAGAAACTGGGAAATAGTTCTTAAACAATGGGTTGATACATTAAAACTGCGTAGGGAGATGATAGATACAAATAATGACCCAGGTCTACAACAAATATTCTTGAACTGGTCGCTTTATAAATACCCAAAGGCTCAAGAACTAGTTAGTAACGCTCCTTTAGTTAATTAAAAAAATTAGTTTATTAACAATATTTTGTTCACTCTAACACACACACATCTACATCTACATGTAATAGAACTGCGAACACTGATAGTGTCCTTATAATGGGACAAACAAACAGGTACCACTCCACTAACTTAAACACAATCAAACACGCTTATATTTTACTATATTACATAATCCTGAAATACATCTATTTAATATATTTGATTTTCTCTATTCTCAACAGATTGAAATTGACTTTAATTTCATGAAACCCGGCAAATAATTTAATTTCGAGAAGTGGGAGACTTTTTGTAACCATGCCATTGATTTGTTTTCCGAAAGGATAAAAACGGGTTTCCTCAAAACCTATCTACTATCCGAGACAAACTAGATGTAATTGATATTGGTAAGTTTTAACGAAATTTATTTTACTAATAGCTATATAATTTTACATTTAGGGTTGGAATTATAAATGCTTTTTTTAATGTAGATATGATTGGACAGACTTTAATCAGTTCAAGATAATTAAAAATAGATTTCCTAACTTTCAGGACCTAGAAAAATTTTTCATATTTTAGGACTTAGAAAAATATTTAATTTCTTGGACTTAGAAAAAAAATCCTTAAACCATTTTTATTTAAATGCAAAATAAAAGTAAAAGTTACTAGCTCTACAAAAAGATTTGGCACGTCATTGTGATGGCAACCGTTGATTTTTAATAATTTATTCGATGAATTGTCAGTCTTTACACCAGATTTTTTGTACTACTTGAATACTTGATTAGAAAACAAAATATTTTTTTACTATTGATTTTATTAAAAATGGCTCAATCTTACGTGTAACGTTATAACGTGAAACATTATAATTTATAAACCTTAACCACAAACAATGACTTAAGGCGATCGATTTAAAAATCAGAAAGAAATGGGGAAATTTAACACGATTTAAAGCTGATTAAATTCCACTTACAATGTAATTATTTTTAATGAACAGTAAATTCGTATATGCTAATTCTTAAATTTAACATTACAAAAAAAAAACTAATTCTCTGTTTACATTACCTTCTTACAGATAATGTCAATATTGGATATTTCAATCTCCTTCATGGGGTATCGACCCCAGCAGCAAGGAAGATCCAGGGGAAATCGAAGAAATTTACGATTGATGACTCCGTTTCAGCGTTCACCTTAGAGGTGAAACAGGTAGCTGACATAGACAGTCTTTTGAACCAAAGAAGAGAAGACTGCATCCAGAAAAAAGTAAGACTTCAGCCTCTTATTATTGTTGTGGGCGAAAAGATCCATTATAAAGATTTTTATGTTTCAATAGACAACGTAAAGTATAAAATGCAGTCCTATTTAGAAAGCATCGATTTTAATTTAAAAATGACTTACGTTCTAAATTTTCAATATCCTCCTCAATGTCTTTCGGTGTGGACATTTATATAAAATGTATTTTTTTGAAATTAATGATGGTCCCATATATCCTGCAAACTTTTTTAAACGACATTAAGCAACGATTTTCTTTAAAATAGTTTATTTTTATTAAATTTGAGGCTCATTGAAAAATTCGATACCTAAAATAGAATAAATTAAATCTTCTACACACATTAAATGTCATAATATTTGTAATAGTCTAAGCTTACAATATATGTTTTTATCCTTACAATAAAAAAAATTAAATATAAAATTCATGTTAACATTTTCATTAAAAAAGATCTATAAGAATGATAATGATATCGACATTCTCCAGCTAGGAAGATTCAGGGGAAATCGAAAAAGTTTACCATTGACTCCGTTTTAGCGTTCACCTTTGAGGTAGACAGTCTTTTGAACCAAAGAAGAGAAGAGTGCATCCGGAAAAAAGTAAGACTTCAGCCTCTTATTATTATTGTGGGCGAAGAGTTTCATTATAAAGATTTTTATGTTTCAATAGACAACGTAAAGTATAAAATGCAGCCCTATTTAGAAAGCATCGATTTTTATTTAAAACTGACTTACGTTCTTAGCATTCAATATCCTCCACAACGTCTTTTGGTGTGGACGTTTATATATATATTTATTTGTTATTTGAAATTCTTGATGGTGACATAACATTTTTCTTTAAAATAGTTTCTTTTTGTCAAATTTAGGGGGCCACGAAACTTATGACGAGGCTTACTTTGTGAGTTTGCCTTAAATCTAGAGTAATTTATGTCTGTTCGCTTTACCAATTCAATACGCGTTTGAAGATACATTTTGAAATTATATTATTTTTACGTGATGAGTAAAATAATAGATTTTCAAAAATTATCTTGAAATGCATCTTGAATTGGTAAAAAACAACCTATTGGAGGCATAAATTACGCTAGGGATAAGGCAAACTTTTGGTGTATTACCTTAGCTGCTTACGCATTTTAACCTATTGCTAGGGTAAAGATTGGTTAAAAACACACTATTGAAAGGTAAAATTACCTATGCATAAATTACGCTATTAATAAGGCAAACTTTTGGTTATTTTTCCTTAGCTGCTTAGGCATTTTTACCTATATAGGTAAAAAGTACTAATACATTTTAGTACTTAGTACATACTTAGCTAGGGTAAACTGATTAGGTAAAATCGGCAAAGTTTAAGTTAAAATTACCCAAGCAGACTAACACAAAATAACATAGATATAAGGCAATTTACACATGCAGAATTTTTTCAGATTTACGCTAGCAAAATAGGCTAGTCTACCTTAAAGATAAGTAGACTCAAACGGGCGCTAGCGCTAGCGTAAACTACACCCTGATTTAGGTAATTTTAACACAGTTTTTTCTCTGGGTGTGGTCACAATTTATTGCTCTAGACTAAAAAAACTAAATAAATGCCCGTGAACGGTTTTGTTAAGGAAACTTTCATTAAGATAGTGCCACCAAAAATATGTACTCAATATCTCAAAAAGTAAGGAGTAAAAGATTGATTCGAATTTGATGCTTAATTAATGCTCCAATTTGAATTTATTGCTCTTTGTCTTGAGATTAAAATACAACTTAAAAATTGCAGACATAAATTGAACATGCTCAAAAGAAAATTTGCATTAAAAACAATGAACAGAAATCGAATTTGATGTCTTTCTGGTAATTCTTGAGCACAAATTTTAAAATAGTAATTATATCTTTGGAACATTTAAGTTAAAAATCCAAATTTGTGGCAGGTAACCTCTATACAAAAGTGTCATTCTTGGTGTTTTTTTTTGTATGAAAAGTATATACACAATTGGAAATGGTGTAAACTTGAACTAGTTTTCCTAACCCTACACTTCTTACCTTTACGCATCCATGATTAACAGAAGTGATGTTACAAATTTCTAAAGGATTTCCCTTTGCGTTTCATGATTTTTTTTTTTTAGTGAAATCGAATAATTCTAAAAAACAACAATATTGAGAAAGTCGCTTTAATTGCACATACCTTATGTGTACGGAAAAATAATATTTCCTTTTTGGGCCACTTATAAATTACGGTTGTTTGTTCTGTGTGACCCCCCTCCCCCCCCCCTCTCTTCTTAAAACTATAATTAGAAAAATGTTCGCTGGCTGTCCATCTATAGAGGCCAATTCGGTTTCCAAAAAACTAGGGCACCCTTCAAATTTATATGAAAAATTAGTAGTTTCTTGTAGAACACTTTTAAACCATAATATTCAAATGCTTCGTTATTTTTTGTTAAGTATAGTTTATAATTTAGTAAAATAACAATTAAATAGTATTATCTTACCATTTTTTCTTAAACAGGTCAGAAGTTTTTCTGTTATAATATTAATGAGAGATATTTTTTTAATTTTGAAACTACATAACATTAATAATATTCCTTTTTTTAACACTATTTTTTGTTTGTTCTTCAATTGTTTAATTTTGTTTGGTTTTTCTTTTTCGCTACAGACCAAGAGCTGATAAAAAATTTTGGGAACGGAGGTGATTAACCAAGATTCACGAACATGTATGATGAGGCCTTAGGATTGCGATATCGAAATCAAAAGTCTGGCAGGATTATTTTTAGGCTGGGGGTTTGAAAACGTCGATTTTTCAGAATTGTATTTCGGATATTTAATTAGGAGCCAGTCTGCTCCTAATTTTGACGTTTTTTTTAATATTAATGGTTTCCACATCCAAATTCTCTTCAAATTACCTAAAAAAAATCCTCTAAGTAATTTTGATCCGTAGATTTAGCCTTGCCTGTCGAAAGTTAAAGTTCTGGGAGGAAAAATGTTCAAAATATATGTCACACCAATTTTTGTATTTTAATATTCAACTATGACCTACTTTCAAAATAACTCATTTAAACAAACAAAATCGAAAATGAGAGAAAAATACATAAAAATCAACAAGTTACAGTAGAACTCATTATTTTAAATGTTGTTTAATTTTTGTGCAATTGTTACATAACCACAAAATGACACCAAAATCAAGTAAATCGGTTAATAATTGTAGAAGTAGTGGAGATATTACTTTGAGTTCTAAGAAACCAAAGTGTTTCCTCCCAGAACTTCACCTTGCGACTGGCACGGCGAAATCTAATCGTAGATCAAAAATACTTCGATTTCGGGGTAGGAACCATTCAAATAAAAAAAAAAAGTTAGTTCCAGTCTAATATATAACCACTTAAGCGTTAGCTTTAGTAACGTACGTTCTGACCATTTTGTGAGTCCCCCAAAAGTGGTAAAAAAAAACTCTTTTTTTGGTTTAGGAGGTATAACCAAATAAAGAATACATCAAAATATCATAAACAAAATTGCGAAAAACTAGGTTTTTGTAAAACAGTCATAACATAAAATAGTTAAAGCATCAGAAAAAACCCTTCTTTACAAATATGTGGGTCCCAGAGAAGATTAAATTGTCATCATAACCAAATAAACGTATCCAAAATCACGAGGAGTACAAACTAGTTTATGGTAACAGAAGTTTAACCAAAACGTTAGAGTTTCAAAAAAATCAGGCAAAATCCTTTAATAATGTATTGTATGTGTTTTATTGGTTGTGGCATCATTTTATTAGACTTTGACCCACTTACTTGTAATAAGGGGATTTCCTTGATTTTTTCACATACCAATTTTTTTTTGTTATAAGAACCTCTGTTACCAAAAAGTATTTTGCTTACTCTTTGAACTTTGGATGCGGCTAGTGGTGACTTTAAAAAACATCTGGGACCCCGAAACTCCTGATCAGAACGTACGTTACTATAGTTAACGCTAAATTGGCTATACCACAGAAATAAACATCTGAAAATCTCCTTTTTTAAGCCCTACTCTCACTCCCGGTCACAAAATAATTCTGCCAGACTTTGATTTCGATAACAAAACCCTAAGACCATGTTCGTGGATTTTGGTTATATCTTCCTTCACTTCCGAAGTTTGCTCTCTGCTCTTAGACTACTAGAAATATAAATAATTTTTGTTTTCAAATAAGCAAGTTAGCATGCTTATCTCAAAAATTCATAGTTCTAGTTATCACAAATTTAAATTTTAAAGTTGTTTTTTTTTTATTTGTTAATGTCATATAAGTAATTTGTTTTTGTTTTGGAATATGATTGGTTCTTATAAATACAAATCTAACTAATAACACTTACACATATCATCTTAGAAAGCGAATGTTTCTGTATAGATTTTAGACCTGTTTTCTTTTTTTTTCAATAAAATTAAGTACATAGTTTTGTGTTATAATTCATTAAAATGATGCTTCTACTAAGTATGTCCCATCCATTGGTTGGTTGTTTTGATTACCTTGAGCATTGCCCGAGGCTGGCATGTATTTTCCGCAGGCCTGCATATCGTACCGGCAAGAGTATTAGAAAAAGAGAGACAATTCGTTATATTTAAGCAATAAAATAATGTTAGTAAGAATATTCCATATCTATATCTCTATATAGTGAAGGAGAAATAAATATATTAAAGAAATCTAAATAAAATACTTTTATGAAATTATCTAAATTTATAAGAATTTACTCTGCGCATAATCAGCGGCCATCATCTTATCAATTAGGTTAACCAAGAAAATGTGTTTATTTTAAAGAGAGTAAAGCGTGTGGATTTGAGAAACTAAAAACAATATTTGGAGAAAGCAATAAAGTCCAAATAAAATCTGAAGTTTATTTTACAGAACACAATTAACCAAATGCAACCTAATTTCCAGTTCGTAGTGCAAAAAATTTTTTTTCAAAACAATTCTCTGGTCTTTCTGTCAATTTTTTTTATTACTAACCATATCAAACTTTTTTGACTCACTCTATGCAACACGTTTATCTGTTTTGTTTCTTTATATATCAAAGCCAATAGCTTAAATTTATTTTTTTTTAGTTTGGGAATAATATTTTTGCATTTTTAACCTATACTGCTCCCATTGATTTAGAAAAAAAAAATTGCAGTCTAATTTGATGCACAAAAGACGCAAAAACGACTTGGAAGTTTTTTTTTTTAAGTGCAAAAATAAAATTAAAAAAAATTGGGTGAGGGAAATATTATGTATAGAAGATTTAAGTGTATATGTTACCATGCACACACACCGTGTGCATTAGAACAAACCGTTTATATCAGAAGTTATTATTAAATAACATCCGATGGAAGGTATGTTGAGATTTTGCTGAGTTAAACTAACTTACTTACGAGGATATCCCTTCAAGTGTCGACAGGAGTCACGGCTGCCAGCACGGGCTTGGCCTCTACTGTGAAGAAGTCGCCAGTGACAACAGATTTAAGTGGCGGAACGGCTAACAAGTCTGCGGTACATCGGCTTAGACAGATATAGATGGCAGGATCTCACCAGATCGCTGGGCGGTGGAAACAAGGGAACTATCGGTACTCTACCTGCACATTATAAAATTTTGAGTTGCATGTAATTAATCCACCCATATTATTCAAATTTTTTTAAACACAATTTCCTCGGCATGGTCATACTAACTATGGTAACCACGAAACAATCTCGACATGCCAACGACACACCGACACAGTACAGGCCACACACATACGAAACGCAGTAGCAATCCATGAGTGCCAAAGTAAGCTCGGGATACGAATGGAAACGAAGACATTGTCTTTCTCGCCAACCAAAATATATGAAGGGAATTTCTTTGAATAACAATCACTCAGAAAGAAATGTATGGAGGTGCGTGAAGTTAGCACCGTCATAACAAAAAATCGAAAATTTGAGTATGCAGGGATTTGTTGCTAATTTGTTGCCGCATTCCCGAATTTGTTGCTCCTACCCTTACCCCCCAAATCCATGGCGGTGCTAACTTCACGTAAAGTTAGCACCACCATCATCCAAAACTCAAAATTTCAAAAATATAAGTATGCAGGAATTTGTTGCTAATTTATTGCTAATTTATTGCCGCATTCCCGAATTTGTTGCTCCACGTTTTGACCTTGAAATGCATTTTAACAGTTTCATAGGAAAATCTAAATCTTTGAAAAAATGATTGAAAAACCAAGATTTGTTGCAAAGTATGTAGACGACATATTTGCTGTAATAAATAAAGATAAAATTGAAGACGTTCTTAGATCCCTCAACGGTTTTCATCCTAAAATACAATTCACCATCGAAATGGAGAAAAATTTTGAAATAGCGTTTCTTGATGTAAAAATTCGACGGCAAAACGATTTTCTTATGTTCAATTGGCACCAAAAAGACACGGCATCAGGAAGATTAATCAATTTTCGTTCCAACCATCCGAAACACATAATTCTAAATACAGCTTCCAACTTAATAAGTAAGATTTTCACGATAAGTGACACTTGTTTCCACAGAACAAACGAAGAAAAAATAATTAAAATGTTGAGAGACAATGGGTTTCCTTCTACCTTAATACGCAGTCTTCTCTTCAAACATAAGAATAAAATTCCCCAAACCAAAAAAGATGATCGTCCAACTGGCTACTATAACAGCGTTATTTTTGTACCTAGCTTAACGGAAAATTTCAAAAAATCTATCGTCAACAAAACCAAAAATGTTCTCATGGCTTATAAGCCCAACATGACGCTCAGCCATCTCTTCACAAAACTCAAAAACAAACCAGAGAAAGACAAAGCTACAGATGTGATCTACAAGATTAACTGCAAAGGAAAACCGAATGAACCATGCAATTTGTGCTACATTGGCACAACAAAACAATTTCTCCGCCAACGCATGTCCAACCACAAGTCGGACATCAAATCCAACAACCCTGGAAAAACTGCATTAGCCAGCCATGCAATTGAGTATGGCCACACTCCGGACTTCGAAGATGTTAAAGTTCTCCAGACTGAACGACATACGTCTAAACGATATACACTGGAAACACTGCACATCATTAATAACAAAAACAACATGAACCGAAAGCTCGACACACAAAACATATCATCCGTATATTGTTCTCTTGTCTCATAGTAAATGTCAAAAATATTTGTTTTTTTTTGTAATAATTAAAGACTAAACTTCTCTTTGAAGTATATTTTGCTCATTTTTAATCTTTGCTTTTTAATGTAGATTACAATTTTTGTTATATTTTTATGTAACGTAAGTTTACAATATTGTTTAAATTTGTTGCACAGTTGTTAATAAATTATTTGTTTTTATTTTGATAAAATAAAGTTCCCCTGAAGAAGACAGCAACCCCTGTCGAAACGTCGGGAAAAGCTAATGGTTACTTAATTGTTTCATTACTACAACCACTGCGACCAAAAAAGCCAAAGGAATACAAGATTTTAATCTTTTCCACCTCTTTCGATTGAAAATCTAAATCGCTTAAATATGATCATATAGTGAAAAGATTAACACCAATTCAAGGGCTAATCCTCACCTTCTCAAAAAAGTGCATATAAAATTTTTAGCCCAACTCTTCATGGCCAAAACGCATTGTGGATCTTGTGGAACGTATTCCACTCAGCTATCTCTTAGGGCACTTCTTAGAACTACACTTAAAACTCGAAATTTCAAAAATCTAAGTATGTAAAAATTTGTTGCTAATTTGTTGCTCGTGAACAACATCATTTCCGAAATTGTTGCTCCTCCCCTAACCCCCCAAAACAATGGCGGTGCTAACTTCACGTGAAGTTAGCACCGCCATCATCTAAAACACAGAATTTCAAAAATACAAGAATGCAGGAATTTGTTGCAATTTTCAAAATTGTAGGAAGAACAGTCAACTTTGTCAAGGAAAAGTTTTTGTAAAAACAAAGTGACTGAGCCTTTAGCCTGCATTTGTTGCTCTCCAAAAAAATGCATTTCAAATTTCTGCTCCAACTCCTTCACCCCCAAAAATCAAAAACAAATTTTGATGACGTCACTCAAATGCAGTTGGATACATAACTTCTAAGAACTCAACAATTTCGAAAATCTAAGGATGAGGGAATTTTTTGCTAATTTGTTGCTCATATGTTACCCCAGTCTCGAATTTGTTGCTCCACGTTTTGACCTTGAAAATGCATTTGCAAGGTTGTAGGGCCAAAAGTTAACTTTTTCCAAGGAAAGGTTCTTTAAAAAAAAAAAAACTTAAGGAGCTTTTAGCTTGAATTTGTTGTTCTCCAAAAAAGTGCATTTCAAATTTCTACTCCCACTCCTTCACCTCTGAAAATCCTAAACAAATTTTGATGGTGTCACTCACATGCAGTTGTATACATAACTTCAAAGAACTCAACAATTTCTAAAATCTAAGTATGAGGGATTTTGTTGCTAATTTGTTGCTCATATGTTATCCCAGTCTCGAATTTGTTGCTCCACAATTTGACCTTGAAAAGGTCAAGTTTGTCATACATAGAAAGGTTTTTGCAAAAATAAAGTTTTGATGACGTCATCAAAATTGATGACTTCATCAAAATTTGTTTTGGATTTTTGAGGGTGAAGGAGTTGGAGCAGAAATTTGAAACGCACTTTTTCGTAGAGCAACAAATTCAAGCTAAAGGCTCAGTCACTTTATTTTTGCAAGAACCTTTCTATGACAAACTTGACCTTTTCAAGGACAAATCGTGCAGCAACAAATTCGAGAGATTTCTGTGTTTGGATTATAAAACAAATTGGAGGCACGTTAAAACCTACCCAATGATTTTTTTCAGGATAAGTAAATCTTTTCTTGTATTATATTTAAGAGACAAAATGTTCAATGTAATCTAGGTAGGTATTGAGTAGAGTAACAATTTATTCCAGAATGGTAAATTTAAATTTTCAATACATGGTAGCAAAAGCTAACAACGTGTCTGTTCAGTACTATGTGCACAAAGTGACCAACATATCGACTAATACCCTATTAAATATAAATTTTCAATTTCAATTTTAAATTAACTGTGACACTCTCAATTTATATTTAAACATAGAGTAATTTACTCCGAATATTACTGTAACTTGTTTTGATCATTAACCTTGCTTTGTGCTCTATTTTCGTATTTGCTTAAACTGAATTGTAGTATGCTAGATTCTTTCTTTTCTATTTGGACAGTCAACGAGCACACATCATTACACATTATTATAAGTATCCTACACATATATTTGAATTAAAATCACATTATAATTAACAATTTAAACAAACATTTTTACATTAATTGAATTACACACAATATTACACATAAAAATACATACATTCCATTCATTTATTAACAGTGTCCTTATATTCTTGTTTGATTATGTAAAGATTCTCTGTTTTGGGAAGATTGGTCTTACATTCTTAAAAAAAAATGTCCAAAAAAACATGTGTGTGTGATCTTATGAGTGCGTGTTATTTGGCCGTAGTATAGCATAACTTGCATTTTGACCAAAATTGTTTTTTTTCAAGGCTACTAAACTTTCTTAGTTTTTGGACTACCGAAGAAAACACACTTAAAAAAATAATGAGTATGTTACACACGTTGATAATTGGTAGAATCCTTGTAAATAACTTTAAAGTTAGTTATGATACTTTTGTAAAATATCTAATATGTTTCAAAAGAATTCAAAAACAAAGCCGTTTACTATTAATCAGCGTTGGAGAAAATATGGGCAATTTACAATTATACAAAAAATATAAGTTAGTCAGTTAAGTTTTTTTAGCATCTCATAGACTTTTCTTGAAAGAAGCTGAAAAAGGAATCCAAAATGTTTCTAGTCAGTTTTTGACATGCTATTTATTGAGGAATCCTGTGCATGTTGCTGAGATTATATTAGATTAGAAAAAGTTACTGATTAAAATTTTTAAAATGCCAAAAATAATGTGTCTACCCAGTTTCATGGAGTACCACACGTCACTGTACAACACTACAAGAATGATAGTCAGCAGAGGTTGAGCCCAGTGGCGTATACAAGGAGGGGTCACAGGGTCACAGGAAAAAAAATCAAAGCCGAAATTGTCGCTATTATTTCATATAGTAGGCTAGCCTAGTACCGTTGGGTAATCTTGATACTCGACGTTTGATCCCCCGGCATGAACGCCTCATCTGAGGTAGCGCAATCAAAGGATGGACGACCCGGCCCGGGTTGGCTGGAGAGTTTTGTTGGTTGAGGAAATCCATCCTGTATTGCAAGCGTTTTTATAAGTAAAGTGTTCATGAATAGATGAAAACCATAATCTTTTTTCGAGTACTACCATCGGCATACCATGTTCTGCCGCGTAGATAATAACCTCACTGATTTCCTCAATGCACGTTCCAGTAAAAATGGCTTTGTTATAACCATTTTTATTAGAACTCATGGGTAGTACCTACTAAGCAATCTCCAAAGGAATTAATTCATTCATTTGAAAACTACCAAAACACTAAAATTGTAAATTGTTGGTAGGTATCTATTCGAGTATAGCACCTTTAGAATGAAATTAGGTAAAAAGGTTTTATTTCATTCTTGAGACTAAGTAAGTAATTTAAATCTAAGCTCGGCTTTGGACTTTATTGCGATCGACTTTTATCAAATGCATGCCCTGCTCATCCTGAAATTAAATTTAAAAGCAAAAGCATGCAAAAACAAACAAAAACAATTTAAAAACACGATAATGTCAACACAACTTGCTATGAACATTACAAACATAAGCTTTCTTAAAATTTAAATACTAATACACAAACATACATTTTATACAGACACATATCAAAACACTTAACTTAAAACGAACAAATTATAATAACTGTATAAAGTATACAAACAAAATCTAGAATACACACATTTATGCAGCTTTATTGGAGTAGAGTACACAACACACATATTGTATGGAAGAATTCAACAATTCTTTACTTTAATGAACATTTAGAAGCTTTGTGACCATCTAAAACTGCATATTTTAGTCGAGACACGAACCTTGTTTAACTTGTAAAACAAATTTGAAATAAAAAAAAAAAAAAACAAAAACAAAAACACAAATTTATAATTTTTTTCATCACTAATTACTTACTTGGTAACGCTGTGAACAACAACGTCCACAGCATGATTGCATCAAGCCTACAGCACTATTAGTGGAATGAGCTGGACTTGCCATAGGCGATGGCGAACCGGGCCGTTTCGGTTGACCATTGTATGGTGTATCAAGCTCAACGAACTCACGATCCTTTATTGAAAACAGAGTCAAAGTATTTATACAATAATTATATGATGAAAAGATGAAATAACGGTTATATACAGGAAGAGGCATTTTAGTATGCACGAGCTTGAGTATGTGTATGAGTATATTCGAATTTAAAATGTTTACACAAAATAATAAAAGAGCGATAATAGTTAAATAAAGAAAAAAAAAACAAAGAAATAAATATACAAAGACAGAAATAAATGTATTACGGTCCAAGGTCCCAATCAATAGAATCCTTTCTATGTGTTGCAGCAATGGGTTTTTTATGTAATAAAAATTTTAAGAAATATACGCCTGTAAGATTTAGGTCTTTTAAATGCAATCTGCATGGTACTAGTTAGAAAGAATAGAAAGATAGGACACAGTTGGTAGACTGGACTGAAATCTCATGAAATTCCAAGGGTGCCGTCCAATTCAAACTGGAAAATAAAGAAAAAAAAAGGCAAAAAGCATACTTCTGAGTATCCAATCAATCCCTACATCCACTGTACCATTGTCACCCGTGGTTCTGTTGATTTTGACGAATTTAACGGTATGCGATGGCCCAATCTCAAGCGTGTACGTTAAACTACCATCAACCCCCCCCCCCCCCCCCTCAGGCAAGACTGAATTTAGGGTAGAAAACGCTGATGAGACGTTGACGAAATTTTGTATATTTTCTAATTCAGTTCGATGGCGCACGGTTGTCCAAAATGACTTATCTCGTTGCAAAATTCATAACTTTTGAACGGATTGAGTTAGCGGTACAATTTTTTTAATTTGAAGGAAATTTCTAGGGCTGTTATACCAATGAATTTCAATAAAATTATTTCACAGGGTGTTTCGGAATCATCGGCCGAAAACAGATTTTCTTAAAAAACGGAATTTACAGAAAAAACAATTGAAGTAAAACTTTGAAAATTGTCTTTAGTTTTGCAAATTTTGGTAAAAACAAAATGATGACCCCCTAAGTGTTTATAGGGTGTTCTAAAATAAAATTCATCACAACAGTGGATGCTAAAATTTGGCAAAGAAACTTTTTTTTTTGCTTTAAGCGGTCAATAATAATGGTTTATACATTTTTAAGTGACATATTTTATGTGAAACAGTAAAGGGAAAAAATAAACGGACCAACAAATTAAGAAAAAATCAAGTAAAAAGTTCACTGCCATCATCATCACTTTTAATATTTAATGGACTAATCAGCTCTGGACAGTAGCTTAAATAAGGCATATGACCTTTGAAGTTTCTTTTTAATTTCTTCATTAACACTAATTTCTGAGTATTGATTCTGAAACAATTGCACAAATTCTTCAGAATTCGAAGCATTGTGAAAATGTTCCAAAAGGACTTTGTTTAAAATATTCATATTCAAATTTAATTATCACGATCCGGTCTTTAGTCAAACGTTTTGAAAACTAATGAAGTTTATCCATAGTCAGAGTTAATATAACAGTAAAACATGCACATGCACAAGGATTATTTTACATGTAAAATTTAAGCTACCCAAAATACATTACTTAATAGCTCTTTTATTGGGTTAGTGAAAAAACTTAATATTTCTCTCTACCTGTTTTATTGTACCATAAAATAAGGATCTATAATTAAACATAATCTTCAACCTTTAATATATGTAATTAGTAGGTAATAAAAAAATTAATCTCTTACTTTTGGCAAGTTAACTCGTGTTTACCTAGTTTAAGATTTATAATAGGTAATCCTTTTGGCTTAGTAATAGCAGGAATCTACTTAAATAGGAAAATGAAAGTAGCAGATTATAAAAATTGGTAGATATGGTAAAAAAATTTGCAAAACCTATATCAATTTATATTCGTAATAAAATCCAAAATAATGTTTTTTTTTATTCTAAGCCTTTTAAATTAAAAATTAAAATTTCATCCGTTGCTGGTTTTTACAAGTATCATACAATGTGTGGGTTTTTCGACAACCATATGAATGACTTTTTTATTCATTATTACTATCATTATAAGAATAAAGAAAGAAAATGTTATGTTTACGACGCATTTTTCGAAAAAAAAATTGACATCAAAGTCAAAAATTATCACGGACAAGAACAACGGAACATCCTTCAAAAAATAATATCTGACCAATAAAAAAAGATAAAAAAAATTGTAAACGCAGTGTAACTGTGGATAATATTTCTTCTAAAAATTAAAACCTTAAAATCGTTGCTAGCATTACTATTAACAGAGAACTAAGCGTTTACGTGGGTCAAGGTATGCCAAAGTAAGTTTTCTCAAGCCTTTATTTTTTTCAAAGTACAAAATCTCGGCAGTGCGGAAGCATGCGCAGCTAAATATTTTTAATTTGGCTCAACAATTGGTTGGTACACATACCCTATTCGGCTTAATGCATGGACACGAATGGATTATTAACGGTACCTGCCATAGAACCGTTTTTTTTCAAATCCGATATTCTCCGAAACGGCTTATTCGATTTCAACGAAACTTTTTGTGAAGAAGCACTTATATAACTCAAATGTAAGCCAAAAATAAAATTACAAAAAAAATAAATTTTGGATTTTTTAAAAAAATTTGAAAATTTTTTTTGAAAAATAAAATTTTCGAAAACGGGACATTGTATTTTTTTGAAATTTTGTTTTTAGATGTGGATTAGTGATTTCTACAAAATGGCATACCAATTTTAATTTAAACTTTTTTTTTAAGAAAATCTGTTTTCGGCCGATGATTCCGAAACACCCTGTGAAATAATTTTATTGAAATTCATTGGTATTACAGCCCTAGAAATTTCCTTCAAATTATATTATAAAATTGTACCGCTAACTCAATCCGTTCAAAAGTTATGAATTTTGCAACGAGATAAGTCATTTTGGACAACCGTGTGGCGTTCGTTCGAGATTTTTTGTAGATAGCCAATTTCAGTAAAGTGGAGTGCAGCTAAACGGAGTCGAGTGTATATTTGTGTTGTATGTAGTGTATGATAGCATACTATAACATCTTCACCAACATCATAGTTATAATCATCATCATGTGACCCATGAAAAACACAGATAAGAACCCGCAAAATTACTAAAGAGAAATTATTGCTCTTGAAAGGGTAGTTATCCGCTACCAAGAGAACATAAGGTTTTTTCTCAAAATCAGAATCTACCAACTCCAACTTTCACTTCCCCGTGGTGAACATTGGGTGCCTAGTACCTCAGCGGATGATGGAGGTACATCCTTTATGGAAAGTTGTTAGGGGCAGCAAACGAAAGAGGGAAGGGGGGGGGGGGGGGGGGAGTGACCACTTTTATCCAGGTGGCAGCGGAGAAATTCTCCAGATGGAATCAACGGTGGCGTTTCCACTTTTTTGAAATAAAGTTAACAATTGTTTACTTTCATCGATCCTAAATGCAAAAAAAAGTTACAAAGTGTAACATAATGACGTCACATTTTCCTTCTTTTATTCAATGTTAAACTGTCAGAATATTACATTTTGTAACTATTTCATTTCCAACTCATCTCTTGCATTTAAGTTTCGTTGTTGATTTGTCAAAAGTCATCAAGTGATGAAAAGGGGGGATGACGAGAGTGGTGTAGTTTCTGTTTTTTTTTTCTTTTTTGGGGTTGTTTATAGCTTATTTGTGTTTTGTTTCGTTTGGAATTGATTTTGAAAGAATAAATAAGGAGCAAAAACACTATTCACCTGCTTTTTATTTCTTAAATCAACAAAATCTTACACTGGTGGTTCCTAAAAGTCACATTTTCTAACAAAGTCTAGCAATAACAACAACAACGACCATCAACCAATGTTAACTTTATTTCATAAAAGAACGGACCACAGGCATGTTAGTTGAGCCCGTAGTCCATTCTAGACTACAAGCACCATCAAAAGTGAAGTAGTAAGTATGAATGTACATAATTTGTACATGAATGAGATTTTTGCACACATTATACAAAGCAAAACTAAGATTTATGTAATTATTACAGAACAGTTATAAAACATTTGACAGTTAAATACGACAGTATATGTAGAAAAAAATACACAACACCGAAAGCCTCTGCAAACAAAAATAAAGTGTATGGCTAAGTTGCGCGCACCTGCGCTTAGAGCTGAAGGACATTTATTTTGAGATGATTAAATAAACTTAACAAATATTAATAAACATAAACCAAATAAAAAGGACACACCTATTGCGAACCTCCGTAAAAGTTACCTAAGCTTAATTTTCAAATTTATTGTTGCTAGCCTACTTTTTATTGTTGCTAGCCTACACCTAAGGGTATTTCTGTATTTGTTGGGCCTCAATCTTTCAATGACCAAGGCTTATGCCTGATTGAAATGCGGTGAGTAAATCTTCCACCAAATAGGCTCAGATCACTGCCTGGATCTCCTTAATGAATCATCTCTGGTGGTACCTAATTCTCAAAATTTCTATCGATACGATTTAGCCGGTGATATGGCTGTGGCCGGTGGATGGCTGTCTTCACTGCTTAACAGTTTGGAAAAGTGTTATATTCAGATCTTTAACACCGATTGCGTTTATTCTACGGTATTTCCATAATTATGGCAGGTCTCTTCTGGATAGATATTGACTGAAATTATGGGAATACCGTAGAAGAAACGCAATCGGTGTTAAAGATCTGAATATAACACTTTTCCAAACTGTTAAGCAGTGAAGACAGCATCCATCCGTTGTTATGCAGAACAACTCTTTCAACATAGACTATGATGATCAAAATATCCGTCCTCACGACCTAGAAGAAGTTAAGACGGAGATATCTAAACCTAAATCGCATAAGGCTGCTTGTTTAAGTGGCCTTCCGGCCGAACTACATAATGTATTTATATGGTAGCGAGAGCAGTCAGAACCATCAACTCCTTTCTAGAATTTGGTCGGAGGAAAGTAAAGAAAATGGGCTCAATCTACAAGAAAGAAGATGCTCTGAACTGCGCCAACTAAAATGATATTAGTCTCCTCAAAATCACATATAAAATTCTGTCGGCTATTTTGTGCGCCCACCTCAAACCTTATTCCCAAAAATCTTTTCGAACCCAAAAAGTGTGGTGTTATGCGAGGATAAACTAACCAACGATCAGATTTTTAACCCTGTGGCAGATCCTGGAATCGACTGTACAGCCTTAATAAGTAATAGCTTTACAGAGCCAAAACTCGTCTGATTATATTGACAACGGAGGAACCTCGTTGGTCAGTCAAAGTTGGTAAGAACATCACCAAGATGTTGTTGAGATCATGTCGAGAAGGCTTTGACACAGGATGATGCGCTTTCATCCAAGATGTTTTTGCGAATTATGCCACCTCAAAAATTATAAATAAGTACATTAGGAACTGAAAAATAAATAAATACAGATTTTACAGTAATTATGTAATTCGTCATGTTTAAGTACTTTTTTGGTAGTTATAAGTACAAATTCTAGTAACGGGGTACATGCATTTAGAATTCTCGAGTACAAAACCCAAGAAATTATTGTTCTTGAAAGTTTTACGTTCCAAGTAAAAATACTTGTATATGTAACTATGGTTTAAGTGAACGATTTGCACGTACATACGTATAAGCGCGTATAGCAAGTGGTAGTGTATACATATATACATATGCACATATGTATTTATAATTCTGGCAAGCTAACGGTTATTTTGAATATAATAAATACTTCAATTTATTTTATTTTTATCATTTATTATTTTTTTCTCTTCGTTTTTATAATAAAATACTTAAGATTTAAAAGCTAGGTCGATTTTCTTGATATTAAAAAATATGATTAAGAAAAGTTCATTCTTGGGTGGCTTACCGATTTTTTTCCCCCAAAGGTGACTCAAAATAAATGATCAGAATATGTTCAAGAGATCATCAACCACAAACCTAGGGTTACACAAGGTAAATTGAAAAGAAATTAGCCAGTTTAAAAGTGGTTTGCTGAACTCGAAAAATGTAACTTTTTGTGTAAAACTGCTTTTTCGACCGCTTCTCAATTGTTTTTCCCACAGGCAAACACAAAAAAATGATCACAACTTGTTCAGAAAACCATACTGCATAAACCATGCACGCTGTGATTTGAAAGAAAACTCCAAAAACGCTACAGCCATGGACAAGTTCGGATGAAAACCAGCTGAGTTGCTTTGGAAGAAAGCTTCTTCGAGTGGTATTTGGTCCAGTCGGAATTGGGAAAGATGAACTTTACGACCTTTATCGATGGCTATGTGACGAGAAGCGTATCGACAACATGAAGTAGGAAGACCTCATTCTAGGTAACACGATCTAGTATTGAACTTTCTCAACGATGGAGAGGTTTTTTGGGGTTAAGACTTGGATCCGTAAATGATATTAAGTAAGTACATAAGTAAGACTGGTCTCATAAGCTTTTGTGTAAAGTTTCGGGTTTCCATTTCATTTCAGCTGCTGATCAAACGTGTTTTTAACCGACTTAAAAAAAGGAGAAGGTTATCAATTTCACTGTATTGTTGTGTGTTTTTGTTTTATGTTTTAACTTTTGACTGGGTGGATCAATTTTGATGATTCTTTTTGTATTTGAAAGCTGGTGTTTGGTCCAGTTATGACACTGGCATCCATTAAAAAATATTAAAAGCCTTAAATTTGAAGTCTTTTGTTTTTCTTTAGAAATGTATTACAGGGTATGAATGCGGCTTTCATCTGCACACTTCAGTATTTGGTGGGTGCTGACATGACTTCGACACAGAGTGGAGAGTTTGAGTGCATAATGCGGAGTATCTTAAAAAGTTGTCAAGATTTCCGATCAAGGATCGGAAAGCCATGATTTAAAAATGACCTGACATCCGTGAACGCTTACATCCGTGCCTGTTCCTGCATGTTAAAAAATAAACTTGTCTTCTTTAAATATTTTTTTTTAATTTTTCCTTGCAGCAATTAAATGTTTGCTTTGAAAAAAAAAAATCAAGCAAATTAATTCAAAATAATTTAAAAAAAAAAACATTTTTTTTAATAGTATTTTCTAAAGGATTGTGCGTTACAAAAATACAAATACCGACTATATATTACACATTATTAGTTTAGATTATTTTATTATTTAATAAAGAGACTACCACAATTTGAAAGAAAAATCAAATATGTATTTCAGTCTCACTCACCATTAGGTCACCAAAAACAATTAGCCCTTATTTTATTTTCCTCTGCTAAAACCAGAGATTTCGTGAATTTTACGTACACGTAGCGAGTACTATGAAACACTCGCATTATCATAACTTTAAATGTTGATTTTTGACAAAAAGAATCTAATGGCAACTCTAGCGCTAACATTGATTTTAGTTTAGAACTGCCGTGTTAAGACATATAAACGTAACTTCATTTTTGGCATTTTTTAGTTAGGACCAGCTGGTCCATCACATCTTGGATATGTCTAGTGGTTTATTCATTATCTTTTAATAAAACTCCTCGCTTCTTTGATAGACAAAAATACTATCTAAAAGGATTATGCTCTTATTAAAATATATATATAAATATATCTCATTATATTAATACGTAAACACGATTTCTATTTCTCCCTTTTTAACTAGCTTACCGATTTTAATAATACAGGCAGCCTTCCTCCTACAATACAGTTTTTATGTTATGATTTTGCGGTAAAATATTTACCGATTTGTAGTAGGTACTAGTTAAAATAAAAAGACATACCTATCTTCACTTTTTGAAAAAAAAAATATACGTGTTCTATGGAAAAATAAATATTTTTAATTCAAAAATTAACAATTTGTTAACATATTATTTTTTTTGAAAAATAAAAAACTTTCAACAAAAAACAAAACTCATAAAAACTCATTTATATCAAAATACTCAAAATGCAGTTGCGTTTAATTGTCTTAACACTGCAGAGTTCATAATTTTTAACACACATATTTGCTTACTTAGTTGGAGGTAGGTCTAAGGAGTCAATCGGAAAAGGAAAATCTAAGTACAAAACAAAAAAAAAACACAAAAGTTTTGAAGACGACAAGCTATCCCTGATTAATTATGCCCAAGACAAAATGTTCCAAAGCGCTAAATTATAGCCGTGTAGCCCACATTTTCAGTAGGCTGGTCTTTGGTATACAGACTGGTATTAGTGTGGTTTATAATTCGAGAAGAGTCCTGAATTTTTCGATGACCGCTATGTCCTGTCATAAAAACACGATTTTTTCTTATATTTCAAACACGGTAGATGTTCAAAGGCGTACATAAGGAGAGGCAGGGGGAGGATGCTTGTCTTCCCATAAATTTTCTATGCATATACAATTTTTTGTATCTTTGTTTTATAAAATTCAATAAAATTCGTTCTAAAATTAGTATATTTCACCCCAGAACTTATTAATTTCGTTTTGCAAATTCCGAGTTCCGAATAATGTCGTAAGTGGAATAAACGCGTTCCAAACGCACGGTCAACGCGCGGCCGACCGAATACTGGCCGTTTAGTAGGCCCAACCCCCTATTGCCTGTGAATCAAGCAAGGGTGTGAATTAGGGCAGAGTCGAAAGTATGGAATCAGATTGACATCTTTAAAACGGAATATTTTGACAGTGGGCAAAAATTGTCAGGGCAGCAAAACAAAAATTTAAACAAAAATGAAAAAAAGTAACAAAAAATAAAAAAAAAGTCACTTGAGTTCGAAAAAATTGATGTAATATTTTTTCGTTATCATTAAATCATTAAATAAATTCTAAAAGTGAACATTATTTTAATATACAAAAAGTGGTATAAATATTATTATTTTTTTTTTTGTTTGAATTATTGTCGGAATAAATACGTACAAATATAAATGATTAAAACCCAGATTTAGAAAAAATCGTGACACATACTTATTGTTGGTCAATTTATTACAAATAACTCCTTGAAATATAATGTTTTTTAAACTTAAAATTTTAATGTAAAATTATGTAAAAAAAAAATAACAACACAAACTTGGTAATATTTAAAACAAGTATACATGTTTATGTAACGAGATGTTCGTTATTATTTCATAAAAGTGTTCTCTACTCTTTATAATTTAATAATTCAATTAGTTTTGGATCATACCGTGGTTTTCTCTAAGCATCTTAGTAAATGATGATGTTGCAGTTCAAAAATATCTTCATCACGATAACTATCGTCCAATTCAATGCCAGATTCTTGGGCAGCCCACCGAGCTTCGGCGGCTTTCTTTTTGTTAACAAATGCAGCACCAGATGATGCCTTGGCAATGCGAATACGCGCCAAACGTGCTTTCTGGTGAATAAAGTAAAAATATTAGAATACGAATAAAAATATGGAAAAATATTCGTTTTCATTACACGCTGAGCTTTGCGTTTGTCTGCTCGTTGATTTTGATGGTAAATTCGACTGAAGTTTGATACAATTACAGGTACTGGAAGAGCAATAACCAACACTCCGCTGAGGGAACAAACGCCTCCAACTATTTTACCAGCTATTGTCTCTGGAACCATGTCACCATAGCTATAAATGATATATAGAAAATTTAATACTAAATATAAACAGCGAGCACAGCAATATAGAAATTAATCGAAATACACATCTATACTTTGTCTAATAATGATCGTCAGTAAAAGCTTAGTTCTTTGTGATAGGTTACGAGGGTTAGCATTCTCCGTTATTGCAAACGAAAACTACCGCAACAGACACTACGTCTCGGATGAGCACTCATAAAAGGTCGACGACGTTTGCCTATTGTACCCCTAATAAATCCCCAATCTGTAACACTGTACTACTCTACTCCAGAAAAGAACCTGGAAGTGTCCGAGAGTCAAGTAAAAGCTCGCATCGCAGCTACTGGAGGACGAGAGAGGAATGCGCTAGAGTCTATGCATACGTAACAAAATCAACGTATTACTTAAGAAGCAGAAGAGGTCTCAAATAGGTGCTAGAGCACTTAAGAGCTCACAGGTGTAAAAAAGCAAAAAACAACTTTCCCGAGAAGTAGAAAAGTAGATTTGATGCAATTGTTACGAATATAGGAGCGAACACACCCAGGCGAAAAGACACATGTAGGTCTTTGGTTATGATTAATAACTAAAGCTCTGAACGCTTTCATCCGAACTTCGAAACTTTCGAACTTCGAACGGAACGAAATGGAACGGAACGAAATCTGTCTATATCTGTCTCTATCTGTCTGTGTGTATTTGTCTCTTTTACTTAACGAAACTGGAGATCTCTGGATCCTTCGAGAAGAAATGAGAGGAGTATAAATACGAGGTCGGAGAAGGAGATCGACACAGTTTAATTTTGACAGTGATAAAGATAAGTGATTGTGAAAGTGTAATTTGGAAGTGTTAATTCTTGTAAATTGTAAAGAGTAATAGTGAAGCAGTTTGTTATAGATAAAAGTGTTTATTAATTTGGAGAGTAAATAAAAAGTGAAATAAGTTTTATTTAGAACCCAGAAAACATTACACAATGTTAAAACTGAACAGGTATTCGCGTTCTCCACGTTTCCAAGATATAAGCAAAAATTGTTTTAGAACGAATAAAAGAACACCTAGGAGACACACTCAACGCGGATCAAGCATGTTTCCACTTTGGATCATCCTGTATTGACTACATTAAAACCTTGTAGATCAATATTTCTGCCGAATATCTATCACCACTTCACCTGCTATTGATTTTCAAAAAGCGTTCGATACTATTAACTGCCTAACATACACCTATTTTCTTATACGATCATGGATCACAACAAGAAGGGTGAAATGCAGAAATCTAAAGGGATTCTGCACATCTGGGGAAGAGTTGGAGAGAACTAAGGTATATTCACAGAAATCGTGCATGACAGCGCGTATAATGAGAGGCCCTATGCTTATTAAAGGGGTTCCTCACGGACATTATAAGGTCTGATGACCTATGTAAAAGTATGAAGCACCCGAGCGAGTACAGCTTCAAAATAATTTGTTTAATGTTGGTTTGTACAATATTGCGAAGCTGACTCTTGAACAGCAACATTTTCTAAAAAAAATCTTTAATTCAAGAACATTTCTTATCTTAATCCAGGACTAAATATAAAAAAAGTAACAAAAAAAAAGTGAATTGAACATACCCCAAAGTCGTCATAGTTACAATTGTGTACCAAAAAGCAGCTGGTATCGATGTAAAATTCGTTCCATTGACATTTTTCTCAGCATAGAACATAACTGTTGCAAATATAATAATAGCCATGGCCAGTGAAAACACTAGAAAGCCAAGCTCGGAAGCACATGATTTCAGCGTATAACCAAGAATACGCAAACCTTGCGAATGTCGCGAAAATTTAAAAATACGAAAAACTCGGAATACACGAAGCGTTACGAACGCTCCCGACACATCATCGTTGTCAGTTATACCTAGGCCAATATAATACGGCAGAATGGCGACCACATCAATAATACTCATAACACTGCGAACAAATTTACAACGATCCGGTGCCGCAAACAATCTTAATAAATACTCGGCGGTAAATATCATAACGCATGCGGTATCCAAGCAAAAGAATACAATTTTATAACGTTCGCCGCATGGCAAAGTTCCAGCACGACCTGGCCGATGACCACAAGGCACCGTCTCCACCACATTCGCCATTACAGAAACTGCAATAAAGAATCCGGTTACATAATAAAATACCAATGCAGCTGTAGATGTATGAGGGTTCTCAAAGGCTCGCCACATTTTCTGTCGTATATTTGTCAATTGCTGCAGATTTTGATCACCATTTTCTGATAGCTTGTCATCCATTAAGCGTTCGGCGTTTTCACGCTTCCGGTCACGATAATCTTCGTAACAACAATCACCGATTACATCCGGCATAATTCCGAAGAAGGCCAATTCCTCGTCATAGCTAGTTAGGCATTCATGTTTCGGATAATGAAGTTTTCCAGTTCGATAATAATTAAGGATGTGACGAAAAATATCCGGATCTCGATCAAAAAAATATTCTTTGCAGTCCTCATCGTAAAAAAATTCACGTTCGTTTGACCCGAGCAATGTGTCTGGGTATTTTTCCAGAGTATTGCGCCATGTTTCAAAACGGCGCCCAGAAACGTTTATCAGCAGTTTTTCGTCGTCGGTTTTTCTGCGATCTTTTGGTATAGGTGGTGGTGGCAAGGGATGCGTTGCTATTGGCACCCAGCCGATGGCCGCCGCCCGTGCAAATGGCAGCCAAGCGGCGACCGAGGCCATACTGTGTGGTGGAATGTTTCAAATCGAACAGATTTTAAAATAAACACCCGTCCTCTTTCAGATTTTCGTTTCGAAAAAAACCTTTCGCTTTCTATCAAATATCAGAAATACTTTTTCTATAACCCTTTATTTTGTTTTGAAGGCGGGCTCATGATATGTTTGTTTTGTTTTTTTTTTTTCTTATTTTATAAATATTCACTCCGATTTATTTTCGATATACCTATCAACTTATTTTTTTTTTAAATACGAATAGAATAATTTGTCCTCTTTTTAGTTTTAGTTCAATTAATTTTGTAGTTGTGTTGGAAGAGGTACACCATTTTTAGATCACTATTTTTTTTACTGAATGAGCACCTGTAAATGAAAGTAATTATATTTTTTTTTAAATTTTTCTCAATGCATTAAATTATTGTCAATAAATATATTTAAGGTTCTTCATATTAAAAAATCAAATTATAAAATCAAATTATGTCACAAATATACGAGCAAACACCCCAAAACAAATATTACGGCACGAGTACGATAACTTGGGCGCCAACAATTGATAACGTATTTTTGTAGAGGGGTCAAAACAAACATTTTTTACTAAGGGTGGGGGGGGTCTAAAAAAATCGTATTAGCTGAGCACTACTGTATGACTGCAGCATAATATACAAATATATGTATATCTATGCTATATATAACTATGTATAACTATAACTATCTATATATAACTATCTATATATATATAACTTCGATTTTAAGAAATAAAAAAAGAATCTACTTCCCTTCTTCGCTTTTCAAAGATCTATTCGGCATCGTCTAAGCAAAAAACAGCACTTTAATTTCCAACAAACTATACCAAAGTGTCAGAATTTTTGTTCTGATTTCGTTTCTTTGGTACCTACTAACTAATATGCTTGAGAGTTTATTTTGTCAGTTTCAATATAATTTTTAATAAAATAAAAATAATAAAATTATTTTGTTAAAGAACTTTGTTTTTAAGGTTTTGTTTTAATGAACATATCTCGGAAATTTAGGATCTACTTCGCTTTTCTTCCAAATTTTAAATTTAAAGTCCGAACCCAGCTTGACCATAAAAAAGCGAACATAAAGGGTTTTCCAATAAGAGGTGTTATTTTGAATAGCCCGCTATTTCGGTTGCTGTCACTTTTGAAGCTGTCATTTTTTGACATTCGACAAGTAGAAACTACGCTACTATGGAACGATACATGCTTCAACAACGCATTGAAATTATTAAAATTCACTATAAAAATGGTGAAAATTTGGCAGAGACGGTTCGTAAAACTAAAACATTTTTGGGTCGTCGTGAAGCACCTTGTCGGACCGCAATACAGAAATTGGTGGACAAATTCGAGCTGTTGGGACAAGTTAGTGATGTGAAGAATAAAACCCGTGCACGTCGCTCAAGAACAACTGAGAATATTGCTGTTGTAGCCCAAAGTGTTGAAGAAAACCCAGGTTTGTCCATTCCTCGTCGTTCTTTGGAATTAGGCATTCCACAAACGTCATTACACCGTATTTTGCATAAAGACTTGGGTCTTAAGGCTTATAAAGTTCAGTTAACACAAGAACTCAAGCCGGCTGATCATCAACAACGTCGTGTCTTTGCTGATTGGGCCCTTGAAATGCATGAAAATGAACCGGAATTTCATCGAAAAATCATCTTGACTGATGAGGCCCATTTCCACCTCGGAGGCTACGTCAACAAGCAAAACTGTCACATCTGGGGCTCGCAAAACCTAAGAGTTATTGTTGAAAAGCCTCTCCATCTTCAACGCCCGACTGTTTGGTGCGGTTTATGGTCCCGCGGGGTCATTGGACCTTACTTTTTCGAAAATGAGGCTGGAGCAACAGTTACGGTCAATGGATTGCGCTATCGAGAGATGATTAATGATTTTTTATGGCCTGAATTTGATGGTATTGATCTGGACAACGTTTACTTTCAACAAGACGGCGCTACGTGCCACACAAGCAATGAAACCATCGATCTTTTACGGGAAAAGTTTCCGGACCGTGTTATCTCTCGAAGAGGTCGAGATCTTGTGATTTAACACCTTGCGACTTCTTCCTTTAGGGCCACGTGAAAGATAAGGTCTACGCCAACAGCCCAGCGTCGATTCAAGACCTCAAAGATGAAATTCGTGAGGCTATCGAGGACATCGGGCAGCCACTTTGCGATTTGGTTATGGAAAATTTCATGAAAAGGATATGGTCCTATAAGCGTGGTCTTGGCGGCCATTTGGCTGATGTTGTGTTCCATTATTAACGGCATACCTTCCTCTTTATATTGAAATAAACATCCGATCATTTATCTCCATTTGATATTCTTTGAATATCAAAATAACACCTCTTATTGGAAAACCCTTTACAATCGAATTTTGAACCGTTAGTTTTTTAATAATTATTATTAATTTAATAATGATAATTAATCAAAAAAAAGATCACATAATTATAAAAAAACTCATAAAAAAGTACCTACCTACTTCTAATAAATTCCAATTTTCTCGTTTTGCATTTTAAGCATTGTCGTTGCTTTATAATATTCGTTTTTCCATTTAAGTCGTTCTTTTCGAAAATCGCCCCCTTCTTAACGGCGCGGGATAGACCCACTTATATTTGACCCGTCTATAAGAATCCGTTACCAATTCTCGGCGATTGACTCTAAATTATCACATCCAGCTCACGGCGTATAAACAGTGAGGTATGTTTGAAACCCCACTGCTTTAGCTCAAGGTTTTAGCAAGGTTGGGTGCATGAAAAGTTTCTTTTGCATTTAAAGAATCTGGGTTGAAAGAAACTTTATTTACACATTCAATTATTCAAAAAAAATAATGAAATTAAAATAGTAGTTTTGGTAATTTTCAATGTTCTTAGAAAACATAAAATCATCTAGTATTCATGTAGTGTCCACCGATAGACATCACTGTGCCTTACTTTAATATGTAAACCTATGTACTAACATCATTGCATCATAAATGTCATTCTGTATATTAGTACAATCTGACAGCTATGAATCAGTTAGAATATAGACACGACATCGTACACACTTAAATAACCTATTGTTCTCATACTTATATTATAATGAAATAAAGATTAACTGTTGAATTAATAAATGCTTTTTACCGATATATCATTTGGCGACGAGGTTTTTCAAATTATTTTTTTATGTTTTCGGGAAGTAATTTAATTGTTTAAATTCAAATTGCATTAACTAAATGGCAAACAAAGAGCTTGTAGATGCTTTCTCAAACCTGTTAAAGCAGCAGCAGACATGGATGGAGAATGTGCTTGCGAATCAGAGTGCCGCTTTGGGACAGATTTCGGGACCATCGAAAGAAACTGCAATTTTATCACCTGGTTCAAATCACATACCAATTTTTCCTCCATTTGACAAACGCAAGCAATCATGGTCATCTTTTATTGATCAGCTAAATCAACATTTTAAAGCTTACAATGTTGAAGATGATGGCCAGAAAAAAAGCATTTTTCTTATCCTGGTGTGGCCCTGAATTGTACGAGCTCATTAGAAATTTGTTTGCACATAAAAAAGTAGAGGATGTAGAATTTCCCCTAGTCATTGCTAAGCTTACTGTGCATTTTGCTGATAAAACGCATGTGCTTGCTGCCCGTTATGCTTTCTTTCAAATGCGAATGAAAGATAGCCAAACATATGCAGACTGGGTGGCAGATTTACGGGGTGCAGCTAGGGATTGTGCATTTATGTGTGACAAAGAAGAATGCAAACAGCCGTTTGTAGAAAATCTGATTAGAGATATAATTGTTTTACACACTCCACACGACACAGTCCGCTCAGCTGCTTTGCAAAAATCGAATCCTAGCTTGGATGACGTTGTGAAGATAGCGGAAACATATGAATCGACACAAAAAACTGTTTTAACAATAAAAGGTGATAACAGTGCATCTCAGACAGTTAATCGTGTTGAAACTCATTACAAAAAACAACGTGCACGCTCTAGAGGTCGTTCATTTTCAGATTCTAGAAGTACAAAGCCACAATTGTCTTCTAATTATCGAAAAGAAATTAAACGATCTTGTCCAGGTTGTGGGGTTAGGCACACCCAAGCTCAATGTCCGATGCGTGAAGCTGAATGTAGAGTTTGCAAAGTAAAAGGCCATATATCATCCGTGTGTTGGCAAGGTCGCAGAGGCAAAGAATGCGGCAAGGAAAAAATCGATCAAATTCTAACTCTTAAAGAAGAAGGCGCTGACGTAGCTAGGCATGGAAAGCAATTCTTTGCAAAATTGTTGGTCAATGAAGTCGAGCTAAACTTTCAGATCGACACAGGTGCCACGTGCTCCATGGTAGGGTTGAGAGCATATAAACAGCTTGGAAATCCAGTTTGTGTTAATTCTCATAAGGTGCTAAGGGCTTATGGAAATCATGCTGTTCCCGTGAAAGGTTATGTTCACGTAAAGGTTGTGCTCAAAGGCAAAGAACATGCACTTCAGTTGTTGGTTGCGGACACATATGAAGGCGGAAACATTTTGGGCATGGACTGGTTTGACACGTTGGATTTTCAAGTGAGTTGTTGTGATACGATATTTTTTGCTACTGCTAGCAATGAAGATGAAATCGAATTAAAAGCATGTATAGAAAATATTTGTAGCCAGTTCACAGACGTCTTTGATAGTAGTTTAGGGTGCTGCAAGAACTACTCAGCTAAATTATATGTTAAAGACAATGCTAGACCAAGATTTTTCAAACCTCGCCCTACTCCATTTGCTTTAAAAGCTAAAGTAAAAGAGGAGTTAAGCAGATTAGAAGCAGCTGGAATAATACGTCCGATTGATTCAAGCCAGTGGGCTGCTCCAATACTGGTTGTAAAGAAGCCGTCAGGTAAAGTAAGAATTGGTGGGGATTTTAAAATAACAATAAATCCAGAGCTTGATGTTGACAGCCACTATATCCCACGTGTAGAAGAAATTTTCCACAAGCTAGAGGGAGGTGTTTATTTTACGAAGATTGATCTTAGCGATGCATACTTTCAAATACCCCTCGATGAGGAATCTAGAAAGTACACAGTAATCAACACAGATTTCGGCTTATTTGAGCATCTCAGGTTACCGAATGGAGTTGCCAGTGCTCCATGCATGTTCCAAAAATTAATGGATCAAATCATTGCTGGAATGAATCATTGTGCCGTTTTTATTGACGATTTTATAGTTACAGGCCGTAACAATAAAGAACATGCAGAAAACGTCAAGGAACTTTTGGGACGATTAAAATCATTTGGTCTACACTATGAAGTTAAGAAGTGCGAGTTTGCTAAACAAAGTATCGAGTATCTTGGTCACAAGATTGACGCTGAAGGTATAAGACCAACCGATACTGGCATTGAAGCCGTCAAAAACATGGAACCTCCAAAAGACCTAAAGCAATTGCAGGCGTTCTTAGGAAAAGTCACGTATTATGGTAAATTTATTAACAATCTTTCAAAAATTGCAGCTCCGCTCAACGAACTAAGAAAAAACAACGCACGTTTTATTTGGACTGGACGTCAACAAGAAGCCTTCGATAAACTGAAGTCTGAGGTCGTGGAAGCTACTCGTCTTGTTCATTTTACAAACGAATTACCAGTAGTGCTAGCTACTGATGCATCGTTTCATGGCATTGGTGCTGTGTTAATGCATCGATTTCCAGATGGCTCCGAACGCCCTATAGCTCACGCATCCAAAACGTTAAACGCACAACAAGTCAAATATAGCCAAATCGAGAAGGAGGCCCTATCAATAATATTTGGGGTACAGAAATTTCACCAGTACATTTACGGTCGAAAATTCGAATTGGTTACTGACCACAAGCCGCTTTTGTCCATCTTTAGCCCCAGCAAGCAGTTACCAACGATGACAGCTCACCGACTACAAAGATGGGCAATTATTTTGATGGCATATACTTATACGATCAAGTACAAACCAACACGTCAACATGGGAATGCTGATGGGTTGTCGCGCCTACCAGTAGGGTCCGATATAAAATTTGACATGGAAGTGGAGAAAATTTTTGAGGTTACCGCAGAGCTGGATGACGAAATTGATTTTCCTGTCAATGCAAAGGTGGTAGCAAAAGAAACATGTAAGGACCAGGTGCTTAGAAGGGTTAATCGACTGCTAGATGTTGGTTGGCCTGAAAAACTTTCAAAAGAGGAAGAAAACTTAAAGCCATATTTTTCTCGGCGATTCGCGTTAACTCGCCAAAATGGAGTTTTACTTGAGCAAGGAAATGTTATGTCCAGAGTCATCGTTCCTTTAAAGCTAAGGAAAAACGTTTTAACTATGTTGCATGCTGGCCATTGGGGGATAGTTCGGACAAAACAGTTAGCTCGTCGCCATTGCTGGTGGCCGGGAATCGACCATAAAATTGAATTGCTGGTACAACGATGTGAAACCTGTCAACAGAATGCTGTAAATCCACGACAGGAGTTTACAAGCTGGCCGATTCCATCCGAACCATGGCAGAGAGTACATGTGGATTTTGCTGGTCCATTTTTGTCGGGCATGTATCTCATTTGCGTAGATGCTTACTCTAATTTCCCATATGTGGTCGAAATGTCAAATACGTCAGCCGAATCAACCATTACAGCATTAGAAAGCATTTTCGGGATCGAAGGTCTACCCCAGTTGTTAGTTTCCGACAACGGACCTCAATTTACATCGGAATGGTTTCAGAAGTGCAACATACAACATTTGCGGTCAGCTCCTTTCCACCCCTCTTCCAACGGAGAAGCTGAGCGAATGGTTAGGACTTTTAAGTCCGCTATGAGAAAGCTGTTTCAAGATGGTAATAATAAAAGAAAAGCCTTATTAGATTTTTTAGTTTCTTACAGATCTTTACCAAATGCAAGTGGAAAGTCACCCTCAGAGCTTCTCCATGGTAGACAGCCCCGAACACTACTGTCACAATTAGCACCACGTGATGAAGTGTCAAAGCAGCTCCCAATTAAGTCGAAGTTCTTTATGGGAGAAGAAGTTTATATCCGAAACTTTTCAAAAGGTCCAAAGTGGATACCTGCCAAAATCACAAACAAAGTTGGGAATCGAATGTTTGCAGGGCAAACTAAGAAAGGCGTCACGAGAAGGCATCAGAATCAAATAAGAAAAGCCATCGGGATATCTGAGTTTAATGAAGCTCAACGTTTAGCTGCACTTAGTCACCACGAGCAACATGAACCTTTGCCTACCTCTTCATCAACAAACTCCCAAGCAAAGCCAAGAAGTATTATTAGATCGCCAGTGGAACATCAACAACGACGCTCACATCGTACCCGAAGACCGGTTGTCAGATTCACACCTTCTGTTACCATTCCACACAGAAGACGATAACTTTGTAGGGGAGAGAAATGTAGTGTCCACCGATAGACATCACTGTGCCTTACTTTAATATGTAAACCTATGTACTAACATCATTGCATCATAAATGTCATTCTGTATATTAGTACAATCTGACAGCTATGAATCAGTTAGAATATAGACACGACATCGTACACACTTAAATAACCTATTGTTCTCATACTTATATTATAATGAAATAAACATTAACTGTTGAATTAATAAATGCTTTTTACCGATATATCAATTCAGATTTTAAGATATTAAGTAAGAACCAATAAGAGCAACGAATTCTACGAAAAAAAATTGTATAAAATCTCAAAGTTTTTAAAAATTGCACTTTAAACATTTTTCTTCTGTTTTTTTCTTAAATTTTGAGTTTGAAACTCGTTTTAAAAACTGTGCATATATTTCACTTAATTTAAAAATTAGCTAATAGAGTATTGGTTTAAGAAAAATGTATAAAACTTAATATTAACGTTATTTTTTAAGAATTTGTTTTACATTTTTACTACTTTTTTCATGAAATTGCCCCTCCCGCCCAAACGGGGGGAGATAGACCCAAATACTTGTACTTGACCCCTCTACAAAAATCCGTTATCAATACCAGCCTACTAGGTAGGCTGGTCTCGACAAGTGCGCGTAGTTTTCTTATTTGGAAGCATTCTTGTTAGGTCTGCCAATCACTTAAAATTGTAAAATAAAAGTTTTTAATAAAAAAAATAAATACATTTAAGTATCTTATTCAAGTTATTACACAACTATTTATAAATTATTTTCAAATTTTGAAGTCGGTGCCACCTTTATAATCGATTTTGCTTTTTTTGGCAACGACTTCAAAATATGAAAATAATTAATAAATAGTTGCTTATTAACTTGAATAAGATACTTAAATGTATTTTTTCCTTTTTTTAGGTTTGTTTACTTCAAAATAGTCGGTTTTTTTTTTATTAAATACTTTTATAAAATTACAATTTCAATTTTTGTGATAAAAAAGACATTCATTTTTTGTCAAAAATTTAATTGATAAAGTAAAAAAATTAAAAGAAAAAAAAATTTAAAATTTTTTTTTTTTTTTAATTTTACTGTATTAAGTGGAAGGTTTTATTCTTAAATAAGTTGTTAAATCTTTTTTGAGCTAAATGCGAAAAAAAAACATGAGTTCCATGGGGCACTCGGTTAGAACAAAGTTACTTGTATACAACTATGTACGTTAAATAACAGTCACATAGAAATAAATCGACATCGTTTGAGTGTAATTAAATTAAAATTACAGCTCTATAAGAAAATATAAGACATAATGGTTATAAAATATATAATTCATTTTAGAACGAAGTACTTTATTGCACGTTCTTGATGGGGCTGGAATTTAGGGCAAAGTGCGGAAATGACAAAAAAAGTTTTTTTTTACATCTCGAAAAGTAGAGGGTAAGAATAATAAAAATTTGTGTAGATAGATTGATCAAAATGATGAAAATTTTTGTATGGCAACAAAATCCGAAAAAATCACGTTTTCGAGAAAGAATTTTTTTTGTAAAATAAAATTTTCAAAAAGACCTTCCAAAACTATGTTATAGTGTGCCTACAATATATTTTCTATTGAAAAATTAATTATGCTATATGATAGATAATGACAAAAAAAAATTAAAGGTCTTATACGGGTTTTTTTCAGAAGCTCAATAACGGTGTTTAAGAGTATTAAAAAAAACTCACGTTTTTAAAAGTTTACTTATAAATACGCGGTGAGTTTCGTACAATTTAATTAAACTTAAAATGATTGATACCCGCGAAAAGCATAACTTAAAATCTTATTTACTTAAGTGGTTTTTCTAAAAATTGACGAGTAACGGGAATAATTTTAAATCAAAACGACTTTTATATAATTATGTTGTTAACACAAATAAGAAAAAACTAAACTTTTATAATTTTTTTAAACAAGTTACGGCAAAATTTGTATTGTATTTTGTATTTGTATTTATTAATTAATTTTGGCAGGTACAAGAAATTAAGATATAAATAAAGTTTAGAAGACCATGAAAATTAATATTTTGAAATATTTACAAATGATACTGAGGCAAAATTTAAGAAACCCAGAGAAATAAGACAAGATAAGCGATTTTAGTACTTAAATTATAAGATAGTATCACTTTATAATAAAATAATTATGCAAACAAATTTTTTTTAAATAGTGATCTTCCGAATAACAATTTTGTATGTTACCGCAACAAAACCAATTAAGAGACACTCTTTAGCGTAGCTTAAAGCTAGAGCTAGTGGCGAATGCTCATTAAAATAAAATAAATCAACATAGTTGTGTGCAAGGTGAGGAGAAGGATTGAAAAGGTATAGATATGTATACAATTTTTTTTTTTTTTTTTTTAAATAATTACAGACAATAGTTTTCAATTTGGATGTGATCGTGTTCAAAAAGCCATGATTTAACATCTTGTAAGAAAAAGGATAATATTCTTTGACTTCTAATTGAAAAAGGCAATTTGTCAAAAACTGAGGGAGCAACTATTGTAAAGAATCTTCTAAAATGCATTTTATTATAAGAAGGGATGTTATCTAAATTCATTGTATTCACTCGTAAATTATGTCGTGATTTACTTCTAGTTGAAAGATTTCCACTTCTAATGAAAAATAATTTTAAAACTTTGAAGTAGTACAAATGTCTTAGAGGAAGAACTTTTAATTCACGAAATAAAATGAAACTATTATGAAAGCGATTTTTTCTACAAATAATTCGTACAATATGTTTTTAAAGAATAAGAAGAGGATTAATCTTGTTTTGATAAGAAACCCCCAACAAGATATTCCATACTGAATTTTAGAATGAACAATACCATAGTAGATTGTAACAAGTAATTTTTGTGAGCAATACAAACCAAGAGTATAAAATTTTTTTAGTGCGTGGGTGTGATCACACCAGTTCATTTTGTTATCAAATAAGACACTAAGATATTTGAAGCTCTTGACAAAATCTACCTGAAAGCAATGAGGGGAACAGGACTCATTAGAATCAATTTTTTTCGGTCAAAGTTTTTTGAGTGTTTCCAACGATTTTTACTTGCGATATGGGTACCATATATCAAGTTATGCATTCGTACAAAAAGAAAAGTTGATATAACAATCAAACATGACATTACGATGATAGAGAATGAGAAAAAAGTGGGTCCGACAATTCTGTCTGTCTGTATGTATCAGAGACCACAGCCTAAATGGATGGGTCGATTTACTTCAAACTTGGTACGTGGCGTTTTTTGGAGAATATCCCCAGATGTTTTTTTGAATTTTTTTTTTTTAGACCCCAAATAACGCTACCTGTCATATACCGGTTTTAGAAAAACTCATTTTTCTCAAGAACTGTGAATATGATTTTGGTTAAAAAAATCATGGTCAGTTCTTTAAGTAAGGTCTATCTTTAAATGAGAACCTTTTTTTTTCAAAAACCATTATTAACGGTACCTGCCATAGAACCGTTTTTTTAAATTCTGATATTCTCCTTCATGACTCAATCAATTTCAACCATTTTTTTTACATGGATGCTTTTAAGTTGACGTAATAATATTTAATAAAAAAAAATTCGAAAATTATTTTTTTGGATTTAAAAAAAAAATTTAAATTTGTTTTTTGAAAAATCATTTATTCGAAAACTGTTCAATATTTTTTTTTAAATTTTAGTTTTTAGATGTTGATAAATAATATCTTAAAAATGGCGTACCAATTTTTAAATCTAATTTAATACTTTTTTAATTGTTTTTTTTTAACTGCATTTACAAATTTTTAATAAAAAAGGCTTAGCATAAATAGTAACTTTATCTTCAAGAGCAAGTACGTGCGACCCAGTCGTGCATTTTATTTATTTTTAGCTTTTTTATTTTTTTATTTTGGAACTTGAAATTTACGCAAGTATTAGATGCTAAGTAAATACAAAATTACAAAAAATTTAGAATTCTTTGTAATCTGTGAGCGGAGATAACGAAAAAAAGAGTAATTACTTTGTACCTAGGGCATGAAAAAGGGCTACAACGGGTGTAATTTTTGTATACAGTAACAGATAAAAATAGTGAGTAAAATAAAAGATGAAATCAATTTTTGTTTATACTTATTTTTTTGTAAAATGGTATGAAATTTGTTTGAATTTCATAAAACAATGGACTACAATATTTTTGGTACAAGTGTTTTTAATAGGCAGCAAAATTTTAAACATATTAATACACTTTTCAAAGATTTTAAAAAGGAAAATTTAAAAACGTTTTAAAAAAGTCAGTTACATTGCATATAAAAATCTATAGCTTTATTTGTACAGTAGACGCTCGATATAGTGAAGTTATAAAAACCAGCCCGGTGACCACGCACAATGTAATTAGTTGCGAAACGTTCGGGGTGAGTACAATATTGCACTCTGTAATAATTTTATAACGCGGTATAATCCGAAATTAATTTTTATCATGTCTAATAAAAACCGAGAAAGCTTAAAAAGTTATATAAATACAGACTTTTGAAAATCACTAAAAAAATTCAATTTTTTGGATCCTTCCATTTTAACTTGCTCTATAGGGCAAGTATTGGTTTCGTGTCAAACAAAATATTAGGTTTTAATCAAAACTAACATTAGGATGATGGAGAAGTCCAAACAAGTGGTTTTCGTCATGCCGTCCGTCGGTCTGTGCGTCTGTACGTCTGTGAGTCCATCTTTAGGTATACATTTCCACTGCCCAAACGCATGGACAGATTTTCTTCAAATTTGGTACAGATCATTTAAAAAAAAATTCAAAGTTGTTTATTTTTGTTTTTGAATATCTCTTCTAGAACAAGTACATACCTCACATACAACATTTTTGAGTTAATCGAGTTATCTCGAACGGCTCTAGGATTTTGATTAAACTTTTTTATATAATTTCTTTTATAAAGATACATTTTTAGAATTTTTTTTCGAAAAATCGTTGGTGCCATTTTTTTTTAAACAATTATTTTGTTGAAAAATTTTCAAACGATTTTTCCAAAAAGAATTGATATGCCAAGCTTAATATTTTATTGATCAACATCTAAAACCCATAATCGAAAAAAAAAAAATATTTTCCAAAAAAAACAAGAGCTAAAATTTGCAATATAAGTTAATACATAATAGCCTTGGACTACATGAGCAAGTTCGTGCGATACAGTCGTGCATTTTATTCCCACTAGCGTATACAATTATTTACAAATTGACATGTTTTTTTTTACACAATCATAATTTTTTGTTGTTATTGTTGGTAAAATTTCAAATTTGTTAACTTTGTAACATACATTTTCTTTTCAGACTTAAAAATTGTTTTTGTTCAAACTCAAAGCAAAACAATAAATAGCTGCAGAAAAATATTTGTATCCAGTTTTTTTTTTTCTGTGATTCTTTTCACCATAAGAAACTTTAGTAAATTTCTTAAGAAGGATTAAAACAAAAAAAAAAACGAATCAAACATCGTTTTAAAAGTGTTCACAAGATTTTTCAACTTTCGTTTTCTTTGATTGATGTCTTACCTACTAATCGTGTGTATGAATTTTGCTTAAATATGTTTTTTGAAGAAATGACTATATTTATTAAAAAAAAAACAAACATTTGGGTTAAAATATGAACAGTAAAAGAAACAAAATTTACTCTCATGCGTGGGGGTGCATGCCCAGCGTAACAAATACCTAATCATCATCATCTTTAAAATTTAATGCAATGGATCCTATCGGTATGTATTTTGCTATAATTATATTTTTTAATCCAAGGGTTGTTTTTTGTTTTGTTTATAAAACTACTCTAGGCAAATAGTTATCTGCAATCGCACTTAAAGTTACTTTTAAGAAAGAGAACATTTTAATCTTTTTACTTCGATGATTATCTTGACTTTGTTGTGGCGAATTTTTTTTCTTTAAGAATTTGGAAACAACACTGTGGACAGGGACACCAACACTGCGTTTACACAAATTTTACTTATTTTTTTAATAATTTAATGAAGGAATTTTTGAGCTTTGAAAAAATACTTAATGCTCTTATTTCTCGTTTGAATATACGTTCAAAGTGTATTGATATTTTTTAAATTCCAAGATATGAGGCGGGGAATAAAGTGTGCACATTCCTTCATTTGGGAGCCATCAACGACCGAAAACCACATCCTCAAAAAAAATGGGTTCGCAAAAACAAATATAAGAGAGCTAAAATACACACATTCCAGAGCACAGTGCTTTAAATTAAAAACAGCACCATACAGAATACACGTTTCAAAATATCTATATGTTTAATATTGAAATTTTTTTTTTTTTGTTATTTAGGTTACAAGGGTGCGAGTTTAATTTTTACGTGCTTGAGTATTTCGGATATTTAATTTATCTGCGCTCTTTTTTTTATTTATTTTTTTTTGTAGCTTTGTTAAAGAGACAGGGAAAGCTATTTCAAAACTACATATTTGTATTTCGAAAAATTTCGAAGAGAAATCTTGCGCATTATAAAAACAGAAAAGATACATCAGTTCGAAATTCAAATGTTGAGAACTTTTCTTTTTTGCTGTGTATTCTTCTTCATCATTTTATGAGAAGGAGAGGGATGATGGTGGTAGTAGAAGAAGAAGAGTAAAACTCTGCGCAAATTGATGCTGAGAACACTTATTCTCTCATTTTTTTTTTTTTTTATTTTATTTTAATAATTATGTGACTTGCGTACATCTTTTCTTGAAGTTTGTAAAATCAACAGCGCAACCAAAGTGAACAAGTGCTTTTGTATGTTTTTTATGTTATTATTTCAAAACGGTGTTACCATTTCAATTTAAAAAGGCATGCTTATTTTTCGATTCATTCTATTTCCATGGGGTTGCATGTAAAAGGTAGTTTCTTTATAATTTACTTAATTAAGTCCTCACTCCTCACCTCAGACAATAAGGTCTGAGTACGTTGTAACAGTGGTGTTACATGGGTTTTCTGCCGCCAAGGGTAAATTTTTGCCGTCCCTATGAACTTTTTTCTGGAGCTTCTTAGTTTTATTCGTGAATAATATACTGACTTAGGTTTTTTATTCACAAATTGATTTTTTTGAAAACAGTTACCAAATCATTCGATTTTGTTCAGTCTTTTTACTTGCACTATAGGACAAGTATTGTTTTCGCGTCAAAAAAAAATCAAATCCAAAAGATGATAGAGAAGTCAAAAAAAGTGGTTTTTGCCATGCCGTCCGACGTTCGTCCATCTGTACACATTTCCACTTTCCATACGTGTCTTCAAAGGAGAATGGGCAAACATACATAATGGGACCTGGTCTACCTGGTTAACAGAAACGCCACTATTTGGGTCACCCTTTAGTTATATAAACTCATTTATACTGTTTAGGTACAGAAAACAGTTTTGTAAATTTACAGTTCAGCGCAAAAACAAAAAATAAATTTACAAAACTGTTTTCTGTCTCTTCTTTCCATCGTTTTTATTATATAAAAAAGCAAACTTGTTTGTACTTGTTTTTTTTTGTAAACAATCAAAACAAAGGGCTAAGAATGCAATTTGTTGTTTTTTTGCATGCAAAAATTTGTTTGCATGCAAAAAAAACAATATTGCATTTGTAGCCCTTTGTTTTGATTGTACCAATTGATAGAGAAAAAAAAAAGTAATTTTATTTATTGGTTACAGTGATATGAAAATATAAACATCAAAACATGGTACCAAATTATGCCCAAAACAGACTAAAATTTGCTTTGAATTTTTGTTTTTAGGATATAAGAATAGGAATAGGGTAAGATCCAGTTTATCTTAGAATCGACTTGAACAACCTTTTTGAATCTGCCCCACAGTGTAGTTTTGAGATAATAATTTTTATTTTTTTTTGTTTAAAATTTAAAAAAAATAGCTCAAATGTTAAAATCAACATTGGTCATAAATGCACTTATTTGAAACAAGAAGAGAGAGCTACGCAACAGCTTACTGTTGGTTTATAGGTTAAGTGTTTGATTTTTAGCTAAAGTTTTAAAAACGGAAGTTTTTTATTTAATTTTTTGGAACATGTGGCATTCTTCATGGGGGTAAGCCTTGTCGTGGTGGAGGGGCTTACGGTGACTACTACAACGAAACTTAGAGCTATGCGATCGTGGAACTTGTTCCTGCAGAAGGGCCTCCCATGGTGGACAGGTCGAAGTGGAGTAGGATTTCACTACTAATGAGGCGGGGAATAAAGTGTGCACATTCCTTCATTTGGGAGCCATCAACGACCGAAAACCACATCCTCAAAAAAAATGGGTTCGCAAAAACAAATATAAGAGAGCTAAAATACACACATTCCAGAGCACAGTGCTTTAAATTAAAAACAGCACCATACAGAATACACGTTTCAAAATATCTATATGTTTAATATTGAAATTTTTTTTTTTTGTTATTTAGGTTACAAGGGTGCGAGTTTAATTTTTACGTGCTTGAGTATTTCGGATATTTAATTTATCTGCGCTCTTTTTTTTATTTATTTTTTTTTTGTAGCTTTGTTAAAGAGACAGGGAAAGCTATTTCAAAACTACATATTTGTATTTCGAAAAATTTCGAAGAGAAATCTTGCGCATTATAAAAACAGAAAAGATACATCAGTTCGAAATTCAAATGTTGAGAACTTTTTTTTTTTGCTGTGTATTCTTCTTCATCATTTTATGAGAAGGAGAGGGATGATGGTGGTAGTAGAAGAAGAAGAGTAAAACTCTGCGCAAATTGATGCTGAGAACACTTATTCTCTCATTTTTTTTTTTTATTTTATTTTAATAATTATGTGACTTGCGTACATCTTTTCTTGAAGTTTGTAAAATCAACAGCGCAACCAAAGTGAACAAGTGCTTTTGTATGTTTTTTATGTTATTATTTCAAAAAGGTGTTACCATTTCAATTTAAAAAGGCATGCTTATTTTTCGATTCATTCTATTTCCATGGGGTTGCATGTAAAAGGTAGTTTCTTTATAATTTACTTAATTAAGTCCTCACTCCTCACCTCAGACAATAAGGTCTGAGTACGTTGTAACAGTGGTGTTACATGGGTTTTCTGCCGCCAAGGGTAAATTTTTGCCGTCCCTATGAACTTTTTTCTGGAGCTTCTTAGTTTTATTCGTGAATAATATACTGACTTAGGTTTTTTATTCACAAATTGATTTTTTTGAAAACAGTTACCAAATCATTCGATTTTGTTCAGTCTTTTTACTTGCACTATAGGACAAGTATTGTTTTCGCGTCAAAAAAAAATCAAATCCAAAAGATGATAGAGAAGTCAAAAAAAGTGGTTTTTGCCATGCCGTCCGACGTTCGTCCATCTGTACACATTTCCACTTTCCATACGTGTCTTCAAAGGAGAATGGGCAAACATACATAATGGGACCTGGTCTACCTGGTTAACAGAAACGCCACTATTTGGGTCACCCTTTAGTTATATAAACTCATTTATACTGTTTAGGTACAGAAAACAGTTTTGTAAATTTACAGTTCAGCGCAAAAACAAAAAATAAATTTACAAAACTGTTTTCTGTCTCTTCTTTCCATCGTTTTTATTATATAAAAAAGCAAACTTGTTTGTACTTGTTTTTTTTGTAAACAATCAAAACAAAGGGCTAAGAATGCAATTTGTTGTTTTTTTGCATGCAAAAATTTGTTTGCATGCAAAAAAAACAATATTGCATTTGTAGCCCTTTGTTTTGATTGTACCAATTGATAGAGAAAAAAAAAAGTAATTTTATTTATTGGTTACAGTGATATGAAAATATAAACATCAAAACATGGTACCAAATTATGCCCAAAACAGACTAAAATTTGCTTTGAATTTTTGTTTTTAGGATATAAGAATAGGAATAGGGTAAGATCCAGTTTATCTTAGAATCGACTTGAACAACCTTTTTGAATCTGCCCCACAGTGTAGTTTTGAGATAATAATTTTTATTTTTTTTTGTTTAAAATTTAAAAAAAATAGCTCAAATGTTAAAATCAACATTGGTCATAAATGCACTTATTTGAAACAAGAAGAGAGAGCTACGCAACAGCTTACTGTTGGTTTATAGGTTAAGTGTTTGATTTTTAGCTAAAGTTTTAAAAACGGAAGTTTTTTATTTAATTTTTTGGAACATGTGGCATTCTTCATGGGGGTAAGCCTTGTCGTGGTGGAGGGGCTTACGGTGACTACTACAACGAAACTTAGAGCTATGCGATCGTGGAACTTGTTCCTGCAGAAGGGCCTCCCATGGTGGACAGGTCGAAGTGGAGTAGGATTTCACTACTAATTACCTACCCCCCCCCCCCCCCCCAACGAAGGAGTGTTTCCACCAAGGCATTCCCAACAGATTAGACAGTAGTGAAAGAATTCTCTTGATTGAATCAACGGTAGCGTCACTAGTTCCAGTCAGGATGAACTACTTGGTGAACACCTTACATTAGCTGCTCCGACGTAATCAGAGTATAGGCGTGTAAGGAGCGGGTAATCCGGCCTCCCGTCCTTGGAGTCATTGAAGGACCTGGCCCTCCAGGTTGGGGGCTCCTGCCGCTAGGGTAACTGCCCGACGTAGGAGTAAGTTTAATAGTTATGAACCAACTACAAGCCTCGGATATGGATGATCCAAATGTTGACGACCCTGGCAAACGAAACTTGGACAATGAATTTCGGATCTGTACGTGGAATGTCCGGACCTTATACAGGCCACGTGCAGCCGAAGGAAAATATTGGATAAGTATAAAGCTAATATTTATAACGAAGCGTTACATGCTCTCTTGCATACTATTCATAATCATACCATACATGGTATGTCGACTAAAATCAACAGCCAGTGTACGGAAATTCATAATATGTTTTTCTGTTTTGATATAGTTCACACTGAGTCATGATGGAAAATATCGTATAGCAAAGGAATTTCGCCATACAAAAACATGTTCGGTATACGGAAACAAATATATTATTACATAAATATAATAGTGGCGAACATCAAATTAGTCAGTCGTAATCTGACTATCGTCCGGAGCAGTGGTTAGGTATTCCTCTGAAAGGTTCCCCCCACCAGTGGTAAGGGGTTTTCAGTTGACAGGTAGGATTATAGTGCCACCAGGGGCCTCACTAATTCCTGCCGATCTACCAGAGCTATTGCCTTCTGTTTCTATAGTGCCACCAGGAGTAAAAGGAAACCCGTTTTCCGCATTTAAATTTAAATAAATAAACAAGTTCTGTGCAGTCATGCATTCTAAGAATGAGAAATGAGATTCTAAGAATGCAAGACGAAATATAATATTATTAATCTTAATATATGATATCCGATCATGATTGCATTCATTCATGGGAGCAGACACTACGTCAGCATTTTATGCTGTCAATGTTTGTTTTCATGGTAATGCTTTGTTTTCATGATCGGATAGAAAAGTATCTAACAAAAATAAAGTCAGTTCATATCAAGCATTAAAAGTGTTCGCATTGTTTTTATTTTTCATAATAAGATTTGATATATTATTGGCGCAGTCGGAAAAAAAAGACAAAAAAAAAATTATATTCATACAAAGTGAAGTAACAAATATTTTTTTTTTTAATAAACTGACACTATTTTAAAGCTCTCAAACGCAAAGCTCATTGCAATTACTCGGTTATAAATTGCATTTAATAAAAACAAAAGTGAATTTAGAAACCTAAACCAAAAAGCGAGAAGAAAAAAAATAAGATATAGACAACTATCTCACAAGAAATCACAACAAAACAAAATTCAAACCTTTTTTTGCAAAAAAAAGAAGAGAAAAAAAGTGAAAAAAAAAGAAAGAAGAATTTGAAATATTTAATCAAAAAACATAAAATAAATAAAGATATACAAAAAAAAATATACATAATTATCTACAAATAATAAAAAAAAATACTAAGATTGTCAAAGTGAAGACAAAACAAACTTTAAAGCAACTTTAATAAAACATACTGGTGAAGTGAAGATTACTAACTTCGATTAAACAACAACTTAAAACAACTATAAAAGGAAATCCTGGAATTCTGGAAAGTGAGCAGTAATAAGACAACCTGGAAATTGATGCAGTAAATAACAAAAGATTGAATTAGGAGTAAGTCATAAAGTTATCTACATATATTTAAAAACAAAAAATTGTAATTTATCTTAACAAAAAAAAATTTTAAATATCAGAATGGATGCTTTAAGTCAAGTTGACAAATTTAAAATTATTTTAGATCTAATACACAAAATCCCTGAATTCAATGGAAATTCTAGCCAACTTGTGCATTTTATTGATAGAGTAGATTCATTAGCACCTATCCTCACTACATTTGACGCACAGTCATTAGCAATCGTGTCAGGTTTTCTGAGGGATAAAATTGTAGGAAAAGCTAGATCAGAACTTCAAAAGTACGGTAGAGTAGGGGAGTGGAAACAAGTCAAAGAAATTTTAAAAAATAATTTTGGAGAAAGGCTTTCAATTGATACGCTAATAGACAAAATACGAACAGCTAGAATTCAAACAACAATTAAAGACTATTATAATGATATAAACTTTTTATTGAGCAGAATTAATAATTCTCTCTTAATGAACAACCAAAACGACGAATTAATTATTGCTTCTAATAATAGAATCGCTTTAGAGTCCTTCAAAAATAATTTACCCGAGCCCACCAAATCAATAGTGCTAAGTAGAAATCCTAAATCATTAAATGACGCATATAAGGTGATTCTAGAAATCGATCAACAGACATTTGGGTATGGAACGCCTCAAAACTCAACGCAAAACAATAGGCAAGGAAATAGTAATCATAACAACTATTCGAGAAACGAAAATCATACTCCAAACTACAGAAACAGTAACCAAAGAAATTCCAGAGAGGATACTCCAACGACTAGAAACAGTAGTCAAAATAGTTCAAACTCTAGAAACAATAATAATGAATACAATAACAATTCATACAGTAATAATGCAAACAATAGAAACGCGTATAGTAACAATGCAAACCATAATAATGCATATAATAGAAACGCATATAATAACAATGGATACCGTAATAATTCGAACAATAGAAATACATTCAACAACAATTCGTCGAACCAAACGAGAACAACACTGCCGAATAACACAAATACACAGCCACAAAATCAAAGTAACACAAGCCAGTCAACACGTAATACATATAATAATAATAACAGAACTAATAACGAAAATAATACAAATAATTCTAAAAATTCAGGACTGTCGAAGATGGAAGTTGAGCATATTGGAAACGAGGAAAATTTTCAGATGTCCACCTCAAATCTCTACCCTGTATAATTGTGAGAACTAGATCTTCCCCACTTAAACTATTGATAGATTCAGGAGCAGCCACTTCTATAATACAGAAAGACCTGTTTCACAATTCTTTTAGAACAATTTTAAATAAACCATTAGCATTAAAAACACTCAATTCAAATATAGTAATTGATTCAAAAGTAAAGATTCCTCTTTTTAAGGAATTTGATAACCGATATAGTATGATAGAATTGCTTGAAACAAATATAAACTCTGATTTCAACGGTATTTTGGGATGTAATGTATTAAGGCCATTACAAGCAAAAATCGATTTTAAGAATTCAAGAATTGTAACAACTAATGCAATCTTACCTTTGATATTTGATACTCCATATTTAGCTTCAGTTGAAGAAATAAATATCTTAGCCGAAGAAACAAAAGATATAATTTTTGAAAGCCCAGACATAGATAAAATTACTAAAAATCTTATACTCGATGATTTAAATGACGAAGAAATTTTTCACTTAACTAAATCTATAAAAAATTCCAAAGTGTGTTTCATATTGAAGATGATTGTTTATCTTCAATTATTGGATATTCGCATAAGATACCAACCAAAAATGATATACCTATATTTTCTAAAGCATATAGATATCCGGAAGCTCACAATGAAGAAGTGAACACACAAATAGCAGAAATGCTTCGTTCAGGAATCATCACTAAATCAAATAGTCCATACAATGCTCCTATTTGGATAGTTCCAAAAAAATCAGATAATTCAGGTTTACAAAAATGGCGCATTGTAATTGACTATAGGAAGCTTAACGCAAATACAGTAGATGAAATATTCCCAATGCCCGATATAACTGAAATACTTTCCAAACTTGGAAGCGCACAGTATTTCTCAACATTAGATTTGGCAAAAGGTTTCCACCAAATTCCTATAGATATGAAAGATAGACATAAAACGGCATTTTCAACGTCAGATGGACATTACGAATTCACTCGTATGCCATTCGGTGTAAAAAATGGACCTGCATCCTTTCAAAGGATGATGAATGAAGTCCTTCACGACTTCATTAATAAAATTTGTGTCGTATATCTTGATGATATACTTATCTTCTCAACGTCTCTACAGGAACATATTGATTCTTTGAATAAGGTACTAAAAGGGCTTCAAGAATTTAAACTCAAGATACAAATAGACAAGTGTAATTTTCTAAAACGACAAACAGAATATCTTGGTCATGTCATATCTGCAGATGGTATTAAACCCAACCCTTCAAAAATCGAAGTAATTAAAAATATAAAGGTTCCCCAGACAGTTAAACAGATAAAATCCTTTTTGGGCATTACCGGTTTTTACCGAAAGTTTATAAAGGACTACTCTAAAGTAGCTCTTCCATTGACTAAATGCCTAAGGAAAAATGTCAAAATTAACATCCATGACAAACAGTATATAGACTCCTTTAACAAACTTAAGGAACTCATATGTACGTGTCCTATATTGACTTATCCCGATTTTAAAAAACTGTTTACCCTTACAACTGATGCTAGTAATGCAGCATTAGGAGCCATTTTATCTCAAAACCAACACCCTATCGCTTTTGCGTCAAGGACATTAAACAAACATGAACTGCACTACAGTACAATAGAAAAAGAACTTTTATCCATAGTATGGGCCACTACGTGGGGTTCTCCAGCAATCCAGCTGCAGAGCCTCACAACCAACATAACTCAACAAAAAACCTAAATGTTAGAAAACTTGTATATGAACATGGAAAAAAGTAAGCTAAAAGATAAAAATCGAACGGGGATATACGTTCAAAAGTCGGCAGATGTCGTGACTGCCGGCGAGGGCTTGGCCTCAAATGAGGAGAAGTCGCCAGCGACACACAAAAACAAAAATAAAAAGAAAAGTGAAAATGACCATGTTTTCAAAAAAACGAAGCGCGGGAGGACTGTTGAGCCGACCACAGTTCCTGGAACGCCCAAGAACTGTGGAGCGACTCACGGTCTAGACGCTAATACTAGTGGGGGAGCCATTCAGCCCGTCACTAGTATTACACATCTTTCGTGCACGGTAGGATTGCCCACGGTTAGTGGTATCAAGTCTGCGACGGCCACTCTTGCTGACACCGACCGTGATCAATACCCGGCGGGCACGAAAGACAATACAAACACAAATCAACGTGGGGGTAAAGCCATGACGCTTGGCTCTACTCCTACTCCTCAAAATAGAAAACCTCTCACGGGCACGGGGGAGGCTGATCGGGACAGTGACATAACCGTGACTCACGGTATCCCTCCTAGCCAGACCAGACCTCGTCCGAGCACGATGGAGGAATCCCTCGCTGATGGTAGACCCGGTACATCCAGATCCTCTTCCATCAGCGAGAGAAGTAAAACCGTACCGAGAAGCGAACGTCGGGCTGCAGAGAGAATAGTGAAAGTACTTGGTGACATTCCAACTACTGATCTAGACTCGAAGCAAACCGGCAAACTCGCTTGGGCTAGGAGTACACTCGCCAAAACGATGACCAGCGACGACTCAACGTCGAAGCGACAAAGGTCTACCGAGGGAACCTTTCCGGAACCCAAGAAAGCGAAGGTACAAAACACCTCCTATACCAGAAAAGATCTGTCCTTTAGTGACGTACTAAAGGACAAGATCATAGCTGCTGTCATTGACAGAAGCAATGTGGATGGTATGATGTCTGGTGACCAATGGACGACAGTCAATGGCAAACTACAGCTTTCCTATTGGACTCTAGTTATGGAGAATCCTGGGAATCCTGTAGGTGTTAGTGACGCAGGGTGGCACCAAGGCCGCGCCAAGCTCATCGCCTTTGATGACCAGAGATCATACGATCTATATAAGCTTGCTGTCAGCAGGTTAGAGGGGCTATGGCCTGGTGCTAAGCTCGAAGTTGTGGCTAGGGAAGAAATTCCCTGCAGACCAAGAGCTCGCATGAGAATCCCAGCTGAACTTACCTGCAAGGACACTGTCTTGAAGATGCTCAAGTACTGTAACCCATCCCTTCCTACCCATGACTGGAAAGTCGCGAAGCTGGAGGACCCAGTGGGACCTTATAGATCTGCCATTGTGGTTATCAATAAGGAATCGCTGGCTCCCCTGGTGTCGACTAAAGGTGAAATTAGGTTTGGATGGAATACAGCTATCTTGAAAGTCTATAAAAAAGACGAGGAACACCCTCTTAAAATGCAGGACATGTCCTCAGGGGAGGAAACCACTCGGGCTGTCGACCCTTCAGAAATGGAGGTAGACAACTCGAGCTCTTCCAACTCTGGGGCATGCTCTGCAAAAACAGACATCCACACCGTCGACTGTCTCTCCGACATGGAGACGGAATCATCGGAGCCCGGGGATCTGCTCAGTGAGGATGATCTCCTACGGTCACCTTCTGAGTCAGAATCCGAAGATGATCTCGACCAAACCGTGGTGGGGGCTGATCTGAAGAATCGTAGCGAAAATGCTGCAATTACTTCAGATTAACCTCCAGCACTCAAAACAGGCCTCGGCCTCTCTTCTTCTCCGCCTACACCAAAAAGGGGAAGATGTAGTCCTGATCCAGGAACCCTGGATTCATAAATCCACAGTTCAGGGACTCAGGACTCCTGGGTACTACTTGCTGTATGCATCGGACAAAGGTGACTCCAGATCATGCATATTGGTAAGAAGTAACACTAATGTATATTTACTCCCTGATTACAGCGATCGAGACGTAACCGCAGTCAGGCTACAGACCAGCAAAGGTATGTACTGGCTTGCGTCCGCATACCTCGGCCACGACCACCTTGGCCCTCTCCCTGGCGACAAGCTAAAGAGACTAATCGCTGATGCAGAAAGGCAAAAGATCTGCCTCATTATTGGTTGCGATGCTAACGCCCATCACACAGTCTGGGGCAGTACTGACATAAATGACAGAGGTGAGTCTCTTTTTGATTTTATTCTCAGTACTAACCTTATTGTAAGTAATATTTTATTCTCAGTACTAACCTTATTGTAAGTAATATCGGTAACGAGCCAACTTTCATAACTAGTAACCGACAAGAATTATTAGACATTACACTTGTCTCCGACTCGATTCATCAAAGGATTTCGGAATGGAAAGTATCTGAAGAGCACTCTTTCTCCGATCACAGGTACATACAATTCAATCTAATTGATGAAACTAAAGTTCAGAAAGTTTTCCGAAATCATCGGAAAACTAACTGGCTGAAATATAGGGATACTCTCAAGAGGTTGATTAAACCCGATCTTCTAAGGATCCCATTAAATAAAACCGATCTTGACAACCAAGTCAATGATCTCACCGTAGCCCTCAACACATCAATGAAAGAATCTTGTCCCCTTATTCAAATAAAAGGCAAAAAGAAACCTCATTGGTGGAGTTCTGAGCTAGAACCGTTCAGAAAAAACTGTAGAAAACTTGAAAATTGAAGTCTCCTCAGAAGCGTCAAGACTGAGAAGAATCCTCTCAACAAACCCTATAATGCCCAGTGCCCTTAAAAATACAAATGGTACCTGGACAAATTCTTGCGAGGAATCGCTCAACTTGCTACTAGATACACACTTCCCAGGTAGCTCAAAAAATATAAGTTGTCTCGACCCAACGGGAGAAAACAACAATACTATAAATAGCCTAGGTCTAATCACAAGAGAGAAGCTTAAATGGGCTATTGACAGCTTCGATCCATATAAATCTGCTGGACCTGACGGCATTATACCAGCAGAACTACAAATGGCCTCTGACATTATCATCCCTGTCCTAGAGCCAATTCTGAACGGGTGTATGCACTTAGCACATATACCTTCTCTATGGAGAGAAGCCAAAGTGATATTCATACCCAAAGCGGGAAAATGCTCCCATGTGAACCCCAAAGACCTAAGGCCAATCAGTCTATCATCATTCCTTCTTAAAACTTTAGAACGATTGATTGATATCCACTTGCGTTACACCATAGAGCCTAATCTTCTATCTACGGCACAACACGCTTATTGTAAAGGGAAATCGGTGGACACTGCCCTGCATACCTTGGTAAGCAACATCGAATATTCCCTTCACCATAAAGAGTACACTCTGGTCGCATTCCTTGATATCGAAGGCGCTTTCAATAACGTCAGCAATCTTGCAATCACAACCGCGCTGAAGAGCTTGAAAGTTGATAGCTCAATAGGAGAGTTGATAAATCTGATGTTGAGCAACAGAATTATTAACTCAACACTAGGAGATTTTTCTGACAGAAGATCTGTCAGCAGAGGCACACCACAGGGTGGAGTCTTATCCCCACTTCTATGGAACATCGTAGTTAACGAACTATTAGTTAACCTGGAAGAGGAAGGGTTCAAAGTGATTGCATACGCTGATGACGTTGCCATTGCCGTATCAGGGAAGTATCTACAAATCATTGTAGACTTAATGCAAACCGCTCTAAACAAGCTACTCAAATGGACAGACAAATGTGGACTAGGTGTAAACCCCCACAAAACCGAACTTGTCCTCTTCACTAGAAAATACAAAATTCCAAAGGTAGACCCTCCAACAATTAATGGTATTCCACTGAACTTCTCAGACCAAGCCAAATATTTAGGCCTAATCTTAGATAAAAAGTTAAGCTGGAAGCCTAATGTACAAGAAAGAGTAAGAAAAGCCACTGTGGCACTTTTCTCTTGCAAAAAAGCAATTGGGAACAAATGGGGCTTATCCCCACACATTACCCATTGGCTATACACAGCGGTCGTGAGACCGATTATCACTTACGGGGTAGCAGTTTGGTGGACTGCTTTGGACAAAGCAACATATCTGGACAAAATCAGCAAGGTACAACGATCAGCGTGCATGTGTATCAGCGGAGCACTCCGCTCGACACCTTCCGCTGCCTTGGACATGTTGCTTAATCTAACACCCCTCGATATATACAGCAAACAAGTGGCCGCGAGTACAGCCATTCGTCTCAAATCTATATCCCAATGGTCTAACAATACGTTCGGCCACACTAACATTTTGAATACATTCAAATCATTACCAATACACTCCGACTACACTACCCCACAGCTAGTTTTTGGCAAAAACTTCCAAATCACCATCCCACCAAGATCTACCTGGGATGACGATGAATTCTTGAATGATGAAGCAATTCATTTCTATACGGATGGTTCAAAAACCGAAAATGGGGTGGGCGGCGGAGTGTATTCAGAAAGACTTAATCTAAATCTCTGCTTCCGTCTTCCTGATTATTGTAGCGTGTTCCAAGCGGAAATCCTGGCTATCAATGAGGTACTATCCTGGCTCAAAGAAAACGTGATATCCACGTTGAATATTCGTATCTTCTCAGATAGTCAAGCAGCCCTCAAATCGCTCGGTTCACCTGCCACAAACTCTGTAACTGCCCGAAACTGTCGTTCGTCTCTCTTAGAGATGGCAGAACAGTTCAACATTCACCTTTTCTGGGTGCCGGGACACAGAGACATTCCAGGTAACTGCATAGCCGACGAACTAGCCAGAAAAGGAACCGTAAGTCCAATTTTACCTAACAAGGTGAATATTGGAATACCCATCGCTACATGTAAACTTATGCTAAAACAGTATGCTATGACGATGACAAACAACAGATGGACCAATATCTCTACTTGTATAAAGACCAAACAGATCTGGCCAGTATTAGATCCGAAGCGATCTAAGTGCTTGTTGTCTCTAAGCAGACTGCATATTAGCTCCACAATAGGTGTCATCACTGGACACTGCATGATAGGTATACATGCCAGAAGACTAGGGGTCTTCTCTAACGACTTCTGCAGAAGTTGCATGGACGAGGAGGAGGAGGAAACAATCCAACACCTTCTCTGTTCGTGCCCCGCTCTATCCCAACGACGCAAAATTCACTTAGGTGAATATTTCTTTGAAGATATAAGCGACTTCACTAAGACTGACATTCACAGTCTCCATCGGTTTATTAAAAGCTCCAACTGGTTTAATTAAAGGAACTTCCTTTACTTCTTTTTTATGTGGTATCACAATGGGCCTATTATTGGCCTAGGTGTGTCAGTAGTTTTCCTGACAGCCACCTAAACCTAACCTAACCTAACCATGGGCCACTAAATACTTTAGACCCTACCTATTTGGACGCAAATTTAAAATTCAAACTGACCATCTACCACTAGTGAGGTTAAATTCTTTAAAAGAACCGAATATAAAACTACAGCGCTGGAAAATAAAACTAAACGATTTTGATTTTGACAATGAATGCATAAAAGGTAAGGAAAATTGCGTAGCTGATTTTCTAAGTCGTATACAGACAAACCATATTTATACGAATGATATTTGTGACGCTAGATCAGATATTGCAACAATTCATAGTGGGATTGAAAATTTAAATGACCACATTTATATTACAGAAAATGGATTAAATTTGTATAAACATCAATTAATTTTAGAAAAAACAAATGCGAATTCATATAAAACAAACATTTTATTCAAAAAAAAGAGAAGATCTATAATTTCACAAGCAGAATATAATGAAACTTACATACTTAACATACTTCAAGCATTGCTGCCAATTTAAGGAACGCTAGGTGTTTATTGATAAGATGACGATATGTTTGTTAAATTTCAAGGTACTATTGTAAAGTATTTTTCAAATGCTCCAAAAATGAAAATTTTAAGATGTATGAAATTTATTACAGATATTACAAACAAGGAACATCTTTTAGAACTAATTGAAAAACTCATGTTAAGAAAAATCATAGAGGTATAGAAGAAACATATTCAGAACTAAAAAATGATATCTATTTTCCGAATTTAAGGCTTGAAATACACAAGTTTATAAACAACTGTATATTGTGTAATATGTGTAAATTCGACCGTAGTCCAATTAAACCTAAATTAATGGTATCAGAAACTCCCGACAAAGCGAATGAAATTATACACATAGATATTTGGTTTTTAAATAAAAGTACCATGTTTTTGACGTGTATTGATGAACTAACCAGGCATGTTTCAATACATTCTATTACAGATAGGAATTCTATAACTATAGTTAGCTTACTTAGACAGAGATTTGCTTGTTTAGGTAAACCATCCAAAATAGTAGCTGATAACGAATTTAACACGGCATATATTAAAAACTTTCTTGATGGAGAAGATATAGCATACCACTTTACATCACCAAATACACATACAGGAAACGCTATTATCGAAAGGTTTCATTTAACACTTAATGAGCACATAAGATTGCTTAAACTTAGTAATGGAGAAAAAGAAACATTAAACGATAATGATATGGTTCTAAGAGCAGTCAAAATTTATAATAATACAATTCATTCCTCAACTAATTTTAAACCAAATGAACTTTTGCATTCAACCCTAAATGAAAAACAGTGGGATGAACTAAAACAAAAATTAAATCAGAATAAACAAAAACAAATAGCAAAATTAAACGAATCACGAACAGAACAACAAGAGTTTAAGAAACGAGAATTTGTAAAAAATTTAGGCTTTTATAACAATAAACACTTACCAAGATATATACCAAAAAATGTAAAGTCGAAAAATAAAACTAATTTTACCGACGAGCAGGGAAATAAACGAGATAGACAAATAGTTAAAAGAAAATTCAATTCCAAGTATTAAATTCGATAGAAGTAAAACTGGAAGAAATTACTCCAAACAAAAATAATAAAACAAAGTTATATCCTTCGATACTTTAAACTGAAATATTTTTTCTCTTTGCTTCATTTTCCTTTCAGAAAAAATGAAGATCGCATGTATTTTGACCATCGTCGGCTTTTTCAATTCCCAGGCATATCTTTACGTTGAAAAGATTGTGGAAGAACACGGTTTCCTTAAACTAAGGGACGAACCGATAAAAGTAATACATAAAACAAATAAAATCTTACACTACATCGATTTAAAACAATATGATAAAATATTAGACATCGTTAAAATTTCTATAGATAGTTTTTATTCTAAATATAAAGACCCGACATTAACACCAATTCTTCTCAATGGTCTCAGGAGACTAAGATTTAAGATTACGTCATTGATTCCTCATAATAGACAGAAAAGAGGAGCATTTAACATTATAGGTTCAGGGCTCAAGTTCATAGCAGGAACTATGGATGATGAAGACAGGCAAGAGATTAAAAACCATTTAGGAGATATTGATTTCAATAACAGAAATCTTATTGAACAAAGTAATAAACAGGGTAAAATAAATGAACAATTTCATTTAGAATTGGGAAATATTATAAATCAACTTAACATAAACCAAAATGTAACATCGTTTTTATACAATAACCTAACCCAAGAGTTCTTTAATATTAAAATAGCACACATAAAATTATTAGAAAAACTTCAAGTCGAAAATAATATTAATTTCATTCAAACACAAGTCGAGAAAATTAGAGAAAACATAATGCTCAGTCGACTAGAAATTTTAGGAAGAGATTTGTTAGATGAAAAAGAAATATGTAATTGACAATGATATAAATGAAGAAACGCTTAAATATCTGCGAAGTTCAGTTGTACCTATATCAAGATGAGTTTATCATCTTCATTGTTTTTATACCAGTTTTTTCTGAAAAAAATTATTATAAAATGTATATTCAACCAGTCCCAAACGCGGACAGTTTGCAAATTGTACTAGATAATAAGATATTTATAACAGACAACACAAATATATATGAATTCAATAAAGAATTGTTAATATATGAAACAAAACTTAAAATACCACAGAACAAATGCATCCAAAATATATTACACACAAATAAGTTTTGTGCTATAGAAAAAACGAATGAAGAAGAAATAAATGTTTTAAACGATGGTTTATTAATTTTAAAAAATATGAAAGATGTTGTAATAAAGCACAATTGTAACGATATAAATTATACTGTTTTTAGAAATAATTTAATAAAATTTTCAAATTGCTCTATTCAAATACATAATGTTAAATTTTCGAACGAATTTTACACATACAAAGAATTATTAACCTTACCAAATAATTATAAAACTGTAAATATAACTTTTAATGAAACAAGTTTACTATTGAAAAACTTAAAACAAGAACATTTCACGAATGTAATAGAAATGAATTATATTAAAACCATGCAAATTGTTAATCATTCATTAAGTGTTTTTACAATCGTTAATATTATTTTGTTAACTATTTTTGTTATAAATGTAATCAAGAAAAACAGAACTATACAAAAAGAAAATATACAATTAAATGTAATGCCAGCAACAGTTTCAACAGGGACTGTTGAAAGTAAGGAGGGAGGAGTAAAAGGAAACCCGTTTTCCGCATTTAAATTTAAATAAATAAACAAGTTCTGTGCAGTCTTGCATTCTAAGAATGAGAAATGAGATTCTAAGAATGCAAGACGAAATATAATATTATTAATCTTAATATATGATATCCGATCATGATTGCATTCATTCCTGGGAGCAGACACTACGTCAGCATTTTATGCTGTCAATGTTTGTTTTCATGATAATGCTTTGTTTTCATGATCGGATAGAAAAGTATCTAACAAAAATAAAGTCAGTTCATATCAAGCATTAAAAGTGTTCGCATTGTTTTTATTTTTCATAATAAGATTTGATATATTATTCAGGGGCCTCACTAATTCCTGCAGATCTACCAGAGCTATTGCCTGCTGTTTCTATAGTGCCACCATGGGCCTCACTAATTCCTGCAAATCTACCAGAGCTATCGCTGCAGTTTCTATAGTGCCACCAGGGGCCTCACTAATTCCTGCAGATCTACCAGAGCTATTGCCTGCTGTTTCTATAGTGCCACCAAGGGCCTCACTAATTCCTGCCGATCTACCAGAGCTATTGCCTGCTGTTTCTATAGTGCCACCAGGGGCCTCACTAATTCCTGTCGATCTACCAGAGCTATTGACTGCTGTTTCTATAGTGCCACCAAGGGCCTCACTAATTCCTGCTGATCTACCAGAGCTATTACCTGCTGTTTCTATAGTGCCACCAGGGGCCTCACTAGTTCCTGCTGATCTACCAGAGCTATTACCTGCTGTTTCTATAGTGCCATCAGGGGCCTCACTAATTCCTGCAGATCTACCAGAGCTATTGCCTGCTGTTTCTATAGTGCCACCAGGGGCCTCACTAATTCCTGCAGATCTACCAGAGCTATTGCCTGCTGTTTCTATAGTGCCACAGGGGCCTCACTAATTCCTGCCGATCTACCAGAGCTATTGCCTGCTGTTTCTATAGTTCCACCAGGGGCCTCACTAGTTCCTGCAGATCTACCAGAGCTACTGCCTGCTGTTTCTATAGTGCCACCAGGGGCCTCACTAGTTCCTGCAGATCTACCAGAGCTATTGCCTGCTGTTTCTATAGTGCCATCAGGGGCCTCACTAATTCCTGCAGATCTACCAGAGCTATTGCCTGCTGTTTCTATAGTGCCACTAGGGGCCTTATAAGTAATACCTGCTGATCTTTTACTAATCCAACCGTGGTGATGGAGACCAAGCTACCTCTCTACAAGCAGTGATACCAGACCAGGACCAGCATTTCGTGAATGGGAGTTTTTGAACCCTCAGCATCACCATCAAGTGCATAAAATTTATTTAAAATATTTACTATGTTAAGAGTGTGTGGAATAAAGATTTTTTTTATAAGGTTTTAAAGACCTACTGGAAGTTTAATGTTTTTCTTCCAAAAAGAACCCTGGCGATCCGACGAGCAGAACCTCGGCTGGAAAGCAAAAAGCACATCACAAATTCGCGCCCGAGCAGGTACCTATAAGGTCCAACCACGTGGAAAACCAAATCTTAACGCACTCTTAATAAGTAATAATCCGTGGCCAGAAAACCATGGAGCGGGTTGAAGAGATGACGAAATGCTACGAAATTTTACCAGACGATACGTTAAAAGCGCTCCCGGAGATCTTAAGAGGAACCTCTTTAGTGGTTCCGAATAAATCGCGACCGGCTTAAAACGTGGAAAGAATTCCATGAGGCTTTCCTTGAGCACTTTTTGACTGTCCGCTACATTTTTAAATTAGAAGACGAGATATTAAGGAGAAAACAAGGTCCACGGGAGAAAGCTAAAGAATTCATTCAAGCCACCCAGTATTTGATCCATACGTATGAACCTAGTTCAGAGTGTCGACCGGATCTACGACAGCCTGCGTCCGGAGTATCATTTGTATATACGTAGACGTGACTTGGAAAACCCTTGGGGAGTTGATGAAGCTAGCCGAAGAGTATGAATACATACAGAGTGAGGACCGCAATTCGCGCCCGATTTAACCACGACCTTTATCAGGGGCCAATAGACCAAATGAGTGGTACGGGCAAGCCTATAATCGTTCTCCACCAACACCGACCAGAGTATCATTTGATCGATCAACTTATAATCGTTCGAGTTCGACTGCCTCCCAGTATGATAGAGCAACGCAATGCTGGAATTGCAAGCAGAGAGGTCATACGAAAGGAAACTGCCGACGTCCTTTTCGACTGTTTTCTCATACTGTGGTGAGCCCTCATCGGGCGTCCGTAATGAACTGCGATACTACAACTTACTCTCCGTGTTGCAATTGTAAAGCAGTCTCGTACCTCGAAACACTTAGTCCAAGAAGACACGAAGTGTGTCGGCGCCAGGGCCGGGGAATACGAACAAGACACCAAGACTCCAAACGATACAAAGGTTCTAGCCGCAGACCAAAGTTTGAAGCCGGAAACTTGGACAGAGCCGAGGTGCTTCATATCGGTTCAGATGTGCGGACAAGTGGTTAAGGCCTTGTTGGACACCAACAAGGTGGAAGGTTATGCCATGTGGACTAAATTCCACCGCCGCCACTTTCCAACGTATGTTGGACAACATTATTGGTCCTGATATGGACGACTACACTTTTGCTTATTTGGACGACATAATCGTGGTCGGTAGCACTTTTGAAGATCACCTCCAGCACTTAACCGAGGTGTTAAGAAGATTATAAGAATAAGTACTGGCCCGGACAAAATCACCGCCGTCCAAGACTTTAACGCCCCTCGGAATGTGAAGGAACTACGCCGAGTCATGGGAATTACCTCATGGTACCGTAGGTTTATAAAGAATTTTTCAGCAGTATCAACGCCTTTAACAAAACTCTTGAAGAAATATCAAGAGTGGCTATGGGAAGACAAACAAGAAGCTGCTTTTATGGAACTCAAGAAGAGGCGAACAGAAGCTCCGGTGCTGATGTGCCCCGATTTTGACCTGCCCTTCACGTTGCAGACAGATGCTAGTCAATATGGCCTGGGAGAAGTCTTATCTCAAAATTAAAAAAACCAAGAGAGGGTGATAGCTTATGCCAGCCGAACGCTTACTGAGTTAGAGCAAAAACATTCAGTCACTGAGAAAGAGTGCCTAGCCATCCTTTTTGACATTAGAAAAATGAGACCGTACCTTGAGGGTTGCCATTTTACGGTAATAACAGATCATCATTCTTTAAAGTGGCTACACTCTCTGGACAACCCTGCCGGCTGTCTAGCCCGTTGGGCCATTGAACTCCAGCAATACGATTTTGAGATCAAATACCGCAAGGGAGCGATGAACGTCGTGGCGGACGCTTTATCCCGAGACCCTCTACCTTTAACTCAAAGTGATTTGTCTACTGTTTTAAGTTCTAATAGCCCACAGGAAGACTGGACCCAGAAACGCTCGAAACAAGTTCTGCAAAACCCTGAAAAATTCCCGGAATACCGTTTATTCGAAGAGCGTCGTTACCGAAGGTTTACAGCTCACCCATTGTCTAGTCGAGATGAAGATTGGAAACTTTGCGTCCCTACAGCAGATAAAGAAAAGGTTCTCTACGACAATCATCGTCACCACAGGTCATTTGGGGGTAGCCTAAACCACCTCGAGAATCATGAACCTTTACTACTGGCCTGGAATGTATAAGGACATATCTAAGTATGTTGACCAATGTCAAGTATGTAGAAAGTTTAAGGCATCCCACCTATAACCGAGCGGGCTAATGCACACGAATATAGCGGATGGACCGTGGGACACAGTGTGTATGGAATTTGTCGGTCCATTACCCCGATCCATGAAGGGCCACACTATGATGTTGGTGATGGTGGAGAAGTTCACCAAATGGGTGGAAGCCGTCCCCCTACGATCTGCCACCAGCCAAGCTGAAGTAAAAGCCCTACGAGAACGTATGATTACACATTTTGGCGTGCCCCGCATTCTGCTTTCAGACAACGGCTTTCAAACAACCAGTTCCATACTCACAAAGTTCTTGCAGGAAACGGGTATACAACAAAGATTCACGACACCCTATTCCCCGCAAGAGAACAAAACCGAAAGAAAGAAAGAGTTAACAGAGTATTGAAAACGATGATTGCACAATATGTCAATGAAAACCACCGTACATAGGACGAACACATACCCGAACTCTCTTTTGCCATCAATACAAGTAAGCACGATTCTACCGGTTTTAAAGCTGAAACACAATCACGCTTTAGGGAGACGCTTCGTTGCGTTACGTTGAGAAATCCTCAAAGCGCGCTTCTATCTGTTGTCAAAAAAAACATTCAATAAATTTCAAAGAATTACAAAGAAAAATATAATAAATAAATAAAATGGAAAATAGTATTAAGCTGTGCCGCTTATTTATTATAATTTGTTACCAATTAATATATTTTTCTTACCACATTTAAATTTTCCATTTTACAAATTAAAAAGCACCGATTACAAATTAAAACACAAATTAGAAACACAGAAACAGACTTTTTGAAAATTGAAATTCAAATGAAATTATGAATGAAAAACGTCAGAAAGCGCGCAAAAGTTCAACCAAGTTGAACTTTTTTTTGACAGATGGTGGCTTTATTACGTTTTCTTACGTTTCCTTACGTTTGTCAAAAAAAGCGTACGTAAGAAAAGCGTCATTGTGTGAGATTTCCTATAGTTGAACTTTTCGCAGTTGTCAAAATCGACGGCAAAGCGTGATTGTGTTTCTGCTTTTAGCCCCGCTTTCCTCAATTATGGAAGAGAGATAAAAACAACACAACATTCCGTTTTGCCGTGTGATAACAATGAAGAGCCGGTGTCTGTGAGACAAGAGAGGCTAAAAGCCATTTATCACCTTGTAAAAACAAATTTACAGTCGGCTGCGCAGAAGCAAACACGTAGTTACAACAAGAGATACGTATAAGGAGATGGGAAACTTTCGTACGTCTCACCCCCCAAAACCCATTTGTTTACATTGTTGTTTTTGTAATTTCATTTCGTGTCTGTGAATAGATGTGGAAAGCAACAACAATGTAATGAGGTGAAATTTTTGATTTGACAGCTTGTTTTTTTTTTTTTTATTCCGATTTTAGTAAACAATTATTAATTGTTCTTTTTTTACACAAAATCGATTAAAATACTACATTAAAATGTTTTAAAATATTATTACACCATCTCAAAAAGCCGTAGAGAACATAAACCACAATAAATTCTCTTTATCAAAAGCACAGTCACAAATCAAAACCATCACGCATCATCACAATCACAACCACACAAGCAAACTCGAGAAAACAACCAATAACGATGGCAAAATAAAGAAAACTCATTCTTTTTGGAACAAAAATATATTTTTATTGATATTTTCTTTTTATTTTATAATTTTCACTGCACAATTTCCTTTTTAAAAGAACTTGAATCAACAATAAATAAAAACACTTGGAATTACTCCGGAAAAGTTTGACTTTTGATATTTTTGATTTTACATTTGTGTGGTGGATTTTTTTGTGACGTGGGGTGAGCTAGTGAACGTTCCAGAGTTAAGAAATTCCGAGAAATTTGTGTTTTCGATTAAAGGCTTGCCCAAACCTAAATGCGACAGTGCGTCACTACAGTGCGACAAGAATTTTTGTATGAAAAACGCATAGCGCTTTGTAGCATTTGGTATGGGTACTCTCATATGACGCTGTGTAAATAAATTTTGCAGTTGTCGTGTCGCAGTGTCGCACTTTGGTTCGGGCAAGCCTTAATTCTTTTCGGGAATTTCTGAAAATCAAGATCACACCCAGAAAATTACTCACATTATTTAAATGTGTCACACACACAAGAAGAAAATCATTTACTTTTAATTAATGTAGGTGAGTGAAGTTACTTTAAAAGGAGCAAAACGCATAATTTATCCTTTTCAAAGTTCACTCTATTCGGTTTATAATGTCATTGATCAATTCATAACTGCAGAAAGACACAGCGTCATATGGAAGTATCCACACCAAATGCGACAAAGCGCAAAGCGTTTTTCATATAAAAGTTCTTGAACTGTCGTGTCGCAGTGTCGCACTTTGGTTTCGGCAAGCCTTAAAACTAAACGTAAACTGAAAAAGAGTTATAACCTGTTTCGACTAGAGATAAATGGCACAAGTCTTAAAACATTTAAAAGCTACTTTTAAAACTTATAAGAGTCGACTCTAAAAAAATAATTTTAGATTAAAGGCTTTCCCAAACCAAAGTGCGACAGTGAGACACGACGGTGCACCACGAACTTTTATATGAAAAACGCTTTGCGGTTTGCCGCATTTGGTGTGGGTACTTCCATATGACCTTACGTAAATAAATTTTGCCGCAACTGTAGCACTTTGGTTTGAGCAAGCCTTTAATCTAAAATTATTTTTTTAGAGTCGACTCTTATAAGTTTTAAGAGTAGCTTTTAAATGTTTTAAAACTTCGCCCATTTATTTCTAGTCGAAACAGGTTATAACTCTTTTTCAGTTTACGTTGCCCAAATCAAAGTGCGACACTGCGACACTACAGTGCGACAAAAACTAAGCCTTAGCCAAAGTGTCACAAAGCTACGTGACAGTGCGACAAGGATTTTCATAAGAAACACTCTTTGTCGCGTTTGATGTTACTCACTTATGATGCTGTTTATATAAATTTTGTTGTGGTGTTACGTTGTCGTTAGGGTAAGCCTTTATGAAAGCCCTTGTCGCAATGGTACAATGTGACTCTTTGGTTTGGGCAATCCTTAACACAAAAAAATTTTAAATTGAAATTACATTTCGTGACAAAACTGCGTACATAACTAGTTTATTTAGTTTTTCAAACTAATAAAAGAATACAAGAATACTTTTGCACCCAGAATTTGCATCTATTTTAGCTATTTATATGCAGACATGACAGTGCGTCATGACAACGCCAAAATTTATTTACACAGCGTCATATGAGAGTACCCACACCAAATGCTATTAAGCGCAAAACATTTTTCATATAAAAATCGTGTCGCACATGTCGAGACGCACTGTCGCAAATTATTTTCAAGTATTTCGAAACTCACCAAAAATTATCGACACCTGGAACGAACATATTGCAACCCATACATATTTTCAAATTAACTGCCAATTTTAAATTTAACCGCCAAATTAAGTCACCAAAGTGGTGAATTGACGGTTTCGGCTAAGTATGCGTGTTTTTACGCATACTTAGCCGAAACCGTCAATTTGAGCTTGTAGGCAAACCTGTGTGACGTCAGAAGTTTCCTATCTCCTTATACGTATCTCTGGTTACAACCTAAGACGAAGAGCATGGAAACCGAGTATCAGAGAACACGTGTATAAGAAAGTGATTATCCTCTCCTCTGCGGCTAAATACTTCACAGAGAAACTAGCTCCTCGATACGAAGGACCGTACGAAGTTGTACGATTTGTTTCTCCTGTGATAGTTGTTCTCAGAAAAGTAGAGAGAGAAAACAGAAAGAGAAACGCTACCGTACGATCTCACGTGAAAGAACTAAAAGGATTCTCTCCAGAAGAAGCAAAAATTTCAGTCATTCAGTCAACAACAGTCAAACAGAAAAGGTCGATGGATAACCATTGTATATAAAAACCAGAGATACGTATAAGGAGATAGGAAACTTCTGACGTCACACAGATTTGCCTACAAGCTCAAATTGACCGTTTCGGCTAAGTATGCGTAAAAACACGCAAACTTAGCCGAAACCGTCAATTCACCACTTTGGTGACTTAATTTGGCGGTTAAATTTAAAATTGGCCGTTAATTTGAAAATATGTATGGGTTGCAATATGTTCGTTCCAGGTGTCGATAATTTTTGGTGAGTTTCGAAATACTTGAAAATAATTTGCGACAGTGCGACACGATTTTTATATGAAAAATGTTTTGGGCTTAATAGCATTTGGTGTGGGTACTCTCATATGACGCTGTGTAAATAAATTTTGGCGTTGTCATGACGCACTGTCGTGTCGCACTTTGGTTTGGGCAAGCCTTTACTGTATATAAATAGTTAAAATAGAGGCAAATTCTGGGTGCAAAAGTATTCTTGTATTCTTTTATTAGTTTGAAAAACTAAATAAACTAGTTATGTGTGCAGTTTTTTCACGAAATGTAATTTCAATTTAATATTTTTTTGTGTTAAGGATTGCCCAAACCAAAGAGTCACACTGTAACATTGCGACAAGGGCTTTCATAAAGGCTTACCCAAACGACAACGTAATACCACAACAAAATTTATTTAAACAGCATCATAAGTGAGTAACATCAAACGCGACAAATAGTGTTTCTTATGAAAATCCTTGTCACACTGTCACGTGGCTTTGTGACACTTTGGCTTAGGCTTAGTTTTTGTCGCACTGTAGTGTCACAGTGTCGCACTTTGGTTTGGGCAACGTAAACTGAAAAAGAATTATAACCTGTTTCGACTAGAAATAAATTGGCGAAGTTTTAAAACATTTAAAAGCTGCTCTTAAAACTTATAAGAGTCGACTCTAAAAAAAATAATTTTAGATTAAAGGCTTGCTCAAACCAAAGTGCTACAGTGCGGCAAAATTTATTTACGTAAGGTCATATGGAAGTACCCACACCAAATGCGGCAAACCGCAAAGCGTTTTTCATATAAAAGTTCGTGGTGCACCGTCGTGTCTCACTGTCACACTTTGGTTTGGGAAAGCCTTTAATCTAAAATTATTTTTTTAGAGTCGACTCTTATAAGTTTTAAGAGTAGCTTTTAAATGTTTTAAGACTTGTGCCATTTATCTCTAGTCGAAACAGGTTATAACTCTTTTTCAGTTTACGTTTAGTTTTAAGGCTTGCCCAAACCAAAGTGCAACACTGCGACACTACAGTTCAAGAACTTTTATATGAAAAACGCTTTGCGCTTTGTCGCATTTGGTGTGGTTGCTTCCACGACGCTGTGTAAATAAATTTTGCCGCACTGTTGTGTCGCAGTGTCGGAGTTTGGTTTGGACAAGCCTTTACTTGTGTACTTACTTGAAATGTACGTTCATCTTTCTGCAGTTATGAATTGATCAATGTCATTATAAACTGAATAGCGTGAACTTTGAAAAAGATAAATTATGCGTTTTGCTCCTTTTAAAGTAACTTGGCTCACCTACATTAATTAAAAGAAAATGATTTTCTTCTTGCTTTCACAGACACATTTAAATAATGTGAGTAATTTTCTGGGTTTGATCTTGATTTTCAGAAATTCCCGAAAAGAATTAAGGCTTGCCCGAACCAAAGTGCGACACTGTGACACGACAACGGCAAAATTTATTTACACAGCGTCATAATGAGAGTACCCATACCAAATGCGACAAAGCGCTATGTGTTTTTCATACAAAAATTCTTGTCGCACTGTCGTGATGCACTGTCGCATTTAGGTTTGGGCAAGCCTTTAATCGAAAACACAATTTCTCGGAATTTCTCAACTCTGGAACGTTCACTAGCTCACCCCACGTCACAAAAAAATCCACCACACAAATGTCAAATCAAAAATATCAAAAGTCAAACTTTTCCGGAGTAATTCCAAGTGTTTTTATTTATCGTTGATTAAAGTTCTTTTAAAAAGTAAATTATGCAGTGAAAATTATAAAATAAAAAGAATATATAAATAAAAATATATTTTTGTTCCAAAAAGAATGAGTTTTATTTATTTTGCCATCGTTTTTGGTTGTTTTCTTGAGTTTGCCTGTGTGGTTGTGATTGTGATGATGCGTGATGGTTTTGATTTGTGACTGTGCTTTTGATAAAGAGAAGTTATTGTGGTTTATGTTCTCTACGGCTTTTTGGGATGGTGTTATAATACTTTAAAATATTTTAATATAGTATTTTAGTCGATTTTGTGTAAAAAAAGAACAATTAATAATTGTTTACTAAAATCGGAATAAAAAAAAAACAACAAGCTGTCAAATCAAAAATTTCACCTCATTACATTGTTGTTGCTTTTCACATCTATTCACAGACACAAAATGAAATTACAAAAACAACAATGTAAACAAATGGGTTTTGGGGGGTGATACGTACGAAAGTTTCCCATCTCCTTATACGTATCTCTGATAAAAACTATAGTACTATCATCCAACGAATTTTTGAGCTTGTCTGCCAGACCACTCTGGCGTTCTCTTCGCTCATGCTTTTCATTTTGGAGACCAACAAAATGGATGCCGACATAAGGTGTAGGAAAGAGAGGATACTATAAATTGTTTTTGAAAACAATAAAAAGAGTAAGGAGGGAAACTATAAACACTGGTTTTGCATTGACACTTAGTATATAGATGGAATAAACGAATATAGGGGAAACAAAAACCACTATGCATGAAGGAGAATTTGTTTGGTGCAGATATGCATGTATATGAATATGACTAATGATTATGTATTTTAACTAGAAGACTTGCAAATTTGTTTCGATTTGGAACTTTTTTCTCAAAGCAAGGTTGCAATGTTTCATGTTGATTTTTTTTTTCATGTTTTACATTTATTTTTAGATAATTTATTTTTTCTAGGTACCTATGTACGTAAGATTTATATATTTATAATTTTATGGTGAGGTAAAGTTTACAAGGTGTTTCAACATTCGGTAACATAATTGTAGGTTATTATTTATGGACATATTTTAAGAAAATAATAATATGGGCTGGGAGGGGTTGTGGAAGGAATTTAAAAAAACAAAATTAAAAACCACGTAATATAGGTACCTGTTTAATCATGTTACCTCTTTATAAAAGCTAGAAATGTATGCTTTTATTAAATCGGTTAGTGTAAAAACAGTACAAGTCCAAGGGTTTATTTTATAGAAAAAACAACTATGTAGGTACTAAAGCAATTTTATTGGATGAGAAAATTAAAGAACAGATTAAAAAAAAATGTATTCTTTTCCACATCACCCAGTGGGGTAGAATACTAGATGCGTTTTTCTTATCGAGGTTTCCCCAGTAGGCCTATTCCTCGTTTTCTTAAAAATAAAGTAATGATAGGTACTAGATGTGTTTTTTTTTTAAAGAGGTTTCCCCAGTAGGCCTATTCCTCGTTTTCTTAAAAATAAAGTAATGATAGATACTAGATGTGTTTTTTTAAGGAGGTTTCCCCAGTAGGCCTATTACTCGTTTTCTTAAAAATAAATAAATAATTAAAAAAAAATATTTTAAATTGCTGATTAAATAATTCATAAAAAAAAATTACCTAAAAAATATAAAGTATTTAAAATGAAATATAAATAATATTTACAAAAACTAGAACTTATAATATTAATATAAAACAAAACAAAAAAAATAAATAATACAATATCTACGATAATACAATGTTAAGCTACTTAAGTTAAAGCGTTTTTTTCTTGGAATTTGCTTGGATATCCTTGTTTGTGTTTTTTAGAGTGAAAATAATTAACCCAGTAAGAATAAACCTCGTTATTATTTCTTTATGTTCCAGTGTCTTCTGTTGTTGTTTTGTAGATTGTTTCTTCTTAGGTTGCGGTCCCGTGTTTTCTGGTGGTTTGCAGCTTGGCAAAGTTCTATTAATTTGTTTCATCAGATCAAACATCCACTATCTTTTCGTTTGTTTGATGTTCCATCAGTTCTGCCTTGAAAATTTCTTCTGCTTTTCTAACTGTTGCTTCAAACAATGTTGAAGGAACAGTTAGATTCCCAAATTTTGATGTTGTAGCAATGGTGTCATAGGCGCTTAGTTTAATTAGCGAAGTACTTTCCCTTTCCTTTTCTTTCTTGTCGATCAAGTACCGGGTGCAAACTTCGCAATTATTGAGCCTCTTTTTGAGCTTCTTTGCTGCAAGTCTAGCATAATATCCTCCACCTGCATCTTGCAGTTTTTCAGAACAAGTGGCAACATACTTTGCAGAATAGTTGTGGTCCAGGTCAACGGGTTTTCTTCTTTCTTCCAAGAAAAAGTCATCATCCAAATCGTATATGTCCTCATCTAATTCGTCTTGATCGAATTCCAAATGATCCAAGTTGTTGTCTTCATCCAAAAGCAGAGTTTTCTCAATACTTTGTTCCAAAACTTCTTCTGCCAATTGGTTCTCACTTTCGAAGTCTTTTTTGGCTGCATGTTCTTTTTCCAATTCCATTCCCTCCAATAGTGGTCCTGCTCCAGCATCTTCATATCCAGAATGTGCTGCTGAATTTAGATGCTGGAAGATGATTTGCTTGAGATTTCGAATGAATCTCCAAGCTGAAGGGTCTTGTTCATAAGAACCTCTGTTTGATCTTATCATTATATCTAAAGCCCTTATTTACAATTTAATGAAACTTACTATAACATTATAGTTACAACCATATAATTATTTAATTTTATACTGAACATATTTCATATTTATAATACTTACTAATTTAATTTTTTACGTAATATTCAATACATTTGACAAAAAAAAGTCGAAATAATATTTCATATTTAAATATTACCACAACAATTTTTTGTAAGTGGCAATCATTGCCCAATGTTTATTTTTTTTGCTTTTTTCTTACTTTGCTCCCCAACACCTGAAAGCGCAAAAAAAATCACACACACAAACCCATCAGCTGCCTGCATATCAACTTTTTCCCCTATTTATAAATATCTGATATATACCAGACCTGTCTTCTTCTAACCCTCGCATACCTATTTTCATACTGTCTCTTTTTAACCTCATCTCTTTTCCATCCACGATTTTTCTCTCCAAAATGTGGGGAAACACTAGTAGAACGCACCACCTATAGATGGCGTTAGTATTTTCGGCCATCTTGATAGTACTATAGTTTTTATATACAATGGGATAACTCGGAAACAAAAAAAACAAATTAAATACGCACCGTGGCAAAGACAAGCATCCCTTCCTGCTAAAATACGACCAGCACCAAGAAAATCCATTTTTTTGCCATCACTGCCTGCCGGATTAAGGAAGAAGATTTTTTTCGATGTCTAAGTAAAGCCAAAACCAGTTTTTGTTACACACCGCCATGAATAATGGGAAAGTTTCCTAAATTTTTTGTTATTTTGTGATTTTTTCTTAATGGGTTATTTCTTTTTGTTATTATTTTTATTATTTTTTAAAGAGAAATCTGTTTATTTTACCAATGGATATTTTTTTTTGTTTTAAAAATAAAAAAAAATTATTAAAGAACTAAGAAGTGAATTAGTAACGATTGATATATTAGAAAGAGTTGGAAAAGAAAAAAAAAAGAAAAATTTAAAGGTAAAAAAGAAAAAAAAAAAAAAATTTGAAATTACCAATAGTAAAAAAAAAAAAAATTAAATTAAATACTTATTCAAAATTGAAGGAAAGAAAAATTAAAAGAAAGAATATTTAAAGCAAACAAAATGTTATGGAGTAAGATGTTTTAAGTTTTTTTTGGTTGAAGTAGACCGTTATTTTGTTTAAAAAGTTTTAGACCAAGAGCCTGGTCGATTTTTCTGCCCTGAAAAGATAACCAATTCTAATGCCTTATAAATGGATCGTCGTGAAAACATGTGCCCGAAAAGACAGAGGTGCCGAGTCAAATCCTGCCGAAACCCTAAGGGTGCCGGGGTTAAAGGGGGTCAAAAAAGGGGTAAAATTCCTTTTTGAAATAACCAAAGACATTCTATACAAAAGTTGTAGCCAGTGTCCAGACGAATTAAAAAAATCAAGGGTGCCGACTGTTAGCCTGCCGAAAAGCATTCGACGTCACCATGTACTTTGTTTTACCTTCACTAATGTGTAGCCCCAGATTTTGTGCCGCCTGCTCGATCTGGATGAAGGAATCGTGAACAGCTTGTTCGGTTCTTCCGATGATGTCGATGTCGTCTGCGTAAGCCAGTATCTGGCTGGACCTGTTGACGATGGTCCCTCTTGTTTCCGTGCCAGAGTCACGGATTGCTTTCTCCAACGCCAGGTTGAAGAGGAGGCAGGCCAAACCATCCCCTTGTCGGAATCCATTAAAGATGTTGATTGGTCTGGATAGCAATCCGGCTATTTTAACTTGGCTTGTTACGTTGGTCATGGTCAACCTACATAGTCGTGTCAATTTATTTGGGATACCGAATTCTCTCATGGCTTTGTAAGGTTCTACCCTGGCTATGCTATCATAGGCGGCTTTAAAGTCTATAAACAGATGGTATGTTGGGATGTTAAGTTCTAGACATTTTTCCATCGCCTGCCTAAGGGTAAAAATCTGATCAGTTGTTGATTTGCCTGGAATGAAACCACACTTGTGACAAGTATGTAGGTACTCTACGTGTAGGGAGTATAACAGTTGGAAAGCTGAACATTGATTTCAAATAATTAATAAAATAACGAGAGCCGAATAGCATAGCATAGTTTTAGGGTTGCGACACATCCGTTGGCCAGTTTGAACCGGTTCAGATTTGAATCTTAGAGCAGGTGTGGTGTGAGTTTTTTTAGAGTTCAAACTAACGATAAGTAAAAAAGCGAGATGTTATATAGGATGACCCAAAATATAACTTATAAGAAAACAAAAAAAAAGAAGAAAATAAATAATAATAATAAAAGAAAAAAAAATAGGTTTAACTTTGGTAAAAATGTAATAAAAAAAAGGTATTAAAGTAAAAGTTATAAAATGGTAAATAAAAAAAACAGGAAATGGGAGAAAAGTGGATTTGAACCTGCGAGCGGTTGGGTCTGCGGTGGACCTACAGGACCACTAGACCACGGTTAGAGTGGCAGATAATCGACAAGCTAAGCACAATTGCTTAGCGAATTTTTGATAAGTTAGCATAAATATTAATGAGAATATCAAATACAAACAAAAGGAAGTAGAGAAGACATAAAAAAGGTTCGTTAACTAATACAACAAGACGAAGCTGTATGGGTAAATAGTTTTCGACATTTTGGAAAATTAGTCAATTTTGACTAGAAACTTATAATTTTGATACATTAATATGTCAAAAATTCGGAAAACGATTTGGAAATCGGTTGGCGATTTTTGCGGTCAAAACTCTCCAAGAAAATGGGTAAAAAGTTAGGCCGGATCCACTTCCATCTTGGAAGAGTGAATCTTCGTCAAGTGAAGAAGAAGCGAGTAGGTCCAGACTTGAAGAAAAAGTAATCAGTTGGTTTGTGGATTCTGGAAGTATTGTGCGATTTGCTAAAAAAAAAATGAAAGAAAAAAAAATCTTAGGAAACCTATAGAAAAAAAAAAAAAAAAAAAAAAAAGTGATAGCGTGACGCCACGTTACAAAGTTGAAAATTGTAGTGGCACTAAGTAGTTGAGGTAAACCTGAAAAAAAATTTGTGTCATTTCGCTAAATATTCATTTTTTGTATTATTAAATTTCAAGTGATATCACCCAGTGCCGTACACGCTACTCGAAAATTTAGCGCCCGGACAAAAATTTCCACCCCGGGAATGATTTCGTAAAAAGAAAAAACTTACCACCACCACAAAAGATTTCCGCACCACCACGTACTATCAGCCAGACCATCAACCAACGACCCGAGAACTTAGTAGCCCACAACCTCAAAAGGTTAAAGAGATTGGCTCTGCTAGCCACCGTACGAGAAAGGCCACAACCATCTTTATCTCACAGAACCGTCCGACCACTCACAAGCAGAACCGTACGACCCCCGGACAACCATTCAAAGCAGCTTTTTCATTCGTCAATACATCAGCAATACCACACATTAGCAGCACACGGAAAACCATTGCGACAGCACCCTACAACCCATGATAAACAGAAAACAAGGTATGCTCATTAGATTTTTGGCAGGTTTTCTGTGACGTCATAGTCATCTTTCTCATCGGCAGTTCGCCCGAACGTCAGTTATGGATTTGGACAAAACATTTTTTTTATTGAAAACAACAACAATGAAACTGAAAAAAACTCGATTGTCAGCATCGGAGATGACTACTACGTCATCAGTTTTCCAAAATGGCGACGTGGTGTTCATAATAAGCATACCTTGTTTTCTGTTTATCACGCCTACAACCTACAACAGCATCCAGAGTTAACATCTTCAAATCATCGTTCATACACACCACATGCAACATTCAAGGATATCCAACAGATCACAACAGAAATATACGACCACCACATCACCTATACATAACTCCGAAATAACAACCATCGAACTGCTGCATACGACACCATCCATCCATCCACCAAATTAAAGCAAGACCATACGACCACACATACCTACCACTATCCCAGCATCATTACCCATCACACCAAATCCCAGCATCCTAACGACAAAGTGCTATCATCCAAATTATTATTTAAAACAAAAGCTAAGTACTACGATTTTAATTTCTAAGTTCTCAAATTATAAATGCTAAAATTATGTAACTAAAACTTACAAACTACCATTTAAAATCTTACAATCTATCGTTAAAAATAATACAAAATATAAGTATAACTTAATTAACTAAATTAAAATTAAAACTTAAAATCACTAATCAAACCAAAAAAAAACAACAACAGTAGTAAACATAGAATTTTTTTTTAGCAATTTTATTTCGATATAAATTCTTTCAAATTTAAATCTTATCTCCAATAGGAATCAAAACAAAGCATTAAAATTTTACCAACTATACCCACCATCGAAGCGGTGCACCACCTCGACGGCGAACATTTATCCCATATAAAAAAAAAAGTACACCAAGGTTACAAATAATAAAGCTCATACAGAGTATGATCGAAAAAGCTCGGTAAGTCATTTTTTTTTATATTTGATTTATTTTGAACTGATTTATATTCGAAATTGCTTTTAATCACATACGTGAACCATTTTATACAATTCGAAATCGAAAACAAAATAGCTATTGTGTACTACGGTAGACACAAGACCAAAATTGTATTCTATACTCTCAGGAGTTAATCGTGTTAATAATTTAGTGATTTTGTTTTTTTATTAATTTGAAACCGGATGTGTAGTTAGCCTAAAAATAGGCTACAACAAAAGAAAAATCATATTGAATCGTTATTTTGAATAGAAATTGAATACGTTACATACATTCATACCGATTGTTTTTTTTTATTGGTTTTGATTAAAATTATTTTTGAGATATTTTTTTTTTAAACGAATTACGATAACTATAATTAAAACCTTAAATGTATTACTTATAAAAAAAAAGACAGAAAAACAAATTGAAATTTAAAAATTTTTTTTGCTTTTCATAAATATTTTTTTTTGCTTTGAAACTATTTATACACCATCATATATTTTTCTTGACAATTTTATGAATTTGCATTTTTTGATATTATATTTAAATAAAATGATTTATATTTATAACGTTTAACGAAATGAAGGACTTGTAATTTGTGTTTCACAATGGGAAGTTGGAATCAATTTTTTTGATTTTTTAGGAACGTTTAAAATGGATTGTTAAAACCTTTTTTGAAGGGTGAATATGGCGATGTTATAGGAACGCCAGATAAGTTTGATGGCGTAGATAAGGCTAAGAGATAATGGTAAAATCGTAAACACAATTTACCAGATGTCACAGTTAGGGAGTTATCGCACTGAAATTCATCGTGGCAGCGGTAACCAAGGATGTTTCGCATTAGCGAATCATGGGAGGGTTCGGCCATTGTTGGACTAACAATACCCAGTCTAGTGCTTTCCAGGGTTGCCAATTTTCAATTTTTCTTGCTCATCCTAAATTTTTCATAACTTAAATAGTCATTCGTTTTCTTGTAAAGAGAACCGAATTTCGGTCTCAAAAGTTTTATTTTTGAACCAAATTAAATATCTAATATAAATCTCGTTTTTTTTATTTTATTGTATTAACGGCATGATTAAACGTGACAAACGTTTATAGTTACTCGGCAAGAACCCATACCAATCCGACGAGCAAAGCCTTGGCCTTCAGCTAGCATGCCGAGCCGATGTAACTATGAACACCCTTCGCTTCAGCTGCCTGAATCGGCCTTTTGTTGCCTGTAGGCTAAGGGTCGTGATGGTGAAATGTGGAGTGAAGGTTTGCGAGGAGCTTTTAGGTAGAGACAATCCCATATGTGCCTATATAGATAATTTGTTGACTAGAGGGTTTTGGCACCGCTTTTAAAGGTGTATGGAAGTTGTTTCTACTCCATGTTTCTTGCATAACCACACAGGTTTCGTTACAGGTGGCGCCCAACGTGGGGCCGAATTCGTCCTTTTTGGAAGGAAAAGGAATATGCCAAAGAAAAGGAAAATTTTGAACTTGAGTTGAAAATTTTTCTTACAGTTTTTTTTTTCTTTCGTTCCAAGATGAAACAGTAGTAACAACAGTTGTCGTCCAGTGGATGGGTGATTGATTCCCTGTTCAGTCTGTTGCGTTCAGCACAAGTTATTATTAGTAGTTCTTTTGAAAAAAAAAATATAATAAAATCCTATTTAATTCTCGATTGAATCCAAATTTTGAAGTTTAAAGTTGATTTTTGTTTTCGTTCAATTTGGAGTTGATTTAGTTTTAAGAGGTGTACAGAGTTACTCGGCCCATAAGCTAAGTCTTTCTTATTGGCTTACGGTTGCGAGAACAATAGAACTACCTTTAATCGAACACGTAACGTAAACACCTAAAGTTTAACTTGAATCCATTTTTCTTTTTCGGCGGTGAATTGTTTTTGTTTTGAGATTTTTGGAATGAGTGAGAGAAGGAGAGAAAAAGCATCCTGGAAGAGGAGAAAGGTGCTAATTATCTGCGTCATCATCCTTTCAGTAAGGGGTTATAACACGTCATATTCACCCTTAATTTCTATGATACAATACAACCTTAATTATTTTTGATTTTTTTCACAATTAGATATTTGTGAATAGATAATAACTATTTATTTTGATCATTTGAACTTCGTTCTTCTTAATTAATTTTTATTTTTTTTTGGCTACGATAATTGATAAAAAGTTTTTACGTTAACTCTTTCGTATACATATATTTTTCGTTTTCATTAAGCGACCTCATTGGATTTTTCATTTCGCTTCATGAAATTGGTTTAAGTTTTCACATTTATTTTTTTTTTTTGAATGTTCGAATTTTTTTTCTGCGATTAAAGAAGTATTTAATTAAAAAAAAAAAAAAAAAAAAAAATTCTTAGCTATTCAGTCGATTTAAATTTTGGTGATACATTTTTTTTTTGTTCATTTCTATCTTTCGATAGTTAGTTATCTGGGTTCTTTGGTATAACCTAAATCGTATTTTTCTAATTCAAAATGCCACCTAAGAAAAGATTATCCATTACGGAATTCCGGAAGCGTCGTAACTTGCGTAGTGATCAGGGAGAAATTACACCCATTGGGATCGAGAGCGATTCGTTAGGGAATACAAGCCACAATGGGAATAACGATTACGAACGGGCTAATCAGTCTAATCCATTTCTCGCTGATCTGGATGATGAAGGAGCTGCATCTTTGCAGGCTCAACAAGCTGCTAGGCACAACCTGAATTTTAATCCGGATGAAGAAAATCCACGTGAGGAAAACAGTAACACAGATCAAGAACAGATAGAAATAGATGAAGATGAATTCATGACGAGTTACATTGAAGAAGTTGTAACAGCAGCGATAGGGCTTAACCGCGCGAGAGACTTAGAATTTTTGAGGACCGAGGCAGAAAAAAGTAGACGGAGTTTACACTTTGAAGTCGCAAACATTGTTAGACAGACCCTTGCGGCTGTAACGCCGTCAACTACGCCACAAAGGCAGACAGATAGGAGAGAGCCTTCAGTAAATCCACGTCAGCCTAGTGAAGCTTTACCTGCACGCCCTCAAGCTCGTTCAACAACTCATCCTACCACCCTAAATAACTCTACAAATGCAGATGACTTTTTGAGGCAAATTAATAATTTAACTCTGAGTGATACTCTAGATAGTAATTATAATACTTTTCCCGCAGGTAGTGGTACCGAGAATAGCAAATTTCACCACTTTCACAAGTGGGGACTTAAATTCGACAATAGTCAAATGACTGTTGACGACTTTCTGTTTAGACTCGAACGCCTGAAGATGAGTTACAAGACTACTTGGGAAGAAGTGGTACTTAATTTTCACCACTTTGTAAAAGGTTCTGTAGAAAAGTTGTATTGGGGGTATGTGAAAGCACACCCGAACGACAGTTGGTTGGCACTTCGCTTGGCATTGTTGGAGCTGTACCGTAGTCTAGAGACAGACTCGGAACTGTTCCGAAAATTGTTTGATAGACACCAAGGGTCAGCAGAGTCTTTCGATGACTTTTATGCTGCAATCCAAGAGCTGAATAATAGGTTGAGAATTCCCAAACAGCCGCATGAGATAATCGAGTTGCTAAAACTCAACGTAAAGAAAAGGATGGGTGAACTCTTAATAACCTTTCACACGAACAGTCTACCAGAAATGGTATACGTGTGTCGTAATATAGAAAAGTACCTTAACGATCACGAAAGCTCGCAAAAAACATCCTAGAAAAGAATACGAAATTCACTACATCTACTCGTAAGATTATTTCTGAGTTAACTCCTGAAAACAGTAGAGAATAGAATAGATATCCAAGACCATTACCTTGAAGCGCTCCAGTTCAAGAGAGACAGTCGAAATCTCACATGCTGGAATTGCAAAGACAAAGGTCACTCCTTCTTTGAATGCCCAGATCCGCAGCGAAAACTGTTCTGTTTCAAATGTGGCCTAGATAATGTCACCTCCCCTCAATGCCCTAAATGTTCGGGAAACGACTCGAAGAACAGTTCAATGACCCGGGGGGACTGTTCACAGCGCCCAAATCCGGAATCGTAAACCCAGAACCAACCAACCACATTAAATTAGCTACACCTGATGACAAAAATTTTTCGGTAGTAAAAATACTCCAACGCATACAAAACCCAAGTCTTGAAACTACACCGGCAGTAGGTAGCGTAGACATTCCACCCAAATGTGCACCCAAAACTTTACACGAACGTGTACAGAATTATTACAAAGTAAGACAAAGAATTTTTGGGACACTAAGTCCAAATAGTAATGTTAGAGATAAGGTGTTGAAGTTGCGGGAGAAGTTTAAGGAGAAAAAGAAGCTTTAAAAATCTATAGAATCAACTATCTTATGCAATTCAGATGACCCTCGTCCGTACGTCACAGTTAAAGTCTTAGATAAACAAATGCAAGGGTTGCTCGATAGTGGCGCAAGCATTAGTTGTTTGGGCGTGGGTGGGATGGAATTCGTAAGGGATAATAATATCGAATTAATCAAATGCAGATCGGGTGTTAGAACAGCAGATGGCGTGAGACAAGATATAGCCGGGAAAATTTTGACAAAAATCACTTACAAGGGAGAAAGCAAAGAACTTGTCTTGTACATCGTGCCATCTCTGCAGAGGTCTATAATACTAGGTGTTGACTTTTGGAGGGAATTCGGAATCGCTCCACATATTATCTCCGAATTGACTCTCGATGTGGACCAACAGGAGAAAGATATAAATGCTCATGAATTATCTTACGTACAATCGCTGGCATTACGGAAATCCATAAGTAAGTTTCCTTCCTTTGCTGTACTAGGTTTGGGAAAAACTTCACTGGTGGAACATAAAATTGACACAGGAGACGAGGAACCGATAAAACAACGGCATTATCCTGTTTTTCCAGCGGTTCAAAAACTATTATATGAGGAGTTGGACCGCATGCTCGATCTTGGTGTAATAGAAGAAAGTTCAAGTGCCTGGAGCTCACCGGTAGTCTTGGTGAGAAAACCGGGGAAAAACCGGCTTTGTTTAGATTACCGAAAAGTTAACACCAAGACAAAAGGGTATGCGTATCCAATGGCTCATATAGAGGGTTTGCTATCGCGTCTACAAGATACACGTTATATCTCTAGCGTGGATCTTAAGGATGCGTTTTGGCAGATACCGTTGGAGAAAGCGTCAAGAGAGAAGACGGCCTTTTCAGTTCCGGGTCGACCATTGATGCAGTTCACTGTTATGCCCTTTGGTCTCAAAAATGCAGCACAAACAATGTGTCAAGTAATAGACAAGGTGGTGCCAGTGGCTCTGCGGGAAAAAATATTTCCGTATGTCGATGATTTATTGGTAACATCGAGTACCTTCGAGGAGCACATCGAGCTATTGGACATTCTAGCGGCAAGACTTAGGGAAGCAGGTCTGACTATTAATGTGCAAAAGTCGAAGTTCTGCTTCAAAGAACTGAAGTTTCTAGGTTTTGTTGTAGGAGATGGTGGTCTGAAGACTGATCAGGGTAAGGTGTCAGGTATTGTCGATTTTCCCATTCCAAAAACTGTGAGGCAGGTTAGGAGCTTCCTAGGTTTGGCGGGATGGTACCGTCGCTTTGTAAAAGATTTTTCAACTCTTGCCAGTCCCATAACCGAAACGTTGAAAAAAGGAAAAAAAAATTGAATTCGGAGAAGACGCGGTAGAAGCTTTCTACAAGCTACAAGATATGTTGACCACAGCCCCTGTACTAATAAATCCAAACTTTGATAAAGAATTCGTAATTTTGTGTGATGCTTCAAACTCAGGGATTGGGTGTGTTTTGTGCCAACTAGATGAGGAAGGTATTGAAAGGCCGATTTACTACCATTCCCAAAAACTCAAAAAAAGCGCAGCGCAACTATAGCGTGACAGAAAGAGAGTGCCTGGCAGCTGTAGTTGGTGTAAAGAAGTTTCGACCCTATGTGGAAGGACAGCCCTTCAGGATCATTACCGATCATGCGAGTTTAAAGTGGCTGATGAGCCAAAAAGACTTGAGTGGTCGTCTGGCTAGATGGAGCCTTAAGCTACAGGGCTTCGAGTTCACCATCGAACACCGAAAAGGTTCGCAGAACGTGGTCCCCGATGCCCTATCAAGGATATACGAGGTAGATTCTTTGAACATTGATGAATCGGTGGTGATAGAACCCACTGACGTGTTGCATATAGATCTTGCAGATCCCGGCTTTCAATCCGAGGAATACTGCAAGCTTATTGCAACCGTCGAAAATCAAAAAGATCAGCTACCTGACCTTCAAGTCTCGAACAATTTCGTGTACAAGAAGGTCAATCATTGCACAGGGAATCCTCTTCAGGATGACCTCATATGGAAGCTGTGGGTTCCTGAAATCCTTACGGAACGCTTGATAAACCTTGCTCACCAGCCACCTCGAGCCTCGCATGGTGGTATCTCGAAAACTTTGCATCGACTACGAAACCAGTTTTATTGGCCCGGAATGGCAGTACAGGTCAAAAATTTTATTGGCAAATGCGATTCTTCTAAAATGACAAAAGCGTCAAATAGTACCATGAGACCACCTATGGGAAAATCTTTTGAAGTCGAAAGACCATTTCAGTTTTTATTTATAGATTTTCTGGGACCATATCCTCGGTCGAAAGTAGGCAACACACATATTTTTATTGCGCTGGATCAACTTACGAAATTCGTTGTGATAAAAGCAATCCGTAAAGCCACTAGTGATGTTGTGGTAAAATTTTTGCAGGAAGAGATCTTCTGCGTGATGGGTGTGCCTGAGACAATCTTATCCGACAATGGAAAACAGTTTACGAGTAAGGAGTTCGAAAAGTTGATGTCCTCGTACGGGGTCAACCATGTCAGAACAGCAGCATACTCCCCTCAAGCAAATGCGAGCGAGCGGGTAAATCGTTCAATATTGGCAGCAGTTCGGTCATATTGACCAAGACCAACGAAATTGGGACGCCAATATCCCATACATAGCTTGCGCTCTCCGCACTGCTTTACATTCAGCGATAGGAATGTCACCGTACGAGGGACTGTTCGGGCAACCCTTGGTTGAACATGGTTCAGAGTATAAATTGCTACGTAAACTGGGTTGCTTAAACAATGCAGAAATAAATGTAATACCTAAAGCAGCAAAGATGAACCTTCTGCACACCCACATAAAAGAATCGCTATCTAACGCGCACTCAAAATACGAAAGCGTGTATAATACCCGCAGCAAAAACATAAAGTTCATGGTTGGTGACATAGTCTACCGCAGGAACTTTATCTTGAGTGATGCGTCAAAGAAACTGAACGCCAAACTTTGTCCGAAATTTTTAAAAATGCGAATACGAAAAGCAATAGGTAACAACCTGTATGAACTTGAAGATCTGAAAGGTAATCGAGTAGGAGTGTATCATTGTAAAGACATAAAGAAGTAAAGTAGAAAGCATTTATTAGCCCGGCTATCAGTCTGTGCACGAGACTCTTTTCGGTTTTCGTTTTTCCTGTTCCTTCAGCCTCATTTGAATTCGGTAAAGTAAGCAGGTTTGTGACAAGTATGTAGGTACTCTACGTGTAGGGAGTATAACAGTTGGAAAGCTGAACATTGATTTCAAATAATTAATAAAATAACGAGAGACGAATAGCATAGCATAGTTTTAGGGTTGCGACACATCCGTTGGCCAGTTTGAACCGGTTCAGATTTGAATCTTAGAGCAGGTGTGGTGTGAGTTTTTTAGAGTTCAAACTAACGATAAGTAAAAAAGCGAGATGTTATATAGGATGACCCAAAATATAACTTATAAGAAAACAAAAAAAAAAGAAGAAAAGAAATAATAATAATAAAAGAAAAAAAAATAGGTTTAACTTTGGTAAAAATGTAATAAAAAAAAGGTATTAAAGTAAAAGTTATAAAATGGTAAATAAAAAAAAAGGAAATGGGAGAAAAGTGGATTTGAACCTGCGAGCGGTTGGGTCTGCGGTGGACCTACAGGACCACTAGACCACGGTTAGAGTGGCAGATAATCGACAAGCTAAGCACAATTGCTTAGCGAATTTTTGGGAAGTTAGCATAAATATTAATGAGAATATCAAATACAGACAAAAGGAAGTAGAGAAGACATAAAAAAGGTTCGTTAACTAATACAACAAGACGAAGCTGTATGGGTAAATAGTTTTCGACATTTTGGAAAATTAGTCAATTTTGACTAGAAACTTATAATTTTGATACATTAATATGTCAAAAATTCGGAAAGCGATTTTGAAATCGGTTAGCGATTTTTGCGGTCAAAACTCTCCAAGAAAATGGGTAAAAAGTAAGGCCGGATCCACTTCCATCTTGGAAGAGTACATCTTCGACAAGTGAAGAAGAAGCGAGTAGGTCCAGACTTGAAGAAAAAGTAATCAGTTGGTTTTTGGATTCTGGAAGTATTGTGCGCGATTTGCTAAAAAAAAATGAAAGAAAAAAAATCTTAGGTGTACAAAACCTATAGAAAAAAAAAAAAAAAAAAAAAGTGATAGCGTGACGCCACGTTACAAAGTTGAAAATTGTAGTGGCACTAAGTAGTTGAGGTAAACCTGAAAAAAAATTTGTGTCATTTCGCTAAATATTCATTTTTTGTATTATTAAATTTCAAGTGATATCACCCAGTGCCGTACACGCTACTCGAAAATTTAGCGCCCGGACAAAAATTTCCACCCCGGGAATGATTTCGTAAAAAGAAAAAACTTACCACCACCACAAAAGATTTCCGCACCACCACGTACTATCAGCCAGACCATCAACCAACGACCCGAGAACTTAGTAGCCCACAACCTCAAAAGGTTAAAGAGATTGGCTCTGCTAACCACCGTACGAGAAAGGCCACAACCATCTTTATCTCACAGAACCGTCCGACCACTCACAAGCAGAACCGTACGACCCCCGGACAACCATTCAAAGCAGCTTTTTCATTCGTCAATACATCAGCAATATCACACATTAGCAGCACACGGAAAACCATTGCGACAGCACCCTACAACCTACAACAGCATCCAGAGTTAACATCTTCAAATCATCGTTCATACACACCACATGCAACATTCAAGGATATACAACAGATCACAACAGAAATATACGACCACCACATCACCTATACATAACTCCGAAATAACAACCATCGAACTGCTGCATACGACACCATCCATCCATCCACCAAATTAAAGCAAGACCATACGACCACACATACCTACCACTATCCCAGCATCTTTACCCATCACACCAAATCCCAGCATCCTAACGACAAAGTGCTATCATCCAAATTATTATTTAAAACAAAAGCTAAGTACTACGATTTTAATTTCTAAGTTCTCAAATTATAAATGCTAAAATTATGTAACTAAAACTTACAAACTACCATTTAAAATCTTACAATCTATCGTTAAACATAATACAAAAAATCAGTAAAACTTAATTAACTAAATTAAAATTAAAACTTAAAATCACTAATCAAACCAAAAAAAAACAACAACAGTAGTAAACATAGAATTTTTTTTTAGCAATTTTATTTCGATATAAATTCTTTCAAATTTAAATCTTATCTCCAATAGGAATCAAAACAAAGCATTAAAATTTTACCAACTATACCCACCATCGAAGCGGTGCACCACCTCGACGGCGAACATTTATCCCATATAAAAAAAAAAGTACACCAAGGTTACAAATAATAAAGCTCATACAGAGTATGATCGAAAAAGCTCGGTAAGTCATTTTTTTTTATATTTGATTTATTTTGAACTGATTTATATTCGAAATTGCTTTTAATCACATACGTGAACCATTTTATACAATTCGAAATCGAAAACAAAATAGCTATTGTGTACTACGGTAGACACAAGACCAAAATTGTATTCTATACTCTCAGGAGATTTTGTTTTTTTTTGAAACCGGATGTGTAGTTAGCCTAAAAATAGGCTACAACAAAAGAAAAATCATATTGAATCGTTATTTTGAATAGAAATTGAATACGTTACATACATTCATACCGATTGTTTTTTTTTATTGGTTTTGATTAAAATTATTTTTGAGATATTTTTTTTTTAAACGAATTACGATAACTATAATTAAAACCTTAAATGTATTACTTATAAAAAAAAAGACAGAAAAACAAATTGAAATTTAAAAATTTTTTTTGCTTTTCATAAATATTTTTTTTTGCTTTGAAACTATTTATACACCATCATATATTTTTCTTGACAATTTTATGAATTTGCATTTTTTGATATTATATTTAAATAAAATGATTTATATTTATAACGTTTAACGAAATGAAGGACTTGTAATTTGTGTTTCACAATGGGAAGTTGGAATCAATTTTTTTGATTTTTTAGGAACGTTTAAAATGGATTGTTAAAACCTTTTTTGAAGGGTGAATATGGCGATGTTATAGGAACGCCAGATAAGTTTGATGGCGTAGATAAGGCTAAGAGATAATGGTAAAATCGTAAACACAATTTACCAGATGTCACAGTTAGGGAGTTATCGCACTGAAATTCATCGTGGCAGCGGTAACCAAGGATGTTTCGCATTAGCGAATCATGGGAGGGTTCGGCCATTGTTGGACTAACAATACCCAGTCTAGTGCTTTCCAGGGTTGCCAATTTTCAATTTTTCTTGCTCATCCTAAATTTTTCATAACTTAAATAGTCATTCGTTTTCTTGTAAAGAGAACCGAATTTCGGTCTCAAAAGTTTTATTTTTGAACCAAATTAAATATCTAATATAAATCTCGTTTTTTTTATTTTATTGTATTAACGGCATGATTAAACGTGACAAACGTTTATAGTTACTCGGCAAGAACCCATACCAATCCGACGAGCAAAGCCTTGGCCTTCAGCTAGCATGCCGAGCCGATGTAACTATGAACACCCTTCGCTTCAGCTGCCTGAATCGGCCTTTTGTTGCCTGTAGGCTAAGGGTCGTGATGGTGAAATGTGGAGTGAAGGTTTGCGAGGAGCTTTTAGGTAGAGACAATCCCATATGTGCCTATATAGATAATTTGTTGACTAGAGGGTTTTGGCACCGCTTTTAAAGGTGTATGGAAGTTGTTTCTACTCCATGTTTCTTGCATAACCACACAGGTTTCGTTACAGGTGGCGCCCAACGTGGGGCCGAATTCGTCCTTTTTGGAAGGAAAAGGAATATGCCAAAGAAAAGGAAAATTTTGAACTTGAGTTGAAAATTTTTCTTACAGTTTTTTTTTTCGTTTCGTTCCAAGATGAAACAGTAGTAACAACAGTTATCGTCCAGTGGATGGGTGATTGATTCCCTGTTCAGTCTGTTGCGTTCAGCACAAGTTATTATTAGTAGTTCTTTTGAAAAAAAAAATATAATAAAATCCTATTTAATTCTCGATTGAATCCAAATTTTGAAGTTTAAAGTTGATTTTTGTTTTCGTTCAATTTGGAGTTGATTTAGTTTTAAGAGGTGTACAGAGTTACTCGGCCCATAAGCTAAGTCTTTCTTATTGGCTTACGGTTGCGAGAACAATAGAACTACCTTTAATCGAACACGTAACGTAAACACCTAAAGTTTAACTTGAATCCATTTTTCTTTTTCGGCGGTGAATTGTTTTTGTTTTGAGATTTTTGGAATGAGTGAGAGAAGGAGAGAAAAAGCATCCTGGAAGAGGAGAAAGGTGCTAATTATCTGCGTCATCATCCTTTCAGTAAGGGGTTATAACACGTCATATTCACCCTTAATTTCTATGATACAATACAACCTTAATTATTTTTGATTTTTTTCACAATTAGATATTTGTGAATAGATAATAACTATTTATTTTGATCATTTGAACTTCGTTCTTCTTAATTAATTTTTATTTTTTTTTGGCTACGATAATTGATAAAAAGTTTTTACGTTAACTCTTTCGTATACATATATTTTTCGTTTTCATTAAGCGACCTCATTGGATTTTTCATTTCGCTTCATGAAATTGGTTTAAGTTTTCACATTTATTTTTTTTTTTTTGAATGTTCGAATTTTTTTTCTGCGATTAAAGAAGTATTTAATTAAAAAAAAAAAAAAAAAAAAAAAATCTTAGCTATTCAGTCGATTTAAATTTTGGTGATACATTTTTTTTTTGTTCATTTCTATCTTTCGATAGTTAGTTATCTGGGTTCTTTGGTATAACCTAAATCGTATTTTTCTAATTCAAAATGCCACCTAAGAAAAGATTATCCATTACGGAATTCCGGAAGCGTCGTAACTTGCGTAGTGATCAGGGAGAAATTACACCCATTGGGATCGAGAGCGATTCGTTAGGGAATACAAGCCACAATGGGAATAACGATTACGAACGGGCTAATCAGTCTAATCCATTTCTCGCTGATCTGGATGATGAAGGAGCTGCATCTTTGCAGGCTCAACAAGCTGCTAGGCACAACCTGAATTTTAACCCGGATGAAGAAAATCCACGTGAGGAAAACAGTAACACAGATCAAGAACAGATAGAAATAGATGAAGATGAATTCATGACGAGTTACATTGAAGAAGTTGTAACAGCAGCGATAGGGCTTAACCGCGCGAGAGACTTAGAATTTTTGAGGACCGAGGCAGAAAAAAGTAGACGGAGTTTACACTTTGAAGTCGCAAACATTGTTAGACAGACCCTTGCGGCTGTAACGCCGTCAACTACGCCACAAAGGCAGACAGATAGGAGAGAGCCTTCAGTAAATCCACGTCAGCCTAGTGAAGCTTTACCTGCACGCCCTCAAGCTCGTTCAACAACTCATCCTACCACCCTAAATAACTCTACAAATGCAGATGACTTTTTGAGGCAAATTAATAATTTAATTCTGAGTGATACTCTAGATAGTAATTATAATACTTTTCCCGCAGGTAGTGGTACCGCGAATAGCAAATTTCACCACTTTCACAAGTGGGGACTTAAATTCGACAATAGTCAAATGACTGTTGACGACTTTCTGTTTAGACTCGAACGCCTAAAGGTGAGTTACAAGACTACTTGGGAAGAAGTGGTACTTAATTTTCACCACTTTGTAAAAGGTTCTGTAGAAAAGTGGTATTGGGGGTATGTGAAAGCACACCCGAACGACAGTTGGTTGGCACTTCGCTTGGCATTGTTGGAGCTGTACCGTAGTCTAGAGACAGACTCGGAACTGTTCCGAAAATTGTTCGATAGACACCAAGGGTCAGCAGAGTCTTTCGATGACTTTTATGCTGCAATCCAAGAGCTGAATAATAGGTTGAGAATTCCCAAACAGCCGCATGAGATAATCGAGTTGCTAAAACTCAACGTAAAGAAAAGGATGGGTGAACTCTTAATAACCTTTCACACGAACAGTCTACCAGAAATGGTATACGTGTGTCGTAATATAGAAAAGTACCTTAACGATCACGAAAGCTCGCAAAAAACATCCTAGAAAAGAATACGAAATTCACTACATCTACTCGTAAGATTATTTCTGAGTTAACTCCTGAAAACAGTAGAGAATAGAATAGATATCCAAGACCATTACCTTGAAGCGCTCCAGTTCAAGAGAGACAGTCGAAATCTCACATGCTGGAATTGCAAAGACAAAGGTCACTCCTTCTTTGAATGCCCAGATCCGCAGCGAAAACTGTTCTGTTTCAAATGTGGCCTAGATAATGTCACCTCCCCTCAATGCCCTAAATGTTCGGGAAACGACTCGAAGAACAGTTCAATGACCCGGGGGGACTGTTCACAGCGCCCAAATCCGGAATCGTAAACCCAGAACCAACCAACCACATTAAATTAGCTACACCTGATGACAAAAATTTTTCGGTAGTAAAAATACTCCAACGCATACAAAACCCAAGTCTTGAAACTACACCGGCAGTAGGTAGCGTAGACATTCCACCCAAATGTGCACCCAAAACTTTACACGAACGTGTACAGAATTATTACAAAGTAAGACAAAGAATTTTTGGGACACTAAGTCCAAATAGTAATGTTAGAGATAAGGTGTTGAAGTTGCGGGAGAAGTTTAAGGAGAAAAAGAAGCTTTAAAAATCTATAGAATCAACTATCTTATGCAATTCAGATGACCCTCGTCCGTACGTCACAGTTAAAGTCTTAGATAAACAAATGCAAGGGTTGCTCGATAGTGGCGCAAGCATTAGTTGTTTGGGCGTGGGTGGGATGGAATTCGTAAGGGATAATAATATCGAATTAATCAAATGCAGATCGGGTGTTAGAACAGCAGATGGCGTGAGACAAGATATAGCCGGGAAAATTTTGACAAAAATCACCTACAAGGGAGAAAGCAAAGAACTTGTCTTGTACATCGTGCCATCTCTGCAGAGGTCTATAATACTAGGTGTTGACTTTTGGAGGGAATTCGGAATCGCTCCACATATTATCTCCGAATTGACTCTCGATGTGGACCAACAGGAGAAAGATATAAATGCTCATGAATTATCTTACGTACAATCGCTGGCATTACGGAAATCCATAAGTAAGTTTCCTTCCTTTGCTGTACTAGGTTTGGGAAAAACTTCACTGGTGGAACATAAAATTGACACAGGAGACGAGGAACCGATAAAACAACGGCATTATCCTGTTTTTCCAGCGGTTCAAAAACTATTATATGAGGAGTTGGACCGCATGCTCGATCTTGGTGTAATAGAAGAAAGTTCAAGTGCCTGGAGCTCACCGGTAGTCTTGGTGAGAAAACCGGGGAAAAACCGGCTTTGTTTAGATTACCGAAAAGTTAACACCAAGACAAAAGGGTATGCGTATCCAATGGCTCATATAGAGGGTTTGCTATCGCGTCTACAAGATACACGTTATATCTCTAGCGTGGATCTTAAGGATGCGTTTTGGCAGATACCGTTGGAGAAAGCGTCAAGAGAGAAGACGGCCTTTTCAGTTCCGGGTCGACCATTGATGCAGTTCACTGTTATGCCCTTTGGTCTCAAAAATGCAGCACAAACAATGTGTCAAGTAATAGACAAGGTGGTGCCAGTGGCTCTGCGGGAAAAAATATTTCCGTATGTCGATGATTTATTGGTAACATCGAGTACCTTCGAGGAGCACATCGAGCTATTGGACATTCTAGCGGCAAGACTTAGGGAAGCAGGTCTGACTATTAATGTGCAAAAGTCGAAGTTCTGCTTCAAAGAACTGAAGTTTCTAGGTTTTGTTGTAGGAGATGGTGGTCTGAAGACTGATCAGGGTAAGGTGTCAGGTATTGTCGATTTTCCCATTCCAAAAACTGTGAGGCAGGTTAGGAGCTTCCTAGGTTTGGCGGGATGGTACCGTCGCTTTGTAAAAGATTTTTCAACTCTTGCCAGTCCCATAACCGAAACGTTGAAAAAAGGAAAAAAAAATTGAATTCGGAGAAGACGCGGTAGAAGCTTTCTACAAGCTAAAAGATATGTTGACCACAGCCCCTGTACTAATAAATCCAAACTTTGATAAAGAATTCGTAATTTTGTGTGATGCTTCAAACTCAGGGATTGGGTGTGTTTTGTGCCAACTAGATGAGGAAGGTATTGAAAGGCCGATTTACTACCATTCCCAAAAACTCAATAAAGCGCAGCGCAACTATAGCGTGACAGAAAGAGAGTGCCTGGCAGCTGTAGTTGGTGTAAAGAAGTTTCGACCCTATGTGGAAGGACAGCCCTTCAGGATCATTACCGATCATGCGAGTTTAAAGTGGCTGATGAGCCAAAAAGACTTGAGTGGTCGTCTGGCTAGATGGAGCCTTAAGCTACAGGGCTTCGAGTTCACCATCGAACACCGAAAAGGTTCGCAGAACGTGGTCCCCGATGCCCTATCAAGGATATACGAGGTAGATTCTTTGAACATTGATGAATCGGTGGTGATAGAACCCACTGACGTGTTGCATATAGATCTTGCAGATCCCGGCTTTCAATCCGAGGAATACTGCAAGCTTATTGCAACCGTCGAAAATCAAAAAGATCAGCTACCTGACCTTCAAGTCTCGAACAATTTCGTGTACAAGAAGGTCAATCATTGCACAGGGAATCCTCTTCAGGATGACCTCATATGGAAGCTGTGGGTTCCTGAAATCCTTACGGAACGCTTGATAAACCTTGCTCACCAGCCACCTCGAACCTAGCATGGTGGTATCTCGAAAACTTTGCATCGACTACGAAACCAGTTTTATTGGCCCGGAATGGCAGTACAGGTCAAAAATTTTATTGGCAAATGCGATTCTTGTAAAATGACAAAAGCGTCAAATAGTACCATGAAACCACCTATGGGAAAATCTTTTGAAGTCGAAAGACCATTTCAGTTTTTATTTATAGATTTTCTGGGACCATATCCTCGGTCGAAAGTAGGCAACACACATATTTTTATTGCGCTGGATCAACTTACGAAATTCGTTATGATAAAAGCAATCCGTAAAGCCACTAGTGATGTTGTGGTAAAATTTTTGCAGGAAGAGATCTTCTGCGTGATGGGTGTGCCTGAGACAATCTTATCCGACAATGGAAAACAGTTTACGAGTAAGGAGTTCGAAAAGTTGATGTCCTCGTACGGGGTCAACCAATTCAGAACAGCAGCATACTCCCCTCAAGCAAATGCGAGCGAGCGGGTAAATCGTTCAATATTGGCAGCAGTTCGGTCATATATTGACCAAGACCAACGAAATTGGGACGCCAATATCCCATACATAGCTTGCGCTCTCCGCACTGCTTTACATTCAGCGATAGGAATGTCACCGTACGAGGGACTGTTCGGGCAACCCTTGGTTGAACATGGTTCAGAGTATAAATTGCTACGTAAACTGGGTTGCTTAAACAATGCAGAAATAAATGTAATACCTAAAGCAGCAAAGATGAACCTTCTGCACACCCACATAAAAGAATCGCTATCTAACGCGCACTCAAAATACGAAAGCGTGTATAATACCCGCAGCAAAAACATAAAGTTCATGGTTGGTGACATAGTCTACCGCAGGAACTTTATCTTGAGTGATGCGTCAAAGAAACTGAACGCCAAACTTTGTCCGAAATTTTTAAAAATGCGAATACGAAAAGCAATAGGTAACAACCTGTATGAACTTGAAGATCTGAAAGGTAATCGAGTAGGAGTGTATCATTGTAAAGACATAAAGAAGTAAAGTAGAAAGCATTTATTAGCCCGGCTATCAGTCTGTGCACGAGACTCTTTTCGGTTTTCGTTTTTCCTGTTCCTTCAGCCTCATTTGAATTCGGTAAAGTAGGCAGGTTTGTGACAAGTATGTAGGTACTCTACAGGCACGTAGCCAGGGGGGGGGGGGGCTTGAGGGGCTGAAGCCCCCCCCCCCCCCCGAAATGATTTTCACATATAAAATTTAATAAGGAACTGATAGGGTCCTTTAAGAATATTATAGAAAATGCTTATTTTTTTTTTCAGAGATGCTTTTGAATCTTGTGTCGCCTTGGCGAGAACATATTTCAAACGGAAATAAAAGGTCTGTTTTTTGTACACCCGGGCTAAATTGAACAAAAAAAAACGCTCTCGGGGCTTAGCCCTTAACATGTTAAATACAACAACATACTAAGCCCTTTGAGCTAAGGAACTAAGCCCGGAGAATTCTCGGGGCTATACTCTTTAAAGGGGTTAAAATCTGTGCGACCAACTCATTTTCTGTTAAATCATCTATAAATTGTATGAAAACACCAAAATTATCGATTAATTGTATGAACATAAAAACACAAAGATGGCGTTTGGTGTAGAAAAAAATTAAACTGTTTATTTTTCTTAACTTTTACAAATTATTTCATTTAAATTTTAAAGTGTGTGCATTTAATGCTCTGAAATTTCTTTTATATATATGTTATGTTTATAAATATGTTATTGAAAAAGATTTTTGTTATTAATTTTTTGTTTATTTAATTTTGTATATTGGAAACATTTTTTTAATTTTTTTTTTTTATTTCATTCGCAATGCTGCCAAATGTTTTCGTTAAGCCCCGAGGCGTTTTTTTCGTCCAACTTAACCCGGGCGTACAAAAAACACACCTAGAATCTAGAAACATCATCTGCTTAAGCCTATTTTAGTGTGTTTTCGAGTATACCTACTTATTCTTTAGCTCTAGCGCCGAACGCAAAATTTTTAAAACCCAAAAAAAGAAATTTGTGCGCTTTTTTAGTAATTAATATTTTTAGCAATGAAGGACTAGTTTTTCACTTTGTATTATTGTATGGTTTCGCACTTTGTTAATTTGACTTCAGTTTCATTTTTGAAGGGCCAACAGTTTCCAAGATACAGCATTTCAAAATTTAGCAATAAGAAAAATGTATATAACAGCAAGTAGTAGAAATAAACATTAAATTAAGAAATTTAGAATTCTTCTCCTTAGATGATTCAAACTAGTAGAACGTGTTATTGTGCCAAAAAAATGAATAAACCTATCATAAACATTCAGGCAGGGGGAGAATTAAAAAATGATTTCACACAAGAAATAACAATTCAAAGACAACGGTAACACATAGAAATGTATACTATAGATTACACTGGTCTGCAACGAAAATTGCCTTCAAACTAAAGTATACTTTTCTAAAGGATTTGGTACCGCTGAACACGAATCTGAAAATAATATGAAGATGTTAAGAATTCGTACATTTACTGTCGAATTTCTTTGCTGGTAAATACTTAATTACAAAACTATTAATGGGATGGAAATGAAATCATTCAAAAATTCGCTTTCGATGCAGATATTGCAAATTGAAATTTAGGATTTGTCCAAAATACTCTCTGTAGTCCAATTCAAGCGTTTTTTAAAGGTGGAAAGTTCTGAAGTAATACTTTTTATAGCTAACTTTATGTTGTTTTGGGATGTTGAGTATGAATTTTTTAATTGTTTTTGGTGCATTTGCCAACATATAAACGCTAAGACCGATAATGTAGAACAAATTAAGACAAAATTACCAAATTTATGTCTTGGCCAATTTTTTGTATGACTTCTGGATTCCTCAAAAAAAAAATTGAAAAATCCATAGAAATCAGTCCTTCTGAAAAGCATAAAATATCCTTTTTTATTGGATTTTCTCTGATTACTGCCTTCTTTATACCATAATTAACTTGGCCAGTATCAAGAGTTTAGAAATAGGATGAAGTGTACATCCCAAAAAGTACGGAGTTTTGGAATTTGTGGTGATTTTTTTTACATTACGGTTTAAAATGTGACTATATATATAATCTAATCTATATAATCAAAAATTAAAATCAATCAAAAAAAATTTATGAGATAGATTTTTTCTGAAACCAGATTTAGATCCAGAAAATTCCAATTTTACATAAATTAAAAAATTATATGAAGGACACAAAAACTTAATTTTTGCAGACCAGTGCTATCTTAGAGCCAGAAACGAAGTGTTGAATTTTCTTTAAGAAAAATAGTGAAACAAATTCATTTTAGCTTTAAAATTAATTTTTGTATCGAATTATTTCGTGGACTGAAAAATTAAAGGGCAAATGCTTAAACAACTTAAAAAAAATATCCAATGAAATTAGCAATTTTGAAAAGTAATATTTTTTTTAAACTACTCGCTTCACGAAGACATTTCCTGGCTCAATATGTAAAAAATTATTTGACTTAAACATCCTTTACTTTAAAACTGCCAAAAAAAGCTTAATTTGACTAGAATTTTGCATGGTCTTCATCTATAGAATCGATAATGGGTATAAACATTAATTTTTCCAGGTATGGTTTTGTATTTTTTGTTAAATGAATTACTCGAAAAAAAATTGAGGAAAGCCCCCCCCCCCGAAATGAGATCCTGGCTACGGGCCTGGTACTCTACGTGTAGGGAGTATAACAGTTGGAAAGCTGAACATTGATTTCAAATAATTAATAAAATAACGAGAGACGAATAGCATAGCATAGTTTTAGGGTTGCGACACATCCGTTGGCCAGTTTGAACCGGTTCAGATTTGAATCTTAGAGCAGGTGTGGTGTGAGTTTTTTAGAGTTCAAACTAACGATAAGTAAAAAAGCGAGATGTTATATAGGATGACCCAAAATATAACTTATAAGAAAACAAAAAAAAAAGAAGAAAAGAAATAATAATAATAAAAGAAAAAAAAAATAGGTTTAACTTTGGTAAAAATGTAATAAAAAAAAGGTATTAAAGTAAAAGTTATAAAATGGTAAATAAAAAAAAAGGAAATGGGAGAAAAGTGGATTTGAACCTGCGAGCGGTTGGGTCTGCGGTGGACCTACAGGACCACTAGACCACGGTTAGAGTGGCAGATAATCGACAAGCTAAGCACAATTGCTTAGCGAATTTTTGGGAAGTTAGCATAAATATTAATGAGAATATCAAATACAAACAAAAGGAAGTAGAGAAGACATAAAAAAGGTTCGTTAACTAATACAACAAGACGAAGCTGTATGGGTAAATAGTTTTCGACATTTTGGAAAATTAGTCAATTTTGACTAGAAAATTATAATTTTGATACATTAATATGTCAAAAATTCGGAAAGCGATTTTGAAATCGGTTAGCGATTTTTGCGGTCAAAACTCTCCAAGAAAATGGGTAAAAAGTAAGGCCGGATCCACTTCCATCTTGGAAGAGTACATCTTCGACAAGTGAAGAAGAAGCGAGTAGGTCCAGACTTGAAGAAAAAGTAATCAGTTGGTTTTTGGATTCTGGAAGTATTGTGCGCGATTTGCTAAAAAAAAATGAAAGAAAACAAAATCTTAGGTATACAAAACCTATAGAAAAAAAAAAAAAAAAAAAAAAAAAAGTGGTAGCGTGACGCCACGTTACAAAGTTGAAAATTGTAGTGGCACTAAGTAGTTGAGGTAAACCTGAAAAAAAATTTGTGTCATTTCGCTAAATATTCATTTTTTGTATTATTAAATTTCAAGTGATATCACCCAGTGCCGTACACGCTACTCGAAAATTTAGCGCCCGGACAAAAATTTCCACCCCGGGAATGATTTCGTAAAAAGAAAAAACTTACCACCACCACAAAAGATTTCCGCACCACCACGTACTATCAGCCAGACCATCAACCAACGACCCGAGAACTTAGTAGCCCACAACCTCAAAAGGTTAAATAGATTGGCTCTGCTAGCCACCGTACGAGAAAGGCCACAACCATCTTTATCTCACAGAACCGTCCGACCACTCACAAGCAGAACCGTACGACCCCCGGACAACCATTCAAAGCAGCTTTTTCATTCGTCAATACATCAGCAATATCACACATTAGCAGCACACGGAAAACCATTGCGACAGCACCCTACAACCTACAACAGCATCCAGAGTTAACATCTTCAAATCATCGTTCATACACACCACATGCAACATTCAAGGATATACAACAGATCACAACAGAAATATACGACCACCACATCACCTATACATAACTCCGAAATAACAACCATCGAACTGCTGCATACGACACCATCCATCCATCCACCAAATTAAAGCAAGACCATACGACCACACATACCTACCACTATCCCAGCATCTTTACCCATCACACCAAATCCCAGCATCCTAACGACAAAGTGCTATCATCCAAATTATTATTTAAAACAAAAGCTAAGTACTACGATTTTAATTTCTAAGTTCTCAAATTATAAATGCTAAAATTATGTAACTAAAACTTACAAACTACCATTTAAAATCTTACAATCTATCGTTAAACATAATACAAAATATCAGTAAAACTTAATTAACTAAATTAAAATTAAAACTTAAAATCACTAATCAAACCAAAAAAAAACAACAACAGTAGTAAACATAGAATTTTTTTTTAGCAATTTTATTTCGATATAAATTCTTTCAAATTTAAATCTTATCTCCAATAGGAATCAAAACAAAGCATTAAAATTTTACCAACTATACCCACCATCGAAGCGGTGCACCACCTCGACGGCGAACATTTATCCCATATAAAAAAAAAAGTACACCAAGGTTACAAATAATAAAGCTCATACAGAGTATGATCGAAAAAGCTCGGTAAGTCATTTTTTTTTATATTTGATTTATTTTGAACTGATTTATATTCGAAATTGCTTTTAATCACATACGTGAACCATTTTATACAATTCGAAATCGAAAACAAAATAGCTATTGTGTACTACGGTAGACACAAGACCAAAATTGTATTCTATACTCTCAGGAGATTTTGTTTTTTTATTAATTTGAAACCGGATGTGTAGTTAGCCTAAAAATAGGCTACAACAAAAGAAAAATCATATTGAATCGTTATTTTGAATAGAAATTGAATACGTTACATACATTCATACCGATTGTTTTTTTTTTTATTGGTTTTGATTAAAATTATTTTTGAGATATTTTTTTTTTAAACGAATTACGATAACTATAATTAAAACCTTAAATGTATTACTTATAAAAAAAAAGACAGAAAAACAAATTGAAATTTAAAAATTTTTTTTGCTTTTCATAAATATTTTTTTTTGCTTTGAAACTATTTATACACCATCATATATTTTTCTTGACAATTTTATGAATTTACATTTTTTGATATTATATTTAAATAAAATGATTTATATTTATAACGTTTAACGAAATGAAGGACTTGTAATTTGTGTTTCACAATGGGAAGTTGGAATCAATTTTTTTGATTTTTTAGGAACGTTTAAAATGGATTGTTAAAACCTTTTTTGAAGGGTGAATATGGCGATGTTATAGGAACGCCAGATAAGTTTGATGGCGTAGATAAGGCTAAGAGATAATGGTAAAATCGTAAACACAATTTACCAGATGTCACAGTTAGGGAGTTATCGCACTGAAATTCATCGTGGCAGCGGTAACCAAGGATGTTTCGCATTAGCGAATCATGGGAGGGTTCGGCCATTGTTGGACTAACAATACCCAGTCTAGTGCTTTCCAGGGTTGCCAATTTTCAATTTTTCTTGCTCATCCTAAATTTTTCATAACTTAAATAGTCATTCGTTTTCTTGTAAAGAGAACCGAATTTCGGTCTCAAAAGTTTTATTTTTGAACCAAATTAAATATCTAATATAAATCTCGTTTTTTTTATTTTATTGTATTAACGGCATGATTAAACGTGACAAACGTTTATAGTTACTCGGCAAGAACCCATACCAATCCGACGAGCAAAGCCTTGGCCTTCAGCTAGCATGCCAAGCCGATGTAACTATGAACACCCTTCGCTTCAGCTGCCTGAATCGGCCTTTTGTTGCCTGTAGGCTAAGGGTCGTGATGGTGAAATGTGGAGTGAAGGTTTGCGAGGAGCTTTTAGGTAGAGACAATCCCATATGTGCCTATATAGATAATTTGTTGACTAGAGGGTTTTGGCACCGCTTTTAAAGGTGTATGGAAGTTGTTTCTACTCCATGTTTCTTGCATAACCACACAGGTTTCGTTACACACTGATAGTGTCCGATGATGGTTTTAGCGTATGGGGTTATCAGGTCTTGTAGGATAGAGGAGAGTTTCTTATAGGCGGTACTTAACAACGTGATACCTCTATAATTGCTGCACGTTGTGACATCTCCCTTCTTATGTATGGGGCATATGATACCATTTTGCCAGTCTTCTGGCATGTCTTCATGCTCCCATACGTGCACTATGATATCATGAATTGCTTGCCCGCCACCGTGGTGAAATAATTCGGCTGGTATGCCATCGGCTCCCGGGGCTTTGTTTTTCTTGAGCCGTCCTATAGCCTTCTTAACGTCTTCTATGCTTGGTGGCGGTAGCATAGGATGTTCATCTTGAAGTAGTGGAGCCTCCACTTCTGCTGTAGGCTGACCATTTAGCAATTCATTAAAGTACACTTCCCATCGCTCCAGTATGCTTTGTGGATCGGTGATCAATTTCCCTCTCCGTCCTTGCAGTATGTTCAGCGTGGTGTGTACTGCGTCATGTTTCGGACGGATTGGTAGAACTTCCGCGCCTGGTGCGGACCTCGCTCTCGGCTGTTCTCTATTTCACAGATTAGGTTCTTCTCCCAGGCTGATTTTTTCTGTCTGTGAAGCCGGTTTTCTATTCTTCTGATCTCTTTATATTCCTCTTCGCGTGCCCGCGTTCTATGAGATTGTTGCATTGCTCGGAACGCAACATTCTTACGTTCAGTCGCTAGCTTGCATTCATCATCAAACCACTCGTTCCGATTTCTACGACTGCTGCCTAAGATGGAGTTGGCAGTACTAATGACAGTATTCTTAAGGCGTGTCCACTTTTCTTTTACGCCCAGCATACTGGCTCCAGGACTTACTCTCCCTAAATCAAGTGATTCTACGGCGAGTCCTAACGCATTACCAAAGGTTTTACTGGTGTTTTCCTGATCGGCGGATGCAATGCTTTGGTGGCCTTGTAGATATCCTTACGCGGGAACCTGGTACTCGCAACGACCATGTTTTTCGATGCTGCCAATTCTAAGACTCGAAGTCCATTGTCATTACTCATTAGTGTTCTATAATGCAAACTATGGGTGCCTGCGTAATGCCTGAATACCGGCTCCCGACCTATTTTTGCGTTCAAATCCCCAAGGATGATTTGACGTCATACCTTGGGCAGGCATTGAGGGCCCTCTCGACTTGTTCGTAGTAAGTCTCTTTTTCTTCGTCTGAGGACTCCTCCGTAGGTCCGTGAACGTTAATGAGGCTGATGTTTGTAAATTTGCATCGCACTCGAAGGGTGCATAGCCTTTCGCTTATAGCGTTAAAGCCGATGATGGTAGACTTCATTTTTTCGCTGACTAGGAAGCCTACCCCGAGCACATGGTGTTTTATATGACAGCTATAATATAAGTCATATTCTTTCTTCTGTAAAACACCATTAACTGTCCATCTTATTTCTTGAAGCGCTGTTATGTCAGCTTTATATTTTGACAGGGCATCGGCTAGCTGCTGAGCAGCTCGAGCTCTATAGAGCGATCGTACGTTCCACAAGAAAATTCGTAAATCGTTTTGCCGTTTTCGTTGCGTGGGTTGTCGTCGTGAAATCCGTCCGTTTCCGAGGCTTGTTGTCGTTCTCGTAATTCTTTTAGTTTTACGGGACAGGGAATTAACCTGTCACCAACCTGTGGAAACAGCCTGATCATATTAGCCAAACCTTTTTAAAAATCTTGTTTCTAGCGGCCGCCGCGGAGAGGCTATGATCACACTTCCACCAGTCCCGAATAGTTACGGCACGTGCATGTTTTCGTATGCTACATGTTATTCCCCCTATTCGTCTGATGGCTGACCGCCATACCTTATTTTTTTGGTTTTTTTGATTCGTCTGGACACTGGCTACAACTTTTGTATAGAGTGTTTTTGGTTTTCTCAAAAAGGGATTTTACCCCTTTTTAACCCCCTTTTTGACCCCCTCTAACCCCGGCACCCTTATAGGCGGAGAGGCGACCGTCGGATCACTTAGCTCATCCGCTCAATGATTTCTATGACTCTTGATCAATAGGATTACTCGAGAGAAAGACAGCGCAGCCGGGTTGCCTATCAAATTTGGGACCAAAAGGGTTCAAAACGGGCAACTTCCGGTGCGTTTTTACTACCATGACTCAGCCAATCCAGTTAATGGCTGAAACTAGTTCCAAATTATAGAGCTCGACGAGATAGAACGAAATATATAGGGTTGTCTTGTTAAAAGTGGAACGAAGGGGTTGGCAGCCATCTTTTTAACAGCACATTTTTCGCCCATAACTTAGCCCATCAAGTTAATGGTTCATTTTGGTGTCAAACTCAAAGGGCGAGTGCACTGATAATGAAAATATAGGGTTGCCATATTTAAAATGGACCGAAACACTCGGCAGCCCTATTATAATGAAAAAAGATGGTAAACGCTTTTTACTTTGTAACTTCCTTATTTGATTGATTTTGTTTTTGTCTTCTTATGTTCTGTATACCAAATGAAAGCTGAGAATCTGTAGAAAATTAATAAAATTAGTTTTCATTTTTCAAAATCTACAAAAAGATTAGAAAATTTACTTTTGTTGTGCCTGCAAGTTTTTTTAAGAAAAACAATCACATTTTCTATTACTTACTTACTTACTTACTTACGGCCATATTATTCACTCTAGATTTAGATTGGATGAAGTTTATTTTAATCCAACCGTTTAAATCAGAATTTATTTAATTCAAGGATTACATTTTAAGTTCATATTATTCACTCAAACATAAATTAAATTAAATAGATTAAGTTTGTATAAAATGGGAATATGTTTTTAACTTCTTTAGTTAAAAAAAGCTAGTTTTTTTTATATAATAGAAGAAATTACTTTTTATATGAGCGGGAAAGTCCGATCAACTAAATAATTTGAAATGTTTAATATGTTTTAGCAATATAGAGCTTGCAATTTCTTTAATTAAGAAACTGGTTTTTATTTAATAGAAGAGATTATTTTCTATTTGCGCGAGAAAGTCTGATTTGTTTCAGCAATATAGGGTTTGAAACTTTTTTAATTAAGAAAACTGGTTTTTATTTAATAGAAGAGATTATTTTCTATTTGCGCGGGAAAGTCCGATTTGCTAAATAATTTACTTATCGTTTTAAACTTGTGGTGTTCTTTTCTGTTGGTATATAATTTTTGGAGTTTAGTCGTAGGTGATCAAAAAAATAGTTTAGTTGTCACGTGAAAAGAATGTGAAATTGTCAACCAACATTTTGAAAAAAGTATTTTTTGTTTTTTGTTAACTTAATAATACAAATGGTGGCTTGTTTTTTGTGTGGTGGACATGAAAACTTAAAAGTTTTCATGAAAGAAAGTTTTGAAAAATGTTTGTCAATAAAAAAATTACGTGAACTAAGGAATTTAAAGTACGGTGACATTATTTTACTCAGTGACATGTCCCTGCCTGGTTATCATACAAAATGCTACAAAAAGTTCACCGCTCTCCATACAAAATATAAGCATGAAATTCAAGTAAAGCTTCATTTTTTTCTCATTGTGACGTGTTTTAAATTAATAAGGCATATTAAATATTTAGGCCCAATCGAGCACTTCTGTTCCTTCGTACATTGATCAGGCCAAAGGATTACATGAACGTGACAACGAAACAACAAACTCCTGCTGTACCAATGCAACTCCCTTGTCAGCCAATGAGGTGTGTATCATTGTTTTCCTGGTCTATTTAATTAATAGTAAAAATGTTATTCAATCTTTTTAATGAATATACATAGGTTGAAGTTGTAGCTTCCACTTCTTCTTCGGCTGCGGAGAGGAGTGCTAATTTCACCCAAGTGTTATTGGAGAAACCTAAACGTTTCCCGCAAGTGGCGTCTTCGTTACCTCAGGTAAATCAAATGGTTTGTCTTTTTTGTGGTAAAATAGATAAAATAAAAAATAAAATACGAAATCCAATATCAACATGCTCATCTAAAGATGCTATTGAGGCAACAAAGCATCAAGCAGAAGTAGTCGGTGATACTGACCTAATTGATAAATTGAATTCCTGTAACAGTTTTTTGTACCATCATACTTGCAAGGCCTTATTCAAAAATAGATACCGAAGAAAATTACAAAAAAGTACACCTCAAACAAAATGGCACGAATTACGTCTTGTTCATAGAGAAGCATTTGAATCGCTTTCATATTTTGTAGAGGAACATATATTTATAAAAAACAAAGTGTATTATTTACAAGATCTGTATTTAAGATACAAATCATTACTCTTGGAAATTCACCCCAACTACACAGAAAATGATTTTAAATACTATCTTGCTATTAATTTGCAAAATAAGTTATCAAACACATATGGTGATAAATTAGTTATCGGTAATTCAAATGAAAGCAACAATAAAAAAATAGTTTATAAGCAGGGATTAGATATACATTCAATTATTAGTAAGTCGTTTCTTTATGAAAACTGAGAAAAAAATAAATTTCAAGATGTTGCATACACTTTAAAAACACGATTAAAAAATCAAAAAAAAGAAAATTTCTCAAAATGTAAAAGTTCAGAACATTACTGAAGGTGAATGCGACATTCCAGAAACATTATTTAATTTTGTATGTGATTTAGTGCAAGGACCTGACCTTCTTGTAGTGAAGAGCGTTTCATGAAAAAAATTAAAAATTTTGATTCCAGCATGTTACCACCATGCTGGATTTCATTGAAACAAAAAATTTTGAGAACGATATACATTAACGCCATGTGGCAAAACTCCACAGAACCCTCATGCGTTCAATTTGATCCAAATGACTGCGGTTGGTTCATCAGAGATGGAGAAATTAAACCACTTTGGTTCTTAGGAGATGCCACTCCTATATCTGTAGAGGAAATTATTATGAAGGTAAGTCATCCAGCATGTAAGTTTAAAAAACTTAGCTTAAACTTTTTGGATATATTAGAATGTGCATGAATGTGCGCCTATGTTTTGAGACAAAGGACAGTCATATCATTCATCTTGTGGTAAATTTTTAACTCATGTCTATAGAAAAAGTGATTGTGATTGTTTTTCGTAAGAAAACTTGCAGGCACAACAAAAGCAAATTTTCTTATCTTTTCGTAGATTTTGAAAAATGAAAACTTATTTTATTAATTTTCTACAGATTCTCAGCTTTCATTTGGTTTACAGAACATAAGAAGAGAAAAACAAAATCAATCAAACAAGGAAGTTACAAAGTAAAAAGCGTTTACCATCTTTTTTCATTATAATAGGGCTGCCAAGTGTTTCGGTCCTTTTTAAATATGGCAACCCTATAAATTCATAATCAGTGCACTCGCCCCTTGAGTTTGACACCAAAATGAACCATTAACTTGATGGGCTAAGTTATGGTCGAAAAATGTGCTGTTAAAAAGATGGCTGCCAACCCCTTCGTTCCACTTTTAACAAGGCAACCCTATATATTTCGTTCTATCTCGTGGAGCTCTATAATTTGGAACTAGTTTCAGCCATTAACTGGATTGGCTAAGTCATGGTAGTAAAAACGCACCGGAAGTTGCCCGTTTTGAACCCTTTTGGTCCAAAATTTGATAGGCAACCCGGGTGCGCTGTCTTTCTCTCGAGTAATCCTATTGATCAAGAGTCATAGAAAACATTGAGCGGATGAGCTAAGTGATCCGACGGTCGCCTCTCCGCCTATAAGGGTTTCGGCAGGATTTGACTCGGCACCCCGAGTTTTTCTTGTTGTATGCATACAAATGCATACTTTAGTGCTGTTTTTAAGTGGTTATCGAGATAAGTAAAAAATGGGAAAAAACGGGTCAACAAATTAATTAATAAAAATTGCTTTCGGCAGGATTTGACCCGGCACCCCTGTCTTCTCGGGCACATGTTTTCACGACATTAGAATTGGTTATCTTTTCTTCTTCTTCTTCTTCTTCTCCATTATCGACGATAGTCATGATCTCGGATGGGGTCACAACTCTCCCACTCTACTGCTTCACACTACGGCTCCGCATGTGGGGTTCGCCGTAGAATTGGTTATCTTTTCAGGGCAGAAAAATTGACCGGGCTCTCCGACTATTTTTTAAAGTTTTTTTTTTGGATACAATAAAAGTATACAAAAGGAAAAAAATATGAAGTTTAATAAGTTTTGCTTAGTGTAATACTGTAGACGAGAAGGTTCTCGTCTCCGAAGGGGGTGTAGTATGTAACGAAGCGTTACATACTCTCTTGCATACTATTCATAATCATACCATATATGGTATGTCGACTAAAATCAACAGCTAGTGTACGGAAATTCATAATATGTTTTTCTGTTTTGATATAGTTCACACTAAGACATGACGGAAAATATCATATAGGAAAGGAATTTCACCATACAAAAACATGTTCGGTATCCGAAAACAAATATATTATTATATAAATATAAAGCTTCCCCCCACCAGTGGTAAGGGGTTTTCAGTTGATAGGTAGGATTATAGTGCCACCAGGGGCTAATTAGTGCCGATCTACCAGAGCTATTGCCTTCTGTTTCTATAGTGCCACCAGGGGCCTACTGCAGATCTACCAGAGCTATTGCCTGCTGTTTCTATAGTGCCACCAGGTGCGTCACTCGTTCCTGCTGATCTACCAGAGCTATTGCCTGCTGTTTCTATAGTGCCACCAGGGGCCTCACTAATTTCTGCGGATCTACCAGAGCTATTGCCTGCTGTTTCTATAGTGCCACCAGGGGCCTCACTAGTTCCTGCAGATCTACCAGAGCTATTGCCTGCTGTTTCTATAGTGCCACCAGGGGCCTCACTAATTCCTGCAGATCTACCAAAGCTATTGCCTGCTGTTTCTATAGTCCCACCAGGGGCCTCACTAGTTCCTGCAGATCTACCAGAGCTACTGCCTGCTATTTCTATAGTGCCACCAGGGGCCTCACTCGTTCCTGCTGATCTACCAGAGCTATTGCCTGCTGTTTCTATAGTGCCACCAGGGGCCTCACTAATTTCTGCGGATCTACCAGAGCTATTGCCTGCTGTTTCTATAGTGCCACCAGGGGCCTCACTAGTTCCTGCAGATCTACCAGAGCTATTGCCTGCTGTTTCTATAGTGCCACCAGGGGCCTCACTAATTCCTGTAGATCTACCAAAACTATTGCCTGCTGTTTCTATAGTCCCACCAGGGGCCTCACTAGTTCCTGCAGATCTACCAGAGCTACTGCCTGCTATTTCTATAGTGCCACCAGGGGCCTCACTAATTCCTGCAGATCTACCAGAGCTATTGCCTGCTGTTTCTATAGTGCCACCAGGGGCCTTATAAGTAATACCTGCTGATCTTTTACTAATCCAACCGTGGTGATGGAGACCAAGCTACCTCTCTACAAGCAGTGAAGAAGGAGATACCAGACCAGGACCAGCATTTCGTGCATGGGAGTTTTTGAACCCTCAGCATCACCATCAAGTGTATAAAATTTATTTAAAATATTTACTATGTTAATTAGTTAAGAGTGTGTGGAATAAAGATTTGTTTTATAAGGTTTTAAAGGCCTACTGGAAGTTTAGTGTTTTTCTTCCAAAAAGAACCCTGGCGAGAAAAAGATCCGACGAGCAGAACCTCGGCTGGAAAGCAAAAAGCACATCACATATTACAGCCATACAGGAAATGCGATGGGATGAAGAGGGAATCCGGAAAATGAAATCCTGCGATATCTACTACGGAAAGTGCTGCAGGGAACAGGCACAGCGGCTGTTCGGATGTGGTTTTGTGGTAAGAGGCAGACTTAGGCAAGACGTCATGCACTTAAAATAAGTAAGTGAGCGTCTTGTCACAATCCGCATCAGGCCAAAATTTAAGAACATCACGCTGATCTGTGCCCACGCCGCAACAGAGAAGAAAGATGATGTGATCAACGAAGCATTCTATAGACTTCCCGAGAGGAAGTATGATAGGTGTCCGGATAACGACGTCAAGATTGTTCTTGGCGACTTTAACGCACAGATCGGAAAGGAGGGCATCTTTTGTTCTACGGTCGGAGGTCACAACCTGCACGAAAAAACTTCCAAAAATGGACTCAGGCCTATCGAGTTTGCAGCGGGGCGTAATATCACCATATTAAGCACTCGATTCCCCCACCTCAATATTCACAAGGGGACCTGGCGGCATCCAGATCAAGTAACTGTTAACCAAATTGATCATGTTGCAATGCATACAGTATCCTGGATGTCCGAAGGTTCCGAGGGGCCAACATAGACTCAGATCACTACCTAGTAGTATCTAGAGTTAGGATGCGGATATCCACGGCGCCCCAGCGAAGAGCGGATGTTATGAGAAAATTCGACGTCGACAAACTAACATCGCAGGGGACTGCCAGGAGATTTGCTGATAGCACCATCCTTCTTCTTAGGAGGAAGAAGAGGGAGCACGAAAAGCAAGCGGTCGAATCTATTGACGGATGTTACGGCAGGGGATGTGTCCGAAAGTTCTATCAGAGGGTGAAACGATCTTCCCAAGGATATGAGCCCAAAATAGAAGCTTGGCGTGATGAAAATGGGAACACCGTAGGAGACACGCAATCGATGTTAAGGATCTGGAAAGAACACTTTTCTAAACTGCTTAACGGCGAAGACAGCCAACATTCCGCTGTTATGCAGAACAACTCATTCATCGTAGACGATGATGACCAAAATATCCGTGCCCCCGACCTAGAAGAAGTTAGAACAGCTGTATCCAAATTAAAATCGCATAAGGCTGCTGGATCAGATGGCCTACCTACCTAACTATTTAAGGCAGCGGATGATGACTTGATCGGGAGCATACATCAACTTATTTCTAGAATTTGGTCGGAGGAACGTTTGCCCAATGAATGGAAACTTGGAATAGTGTGCCCAATCTACAAGAAAGGAGATGCTCCGGACTGCGCTAACTACAGAGGTATAAGTCTCCTAAACATCGCATATAAAATTCTATCGATTTTAGGCGGGGAAAATCAACCAACGATCAGATTTTCACACTCCGGCAGATCCTGGAAAAAACCCAAAACCCATGAATACCAAATCGATACACACCTTCTCTTTATTGATTTTAAAGTCCCCTATGATAGCGTTAATAGGGACGAGCTATACAGAGCCATGTTATATCTCGACATCCCTGCCAAACTCGTCCGCTTGTGCAGGATGACAATGGAGGAACCTCGTTGCTCCGTCAAAGTCGGTAAGAACATCACCGATCCCTTTGATGTCCAGAAAGGTTTGAGACAGGGTGATGCGCTATCATGCAACCTTTTTAACATCGTGCTTGAAGCAATTGTGCGCAAGTCAGAAGTCAACACCAGCAGCGGTACAATTTTTCAAAAGTCCGTTCAATTCCTGGCTTATGCCGACAGTGACATCATTGGAAGAACGAATCGATCAGTCAGTGGAGCATTTGCAAGTATTCAAACGGAGGCGGCTAAGATGGGTCTGGCTCTAAATTAGACGAAAACGTAGTATATGCTGTCATCAAGAGAGACCCAACACCGTCGACTGGGTCAAAATGTCACCATGGGCAGTTACAACTTCGACGTAGTCAAAGACTTTGTTTATCTGGGATCCACTATTACATCTCACAACAACATCAGTGTAGTGATCAAGCGAAGAGTCACACTTGCCAACCGCAGTTTCTTTGGGCTTAGAAGGCATTTATGTAGTAAAGCCCTCTCTCAAAGAACCAAGGAGACCCTATATAGGACCTTAATCATCCTGGTCCTGCTGTATGGGGCAGAGGCATGGACACTATCAGTTTCGGATGAAAACCAGCTGGATTTCTTCGAGAGAAAGATTCTTCGAGTGATATTTGGTCCAGTGTGGATCGATGGAGGATGGAGAAGAAGATACAACCACGAACTGTACGGGCTCTACAGCGACATCGACCTTGTCATGAAAGCTGAAAATACAGCGATTGAGATGGCTAGGTCAGGTGGAGCGTATGGACACCAACGCACCAGCCTGACGGGTATTCGCATCCAACCCCGAAGGGCAACGTGACAGAGGAAGGCCTCATCTAAGGTGGCGCGATCAAGTGGTAAACGACCTCAACCAACTTGGTGTGCGAAACTGGTAGCAACTAGCTAGGGACCGGGCTAGTTGGAGAGGTTTGTTGGTTAAGGACGAGATCCACCCTGGATTATATGCGCCATCGTAAGTAAGTAAGTAAGTTGCACTTTCAAACTTCTTACAAACATTTCAAATTGCTCCCCCTGAAAAAATGTCTACTTGCTTGATGCAGAGTTATTAATGTTTTTTAAAATCTAACGAAAGTTGTCATTTCGTTAAAATATAATGCACTGATTGGTTTAAAAAAAAAATTGAACGTAACCCCCAAACGACGATCGTATTGAAGAATAGAATTGTACCACAAGAAGACGTAGGTATAGCTTTAATCACCTCTATTAAAAAGAAAGAAGGTTTGAGTCCAAGCTTATCCACTATCGGCTACTCACTATCAGTGTCACAAAAAATAATGGATAATGTAAAAAGCTTTCATACCAATTCCAAATATCTCCAGCGCGAAGAAAGTTAAAGAAAGTGGAGCAGCGTTATCGCTTGGAGAATTAAAAATATTGCGATCATCAACGAAAGAAAGTCTAGCGTGAATTCGTCAACTGGTAATGACGAAGAAAAATGCTCTATCTTTTCCAGAGGTGGAATGTAAATTAGGGATTTTTTGGTCGTATTAAATATTAAATAAACAAATACAAATTGAAAGGTTCAGCAGCGAGACAGATTTCGAATCCAATTCAAGGTCGCGTAATGAAATCGAATATTTATACCGAAAAAAAATCCGAATTGATGGCGCTCATCGTAAAGAAAAAGGTTGCACTTCCAATGGAGAGTTTATTGAATACTTCACTTTCTGTGCCACAGGTGTTGCCTCGGTCAAAACTACAATCACAAAAAATTCCTTAATTCTCTGGAACGTATTCCGAGTATCCAAACTTTATTGGAATTTTTAAAAAAATAATTCATAACAACTTGCTTTTGGACAATTTAGAGCACTTTATTTACTTAGTGCATAGTTTGGAAGTCAAAATTATGAGCTAGCTCAAATGTGAGCTAGCTCAAATGTGAGCAAGCTCAAATGTGACCTGTCAGCTGAGCTGGCATTTGAGCTGAGCTATCGTTTGAGCTGAGCTGTCACTTGAACTGAGCAGTCATTTGAGATGATCTTCATTTGAGCTGAGCTATCATTTGAGCTGAGCTGTTGATTTGAGTTGAGCTGTTGATTTGAGCTGAGCTATCATTTGGGCTGAAGAGCTGAAGTATACTGAGCTGAACCGAGCGGAAATATTCTACGTTAAACTGAATTCAGTAAAACTAAATTTTGATATAATACGATATAATTGGGAAGAAAAATGTTTTGGAAGTAGGTATAGTAAGTTAAGTTACGATTTTTATTATTTTTTCAAGTTTCAACATCGAGGCCGAAGAGAGGGCAAGTGAAATATATGTCTTCAAAGAAACACCATAAATAATAATAAAACTTCGATAATAGAATTTTTCCAGAAATCGATAATTACCTATTTTGAACGCAAAATAGATTTTATTAAATAACTTGTTAGGTACTGAGAAGGCCGCTTATTGTTAATCTATAATGTAATAAAATTATGAGGATAATAAAAGTGTATGTTGGGTTACGATCAGTAAGGGAACATAAGGGAAATAAAAGTAACATAACATAAGAACATAAGGACCAAAAGCCATCTATCGAATCCAGGAAAAAATTGATAGTAAAATCTTATGCTTCAGGAGCATATTAAATCGTTGTTTAATTTACCTACGATTCATAGAGGTATGTCTACAGAGTTAAGGTCGTTGGTAGACTCTGTCAACAGCCCTTTTAGTGCAATGCAGTCTATAGGAACTGTGGAGAATATTGCCTATGCATTGCTTATTCAGATTTTCTGAGAGTGACTGATTCTTTGGTCAAATGGGAGGAATCGAATTCCAAACTTAATTTCTGGCAAAGCTGTGTGAAAGTCTTATCTCGACGGTGCCAAAATTTGGATAAAAGGAAATCAAATTTATCATCGTTGCTCTCAACTTCGGAAGCTGCACTTAAAGATCACCAAAAACATTAGTAAATAACAACAACACAAGTCTCATTGTACTACTCGTTGTACTAGTCTTTAAGTTTTCGGTTTGTATTGTAGTTTTAACTTTTTTGGGATTCTTTTCTGTTTGCTGCTTTAAAAAATTAAATAAAATTTTGTGTCAAGGTTTCCTTTTATCGTTTACAGGTATTTATTGGATGAAATACTTTACGAAAGCTTATCATAAACTTACGGCCTCTGCCTCTCTTTAATAACCAGCCCTTTTTTTGTGTAAATAGTAATGAATTCATTAAAAAAATAATTCTACACTCTTCTCTTAATCCTTTGATTCCCAAGCCATTTTAACATATTTGGTTACGTCAGCCCAAACAATTTTTGTTAAATCGATAATGTCACAAGAAAACGTATACGAAATGGCAGCCAAAGGCTTAAGAAATACTGGTCATAGTTAATAAATATGTGTCTTAGGAAGTGGAAAACCACATGGATGACTTTTTCTTAAGAAAAAAACATTAAAACTACCGTTATGTGGGGTTCACGACTGTCAATCTATGTTTGTTTAGTTTTCAGAGTTTATTGTAATTACTTTTTCACTAAGTAAGTTTTTTTCTCATAAATCCACATTGAAAACGAACAAAACTCAAGATTAAAATAATAAACCTGTTTCTTCACTCGCCCGTGGGATTCCAAAACTACCCAAAACATGTTTCTTTACTTTTTTGGGCAGCAAAATGGCAGAGCTTTTGATATTTTTTCATTTCGCCTCCAGCAAGAATTTACCTGAACATAAAATGTTCTGGCACTTTCTTGCTTGTCAAACGAATATTAGCTGACAGCAAATTTTTAAATTTATTAATGTATAAAATAAAAAGGAATCAAAACGATATGGAAACAAATAATACAATAATATTAATAATGAAGAAATGGTAGTTAAATAGAACCCAAAAAGTGCATATGAGTGGAATTGAATAAAACTGCGGATCACTTGGTTGGACGCATACACATTTTTGATGTTAATATTTCTTTCATCTAATTCTGAAAATGTTCCAGTACTCTGTAAGATAACAGATGAGGCAGAGAAGGTTATCCTTAGGTTGAATGCATTACAATCGATGCTATTGCAAAAGGTCGATGCACGACAGGCTTGGGCTGATAACTTGGGATCTCAAGAAGACGCTACACTAAATCATTTATTGACTTTCTTACAGACTTTGTGTAATAGTTTAGAGGCGTGTACTTGACCTACAACAAAATGAAAGAAAACTATTAGTTACATCAGTTCGGTCACACTTAGTAAAATCAACGCAAAATGGCCTTAAATGTCATGGTGGTCACATTTTGCCACAATGTACAGATTTTATAAGTCTCGATGTCGTTTCTCGTAGCGATTTTGCCAAAAAACATTCAATCTGCTTTAATTGTCTCCGTCAACATCATGGTTCATATAAATGAGAGTCAAACTTTCGATGTAAGACATGCAAGGCTCGTCATCACTCGCTTGTACACCCTACACAAAATCCAGCAACTGAAGAATCTTCTTAAATAACACAACATCGCTTCCAAATCCTCTGATTGTTTCTAATCATTTGCTTGGATCTTCTAGTCCCTTTCAAAAAATACTTGTTCTCAGGTCTCGTTTATAACCGAACATGCTGTTCAACGCCTGGGATCTAAACCCAAACGATCTTGAATTCCAATAACTGGAATTGGATCAACTGCAGCTGGTGTAACTAATGGATAAGTTACCACCAATCTTCACCCTCGATATAACTCTAGTTTCAATGAAGTCGATTGTCTTATAATTTCAAAACTTACTTCAGTATTGCCTTGTTGATTCAAGCCTTTTATCATTCGATCTAGCAGATCCAACTTTCAAAGAACACGCTGAAATTGATATTGTGAATGCTGCAGATAAGGTGTTTAGCATAATAACCTACAACCCCTGCAGAGCATCTGTCACCTGAAAGGATTCTTACTATTTCTGGCCGGGTTGTAGTTAGTCAATTTAGTCAAAACACTTCTGGACTTGTTACATTCTGAACGCAGTTAGGTTAGGTTAGGTTGACTTGGCTACCGGCAGGAGTGCCGATACACTTCGACCAAAGTTTGGTCCATTGTGATACCACATTGAATCTAATAATAACTTTCCTCTTAATCGTTGAACCACTTTGAGCTTCTTATGAAGCGAGCGAGATTACCTATATCTGTATTTGAAAGATCACTGGGGTCATTATACTAGAAGCCTCCTAAAAAGAGTCTTCGTCTTTGCGATAGAGCAGGGCATGTACAGAAAAAGTGGGGAATCGATTCCTCTTCCTCTTCATCCATGCAGCTTCTGCAGAAATCATTTGAGAGAACTCCAAGACGTGTCGCGTGCTTGCCTATTAGACAGTGTCCAGTTATAACACCTATTACGGAGCTGATTTGCGATCTGTTCAAGGATATTAAACGTTTAGAGCGTTTCAGATCCAGTACTGGCCAGTTCTGTTTTGTCGCTAGGCAGGTAGTGATGTTATTCCACCTGAGGTTTGTTTTATGTATAGCATCATATTTGAGCAGTAGTTTACAAGTAGCGATGGGAATACCTATATTTACCTTATCTGGTAATAAAGGTATTAGTGTTCCACTTTTGGCGAGTTCGTCAGCTCTACAATTTTCGAAAATGTCCCTATGGCCCGGCACCCAACATAGGTGAATATTGAACTGCTGCGCCATCTCCATCAGAGATGATCGACAGTTAAAGGCTGTTATTGAATTGGTAAAGACAGAATTCAGAGATTTTATAGTTGCTTGGCTGTCCGAGAAAATACGAATATCTTGGTTTAATATCACGTTTTCTTTTAGCCAAGACAGGACTTCTTTTATCGCCAAAAGTTCCGCCTGGAACACGCTACAGTGATTAGGAAGACGAAAGGAGAGACTTAAATTAAGTTTATCTGAGTAAACACCTCCACCAACCCCATCATCATTTTTCGATCCATCGGTATAGAAATCGATTGAATCGCATTCCAGGAATTCCATATCCTCCCAGAATGATCTAGGAGGGATGGTAACCTGAAAATTTTTCTCAAACTGCATCTTTGGGATGGTATAATCTATGTTACATGGAATTGATCTGAATGAGTTCAGAATGATGGAGTGGCCAATATCATTGTTTATCCACTGTGAGGAGGCTTTGAGCCGAATAGCTGTGCTTGCAGCAGTTTGTTTGCCGAAAGTGTCTAGGGGTGTTAAATGGAGCATAGTGTTAAGTGCTGCAGAGGGGGTGGTGCGAAGTGCTCCACTTATGCACATACAAGCTGATCTTTGGACTTTATTTAGTTTTTCTAAATTAATGTTTCTGTCCAGTGCAGTCCACCATTCAGACACGGCGTATGTAAGGATCGGTCTGATTACCGAGGTATACAGCCAGTAAGTTATACGGGGTTGTAGTCCCATTTGCTTCCAATGGCTTTTTTACATGAGAAGAGCTTACTCTTTCTTGAATGTTAGGTTTCCAGCTCAAGTTCTTATCTAAAATAAGACCCAAATATTTTGCTTCGTCGGAGAATGTTAGTGGAATACCTTTAATGGAATGGGGGTCTATATGGGGAATTTCGTATTTTTTAGAAAAGAGGACAAGATCCGTTTTGTGCGGGTTGACATCAAGTCCACATCGATCGGCCCAGCTTGTGAGCTTGTTTAAGGCATATTGTAAGAGATCTTTTATGGTGCTAGGATATTTCTCTGATACGGTAATGGCAATGTCATCCGCATAGGCAATCACTCTGTAGCTCTCCGCTTCTAACGACCTCAGTAGTTCATTTACTACTAGGTTCCAGAGGGGAGATAAGACACCGCCTTGCAGCGTCCCTCTACTGACAGATCTTTTTGCAGAAAAATCGCTCATCTTTGAGTTGATAATCCTGCTAGTTAGCATCTGATTGATCAAACCTCCAAGCGATCTTTCCACTTCCAGAGATGACAGTGCAGACGTGATTGCAGATGTGCCGACATTGTTGAAAGCGCCCTGTATATCTAGGAAAGCGACCATAGTATACTCTTTATTATGGAGGGAGTATTCGATGGTTCTCACCAGTGTGTGAAGAGCTGTTTCCACCGATTTACCCTTACAGTATGCATGTTGAGCCGTAGACAGAAGTCTGGTGTCCATGCTGTTTCTTAGGTGGATATCAATCGTTCGTTCAAAAGTTTTGAGAAGGAAGGATGATAGACTAATAGGTCTGAGATCTTTCGGTTCTACATGGGAGCATTTTCCCGCTTTTGGTATGAATACAACTCTAACTTCTCTCCATAGCGCAGGTATGTGTACCAGGTTTAGACAGCCATTAAAGAGCATCTCTAGGATTGGCAGAATAATTTCACTAGTCTTTTGAAGTTCAGCTGGTATTATGCCATCTGGTCCTGCTGATTTATATGGTTTGAAGCTGTTGATTGCCCAATGTAGTTTTTCTTTTGTGATCAGACCTTGTGGGTAGGTTAGTATATTGTTTGATATGCTGTTCCTATTTGTATTAATAATTTTGTAGCTACCTGGAAAATGTGTGTCTAGGAGCAGGTTGAGCGATTCCTCACAAGAATTGGTCCACGAGCCATCAGCATTTTTTAAAACGCTAGGCATTACTGGATTTGTTGAAAGGATTTTCCGGAGTCTAGGTTTCTTCTATATTATTACAGAAAATTCTTCATGAGGATCTTTTGGATTTCCTCAGTTCTTTTTTATAAAGTTTTAGGGATTCCTTATAGGAGTCCCAGTCCGTCATACATCTAGTACTTTTGGCTTGATTAAAAAGCTTCCTACAGTTTTTTCTAATCGGTTCGAGTCCTGAATTCCACCAATATGGCTTCTTTTTTCCTCTTACATGCGTAAGTAGGCAAGAGATTGCCATGGCCTTATTTAGTGCTATTGTGAGATCATTGATTTTACTGTCAAGTTCATGAGTGTTGGAGGGAGGACTTAAAAGATTTGGTTTAACCATGCTTTCAAGCGCTTTCTTGTATATGGGCCAGTCAGTTTTCTTATAGTTTCGAAAAGTTATACGGCTAGGGATTTCATCATTTAGGCTGAACTGTATGTATCTGTGATCAGAGAACGAATATTTCTGCGATACTTTCCAGTTCATAATCATATGGTGAATAGTGTCGGAGACAAGAGTTATGTCTAGAACTTCTTGTCTATTTCTAGCAACAAAAGTGGGTTCATTACCTACGTTACTTACTAACGCAGTTAGATTTTACTCAAAACTTCGATCTCGAGAGGTTTTGGAGATTAGAAGAAGTTTCAAATGTACCTTTCTAGTGTTCTATCTTTAGAAGAGCAACAAGCAGACAGCTTTGTTAATACTCACAGTTGCCACTCTGATGGAAAATTTATGGTGAAACTGCATTTTAAGTCAAATCAAAGAAGAAGATTCGTATCGAATCCTGATTTAAAAAGTCAATATTCAAAGTTTACCAACGAATATTTAGAATAAGGACACATGGAAGAGGTGCCCTAAAATGAGATCGCAATTGATAACAACAGATATTCCTATCTACCAAATCCTGCTGTATTTAAGAACGATAGTAGTACAACCGAAATAATATGGACGACTGGATCGTACGTACTTGCTCTTTGGGTAAAAGTCACTATAGACGTTAAAGCTTCTTATATAAAGTTTCTAAAAATAAATAACTATGTTAGAAATTAACAAAATAGAGGGTTGTGCTTGAGTTATATATTTTTACAAGAAAAGTTGAATATGTGTAAAAAGAAAAGTTGAATATGTGTAAAAAGAATAAAACTAATTTTAACTTATTAGTTTTTAATTAATAAATTGATTTTTTTTTTAAACTCAATTAGATTCTTTAAGGTTATATGAAATATCTGAGCAAAAGTTTTAGTCAAAATCGCTTTAACCGCTTACGAGATATTCACAAGAAAAACAAAATAAAAAAAAAATTGCAAAAAAAAAACAGCAACGCTGTTTCTCCGATGTTCGAGTTTTTTGAGAAAAAAACAAAAAACGCAGTTTTGTTGTAATCACTGAACATAATACATACAAAATTGAACAAAATCGTTAGGGCCGTTTTTGAGAAAACCCCAATAACTCAAAACCGTTATATGGGAGGTATTTGTTTTTTAACACGAAACCAATATTTTCCCTATAGAGCAAGTAAAAAGGGTAGTTTTCGACGGTTCAGCCAAAAGCTACTCTAGTAAGTAGTTAAACCAATGTTTTCTCGTAGGCACCACAATCCAGCATGACATATTTTCGATATGCTTTAGACATCGACGACATACATAGATACACAATATCAGAAGGTATAGAAAAAATGTATCGTCAGATATGGGTGTCTCATGAGCATTCTGACTTTCAAAGGATAGTATGGCGGGAAGCACCTGAAAGTCCTGTCAAACATTATTGTCTTCTTACGGTCACTTATGGGACTGCTTCCGCACATTTTTTAGCGGTTCGCTCCCTCAAACAAGTAGCTCTTGAATCCGCTCTTTCACATCCTGTTGCGTCATCAGTTATTCTCAACGATTTTTATGTGGACGACGCACGTAATGACTGGGCAGATTCTATCGATGAGATGATCAGGAAGCGATCTGATCTAGTTGAATTATTAAAATATGCTGGCTTCTATCTCAGAAAAGGAACAACCAACTGCTGGGCTTTGCATGCCAGAGGAACAGAGGAAACTATCCCCAGTTGATTTTGAAGAATCGAGTATGGTCAAATTATTAGGTTTGCAATGGTGCCCATCTAAGGACTATTTTTCTTATAAGGTTCGCTTTTCTAGAATTTTTGACCCAATCGAAGTTTTGGCTTCAGTTGTTGTTGGGGTGAAAATTATAATGAAAATTTCAGATTTTGCTAGAAGAGAAAGAATCTATAAAATCTTTGCTTGAACGGATTCATGCAAAGTTCTCCATTGGTTGTCAGTAGTACCAAAAAGATGGTCGGTCTTCATTGGCAATAGAACCTCGGAGATTCTGCCTTCAGTACCTTGTAAGACGTGGGACCACGTACGCTTGGCCAGCATCCCAGCAGATATTGCTTCTCGTGGTATTTCACCATCGCATTTGTGTGCAAATGAGATGTGGTGGAAAGGACCTCATTGGTTAAGCATGGACAGACATTTTTGGCCTATATCAACACCCGTTCCTGAAGAATTTTCAAAAGAAGAGCTAGACGATCCACTTATTGATGATAAATTGATTAAAAATGTATCTAACTGGAATAAAATTATTTGTTTAGTTGCATACTTGCGCCAGTTTTTACGTATTGGTGTTAATTATGTTAGAGACTGTAAATATCGCAATGTTGAACACTTGTCTACTAAAGAACTTTTACATTCAACGATTGTTACAGAAGCTCATGGGTAATCTCCCAATTGATCGCATTACTTATTGGAATCCCTTTAGTAAAGTTGAATGAGATTACTCTGGTTCAATCACGTTGCGCTCATCGTGTAAAGTCGTACATAGTGTTTTTCGTTTGCATTGTTACAAAAGGAATCCACATCGACTAGTAGGAAAGTTCTCGACAAATGCCTTTTTGTTGACCTTGGACCGATTTGTATCGCATTTCGGTAAACCAAGCAAAATTCGGAGCGATATTGGTACGAACTTGCACGGCGCGAAAAGTACTCTGGATGAAATGTTAATATAATCAGCTTCGAAGTCAAAGAATGGAATAAGGATGGCATAAGTTGGAAATTCATCCCTACTGCAACTCCTCATTTGGGAGAATTATGGGGGGCAGATGTAAAATCTGTCAGGGCCCACATGTAACGTGTTGTTTGTGATAGCAAGTTGACATACATTGCTAGCAAAAATCGAAGCTCAGCTAAATTCGCACCCAATGTGGCATGCATCAGATGGTGAACCAAATGCATTGCGTCCATCACATTTTATGATTGGAGAACAATATGTTGCAGTCCCTCAATTAAATATTTAAAATAATTGCATTTAAAATTATTGGTGTGTTTTACAGACTTTACTCCAAGGCTTCTGGGAGCGATGACATCACGAATATCTGACATCTCTTAAGCATCGAGCAAAGTGGCAAAAACTTAAATACAACCTTCAAGTTAATGATGTCGTTCTTCTCAAAGAGCCGAACCTACCTCCCTCCAAATGGATTATTGGTCGTATCTCACAAATACATCCTGGAAAAGATAGTGAATTCAGAGACGTCACTATTCATACGAATTTTGGCAATTACACTCGTCCAATCTCTAAGCAGCCCCACATCCAATCGCTGAAAGACAGGAGTCCTCAGGGGAGGGGGTTGAATGTTCTGAGATGTGCTGTAGAGAAGCTATAAAGCCAAATTTCAACAACTCACCCTATATCTATTCTATGTTTTATTTTAATTTTTTGTTAAATTCTCTACTCTCTTTTAACGGCCAATGCAGATTTTAACTTCATTTGTCTTTGCCTTAGCAATGTACCTAATATAAATTACATATGTACATACATACATACTAATCGTAGTCTATTCGTAAGACGAAACAAAACAGGTGTGGTTTTCTTTATGGCTAAATAACAAGTGTTCGTTTATTCATTTATTCATAACCTTCATTTCATGATCTTTAATTATAAAAGAGTGATGCAAATAAGGCAGTACTCTACACTAATTAACAGTATCTAACTCATCATCTGGTTAAGTTCTGGTTTGTTTAGCTCCGTAATCTTTGTAGTTATTAATTCTGGTTTATTTAATTTAGCTAAACATTTAAAATTAATATATTATATTAAACAAAATTGTATAATTTAACGAATCTATACAATTTTGTTGGCATTATTCATTTCTATTCACGAGTCTTAGCTTAGTTAGACAGTTTATTGAAGCGTCAAATTGACGGATTTTGACTTGATAATGTACTACCTCGATATTTAAGTCTAAATTTCTATTCTGAATGGACACTCTTAATGAAATATTTTGCAAGAATTGCCTTTATTCGAAAATTGCATAAGAGGCAGAAAATTCAAGCCAAAAGAGAACGAAATTTCGCCAATATTTTAATTGGGTGCCCTTCTCCCAAAAATATTTCAGAATTGGGCTGAGTAAAAATATCACAAAGTGTTTATTCTGGGTTGAAATCGCCACACATGCAATAGGGATTTTTATCAAATTGTCAAACTAGATACTTTGGTACAGTGACAGTTCTCACATGAAAAAAAATATAAGCAATTTTGATTATTACTGTTGATTTATTGAAACGACAGTGGGCCAGATTGTCGATTTGACGTTTAGAAGCTATGAGAGAGAATGAAACAGAGATGTATTGCTTTTTTTTTTTAAAAAGCCTTATCGAGCAAACGTGAACGTATTGAATTGACGATTGCTGTCTCATATAATCTGTACAAAGAGACATAGTTCGATCGATTTTACCCCTGAGCTTTTATTAAGCTTTTATCTTGTACGGCACCATTGTATATAATTTAGCTTCTGTTGGTAAGGGGGCGCTGCCATATCAATTTTCACTCGGAAGAGTAAAATGAAGGAATAAAAAAGTGTGTGTTAGAACAGAAAAATATATTTAGCACAGTAATGGGAGTAAGAGAAAGATCCGAAAACGGATGTTTGCATTTTGACAGACCAGAACTAAGGCGGGAGAAATTACAAATTACAAACAAAATAGTTGTTTGTTTTGCAATACGATTTTTTTTGTTTATTGTTAGTGAGGTATACAAATAAACACACACACATGAAGGTTTTTTGTATACTGCCGAATCAGACATTTTTATTTTGAAAACTTGAATAGATTTTTGTTTTGGAACGCATATCACTCAAACCTACCCAAGACCTACGAAAGAACTTTTAAATTTGGCAACCTAATAGACTTCCTTTTTCTCTCATGATTACCACTTTGGTAAAATTATGGAAAGTTTTTTGCTAAAAGAGTTTGATAGATTTTCAATAGTCAACAATATTTATAAATTGAATTAAAACAATCTGCTTATCGTCGACCCGCTGCAATTTAATTTTGTTGACTATTTTGAATGAACATCATTTTTTAGAGTTTTTTTTTCGATTTACAAGGTCTTCATTCTAACTGCCTAATTTTTAACCTATAAAAATTTTCAAAAATGCGTCAAAAACCTTTGATTTTGGATTTTAAAACAATTGGCGTATTTTTCCGCACAAAAATGGACCTAGTAAGAAAAAAATAATTTTACTTTTGCAGTTTTTCAAAAAGTGGCCAGTTAAGCCTTTATTCTCTTTAAAAGTAAATACTACTTAATAAAATTAACAACAAAAAATATTACTCACAATAGTATTTCATAATATAAAATTATTTATATTACTTACTAATTTTTACTTATGGGCAACCATGGCTTCGGTTTTATTTTTTCGTATACCCAGTTCTGAAAAAAATTACTCATATCACCAAACATATCTATTGTGTATATTCATCACAAAATAAGAAGATAAGGAATGGGTGTATATCACATCTACAGTGTATAGCAGTGCGTCATCAATTTGTTTGGGTTGGCTGTCATAATTAGATATTAAGATGCCTTTTTGCCGAGTGCACAATTAACTATATTTTCCACAGTTCCGTACTGTTTTATTCGCAATATTAAGCTATGCAAAGTGATGCTAAAAACATAAAGTTAATATCTTAGAACCATTTCAAATTGTTTTCTTATAAGTATTAACAACCAAAATAATATTTTTCCTCAAAATAAAAGTATACTTTTTCATCGAATCAACCAATCACATTTAAGATATTAACATTTCAAATTACGAATTTCAGGTTCAGGGGCGCACTAATTTTTGTTTGGTTTTGGTAAGGCGCTGCAACTTGTTCTGAGTTATGTAATTTTTAACAGTTTTTTGATTTAACTTTAAATATTTTGGGAATGTTATTCTTGTGCATTTACAAAACACTTTTAAGGGTTGCATCTCTAAACTTTTATTAAATTTCAAGATTCAAATCAGGTGAGTGTTTCTGACAAAAACCATAAAAATCGTTTTGACACGGAGTGGGCGCATTTCGTGAAAATACGCGGACTTATCAAAAAGAGAATTGAGAGGGATCGAACGTGTAATAAACATGTTAAGTTGAAACAAAATAAAATAAATCTTGGAGCCTTGCGAGTTGCCATACAACTGCACTTCGGCCCTGTGTAAATGCATTTGTGTTTGTATTTCTTATTCTTAGATATTCATATATAAAATATTATAATTATAATTCTTCCATTTCTTTATATCAATCTACCCATCTTTCTCTATCTATCTAAAAAATAAAACAAAAAAACACATATCAAAAATCAAACTGGCAGTTGTCTTCCAACTCCCATGGATTTTGTATAGCTTGTTCTCTTTTTACTATTATTACTTATTCCTCCATTACCTGAATATTCTCTTCCCCCACCCCAATTCTAAGCTCGCACAAGAACTCCGAAAAATAGCACAGCTCCCAGAGATACGTATAATACGTATTATACGTATCTCTGACAGCTCCAGTAAACGCAGGCGGCTCTACCATAGTTTTTCGTCTTGATAGTACTATAAGAATATACATACAATGACGGCACTCAGCGAAATGACTGATCTGATTAAGCATCAAAGATGTAGGTCCTTACTAGTAGGCAAAATACAACCTTTTACGTTAGCACTTCAAGATTTAATAAAAAATTCAACTTTTGTGAAAGTGAAAGTGACTTTTTATATTGAAATTCTATAAGATTTTCTTATTTTGTTAACTTAATCTTCTTGGCAGTCGATAGAAAACACGATGGAAGACAATATTCAAAAAAAAAAACATTTAAAACACCAAAAATGAAAATGTCACTGTATCGTACTGCCTGAGCTTTACAACCTCAGCAGTAGATGCTCTTTTATAAATTTAACGAATAAGAGAAACTTATATTTTAACGAAGGAAAGATCTCGTTCTGCGAACGAGATCTGACGAAAAAAGAGAATTATTATTCAGTCTTAAAAAGATTGGCAGGCGAGAAGGTTCGCAGGATTGTAGTTGCAATAAAGAAACAGAATAGTGGTTTTTTAATTTCATATTTTTCCACTTTAAAGCTTGTGTTTTATTTTTGATCGGACGGTTTTTCTTTATCTAAAGTTTCAGTGGAGCAGCAGGCTTATTGAATATAGCTGGGCGTCGATACATTTGGGCCATATCGAGCCGGATAAGATACCAGTGCGCAGGTATGACGGTGAAAGAAAAAAGGTGTGAAAATAACACAGCAGGAGCAGGAATATGGTCACCGCCATGGAAGGTTGTTTTGTACAAAGCTACAAAACTGTGTAAGAAATTTTACTTTTTTATTTAATTGTCTGAAAAGAAACTATTTCCTTGCATCAGACCACGCAGGCAGTTTGCAGGCATTTTGGTTTTTTTATATATAACACAAATCCGTTAAAGGCAGGAATGTGCTTGCATACTTTGCACACATGCATAAAAATATATACAGTCCACTAAAAATCAGGAATGTGCTTGCATACTTTGCGCACATGCATGAAATACAGTCCACAAGCAGGAATGTGTTTGCATACTCTGCACACATAAATCTACGCTTCATTGAAAGGCAGGAATGTGCGTGCGAAAAAAGAAAGAAAGCAGGGATAGAGAGAGCGACTAATACAGGCGCACTCACATGCGAAAAATAAGAACTGAAAACTGGAATTCCAGTTGTTACTCAGTTTCCCCAGTCAGCATCTGTCTCTGTTGTTGGTATATTTTTGTTTTTTTTTGGTTTTGTTCAGTTGATTTTTATTCTTCGAAGTGATCAGTCGATCTTTACGGAAAACCAAAAAGCAATATTAAGAAAAACAAAACAAAACAAACAATATTAAGGTGAATATAAATAAGAGTTTATTATTTTAATTTGGGTGTCGAGTGTGCTGTTGCTGAGGTAACAAAAATTGTTTTTTTACTATTCAATTCTCCATAAGAATGTGCATAAAAATATCTGTGTTGTGTGTAGGTATCTACTTGTGCGGCGGGTTACGTTTTTTTTTTCATTGTGTTTCTTTTTTTTCTTCGCCTGCCGCCGAGTGTTTATTTCAGTTGTGTTGTATGGTATATTTACAACCATGAGCTAGGTAGGTGTGTTATTTTTCGTTTCTCGTTTTGGGTTGCTTGTGTATGCACAAAAAAAATGTTGGATGGAAGCAGGGGAAATACACATGAAAAGAGAAGGAAAGAAATAGACGGGCGCGCAGGCCATGCGCGAGTCGCATGAGAGCAGGAAGGGAAAAGAAAAATAACACATATACATTCAGATGCAGACGTGCAGATGAATGTAAATGAAGAAAAAAGAAGAGGAAAGAGCAGGAGCAGGAGGTATTCGATGTATCATGTACACGTTGCCATAAAGGAAGGTTGCAGGAGGGACTCAAGCACTGAGGTGAGAGTTGCCACATTAGCAGGAATACTTGCAAGTGCAGGAATCGTATGAGAAGGGAAATTTAAGAAAATATGTCTTTAATGAATAATTGGTTTTCTTTCTGAATTCATGCAGGGTAAAAAATTGAAACTTATTTGAATATTGTTTTGATTGATGAGCTGGATGATGGGATCTGAAATTGCTTATTAATTTTCATGGAAATACATCTATTTGGAAGGATGAATTCAGAAGGAATAGCAGAAAATTGTTTACGATAAGTTAAACAATACTAATCTTCGTTTGGGTAATTTAACATTAACACACACACAGTAGCACACAAATACTAATTCTTATGGACATGATTATTTGTTGGTGTTATCTAGGCAGGGGTATGTACAATGCGTCAAAGCGAAATGCGTTTCTTTTATTTATTTATTGAATTTATTTAATTTAGGCAGGGGGAAAAGCGTTTCTTTTATTTTATTTTTCCAACCAAATATCTCATAACATATTTACAATAAAATACAATTATATGAATCCGTGTACCGGGAATTATATTATTTCAGTACCTACCACGGATTACTTCTGTCAATTTGAAATTTGTTATCTTAGGGGTATATAATTCAAGTATTCGGATCACAGAAATTCGTATACAGGGAATTACATTATTCCAGTTAGGGGTAATAAAATTAAAAATAATCAACCAGCAGCACACACAGGCACTTTTACAAGTCTTGATTAGACTACATACTGCAGGGCAATATATAGGACAAGGTGTTAATTATTTCAAATTTGCGTTTCCTTTTGTTGTAGGAAAAACAGAAAAATGGAAGGCCAAAATTACGAGTATCTGTTTGAGAAAAGCAGGAATACCATCACAAGGATGTTGGCCTACACCAACATGGAAGGCTTTGAGGCAATGGGGCAGGAAGAGCTGGAAGTTAGGCTGGAGGCGCTCAAGGAGGCCTGGCAGCAGTTGCAGGTTAGCGAAGGGGCAATTGCCAGCAGGAACGACCTGCTCATAAGCATGGAGGTCGGCAGGAAAACTGTGGAAGCAGAAGAGGAATACATAAAAGCATGCACTTCCCTAAAACGCAGGATTGGTCAGCTTATGACAGCAGGAGCAGGCGAAGGACCCCCCACTGTGGTGCAGGTGAACATGCCGTTCTCCCAGCACGACGTCAAAAACACATGGGGGGAGTTTGATGGCAGCTACACGAAATGGCAGGGCTTTCGTGACCGATTTGTTGCTGCGGTGCATGGGAACGACAAAATTGCACCCGCTTACAAGTTCGCATACTTGAAGGGATCGCTGGTGGGAAGGGCCAAGAATGCGCTTGGAGAATGGCAGCTCTCCGAGCAAAATTACTATGAGGCATGGAAGAGGATGAACGAGGTGTACAACAAAAAGTATGCCACTTGCAGGGAACTGTTGAGACAGTTTTTTAAACTGCCCACATTGGAGGGAACACCGAAAGCGGCTGAACTACAAAAAATGGTAAATACGTGCCATGAAACCATGCGACAGCTGGCAGCGCAGGGTGTCCCAACTGCGGATTGGGACATGATCATTATTCACGTCCTGCATGAGAAGCTGGATGCTGATACGGCATGTAGATGGGAAGAGTCCCGTACCACTGAGTTGCCAACAACCAAGGAATTCTGTCAATTCCTTGACAAACGAGCAGAAGCACTTGGCAGTGCAATGGACAATCGCAGGAATGACATTCAGCAGGTGCCAAGAGTTAACACAAGCAGGTACGGCAACGCAGCCATTACAAGCAGGCAAAGCAGGCAGCAGGATCTGGCAAGCAACAAGAAGTGGCCATGCCATTTATGCAGGTCAATAAAGCATCCACTTTGGTGCTGTCCAGAGTTCGGTGCGATGGGGTTAAAGGCCAAGCAGGTGTTTGTGCAGGAGAAGGAGTTGTATCCAAACTGTCTAAAAACAGGGCACACAACAAGGGACTGTTACCAGGGACCTTGTCTAAAATGTCCAAATAGGCCAGCCCATAACAGTGTGTTGTGCCCAATGAAGGTGTTGGGAAAGATGGAAGCTACCGTCTTGAATGTGCAGGATGGAAATAGGAAGCGAAGGAACGCTCTGCAGGTGGATGGCAAAAAGAAGGCGGACTGACTAGCGGTATGGCCAGAAAAGCGGCCACGTCTAGTAAGCAGGCAAATGACGCAGGAGATAGAGGGCAGGGAGATTGAGTCGGACTCAGATGAGAAAAAATCATGGTACGACTTCAAAAGAAATAACATGAATAAAAGCAAAAGTAAAAATTATTTAAATTCGTTTAATTGTAAAATTGAGGGAAGGTTTTCTCTGATGCCTACGGCTCAGGTAAGGGTTGAATTGGATGGTAAAAAATATGGTCCCATACGAGCGTTAATAGACACAGGTGCACAACCAAATTTGGTTAGCAATCAATTACAGCGCAGGCTATCACTGAATAAAATTCCAGTGACAGGCAGGTTAGTCGGAGTGGAAGGTGAGCCCTTCCACATCAAATATAAAACTATACTCAAGGTGAGTCCATGGTTTAAATCGCAGGATGCAATAGAGCAAGAGTTTTGCATATTGCCACAGGAAAGCAAGTGGCGACCAATTGTGCCTGCACATAATTTGCAAATGCCAAGGATGGACATTGCAGGACGGCCTTTGGCCGATCCTGAATATTGGAAGGCTGGGCCGGTAGACCTCTTATTAGGTTGTAAATTTGTGGCAGAATCATTTCTGACCATAATAGGAAGGCAAGCAGGGGGAGCATTGTGTATTGAGACAATGTTAGGGAAGGTCATTCTAGGTGAATGCGATGGTGATAGAAAGAATGAAGCAAGGGAGCAGGGATTGAATGTGGTATCCTTAGATAACAATCAATTGCATGAGTCACTCAAACAATTATGGCATTTAGATGACATCGAATCATCGCCAAGCAGGTCAAAAGAACAAGAGCAGGTAGAACAGAATTTCGTGAACACGTACGCACGCGATAGTTCTGGCAGGTTCATAGTTACGATCCCTCTAAAGGAATCGGCAGGCAATATTGGCAGTTCAGAGTTCATAGCGAAACGAAGATTTTTAGCACTGGAGAGAAAACTTCAGGGTGATTTGCAGGTGAAGGAAAAGTATATTGACTTTATGAGGGAATATGAAAGAATGGGCCACATGACACCAGTTACTGGTGGGACTCAAAGCAGGATGGTCTACCACATACCGCATCACTGCGTGACCAGAAAGTTTAGAGTTGTCTTTGACGCTAGTTGCAGGACAATGCAGGGTATATCACTTAATGAAGTACAAATGTTGGGTGAAAAACTGCAAAAAGATCTCCATGAGATTCTAATGCAATTTAGGAGACATCATATAGCAATTAGCGCAGACATAAAGATGATGTTTCGCATGGTGAAGGTTGCAAGGGAGCATTGGGACTTGCAAAGAATTTTTTGGAGGGAAAATCCCAAGGATAAGTTGCAGGAATATTGGCTGACAGTTGTCACCTATGGCATGACATCTTCTGCACATAATGCGGTTCGAGCATTGATACAATGTGCAAAAGATGCTCAGCTGGCATTTCCGAATGCCGCAAAGGCTATAATTGAGGATTTTTATATGGATGACTGTACTACAGGTGCTGATTCGGAAGAGAAGGCGATCGAATTGTCAAAAGAAATCGATCATGTGTTGCAGGGAGCAGGCTTTGAGCTCAGGAAATGGAAGTCAAATTCCAAAGCGCTGGTGAAGGATATGAACTATGAGAAGCAGGAATCAATTTTATTTGAGGATGATGAGAAGGCTTCAATATTAGGCATTAAATGGCTATTAGAGACGGATCAGTTCACGTTTGTTGTTAAAACACCTGTGACTGAGCAAGCAATGACAAAAAGGAAAATTGTGGGCTGTGTGGCTCAACTTTACGATCCTAACGGATTTATAGCACCCGTGACAATAGTAGGGAAGATCCTCATACAGGATATATGGCGACTAAACGTCGATTGGGATGAAGAATTACCGCAGGAAATAGAGAATAGATGGAAGGATATATGGAAGGGGATACGTTCCTTAGAGAAGGTTAAGATTGATAGATGGGTAGGAACAATGGAAGGTATAAGGAAAGAAATACATGGCTTTTCAGATGCATCTGAAAGAGCATATGGAGCAGTGGTTTATGTAAGGACGATAGATAGAAATGGCAGGGTTGAAGCTAGTCTACTGACAGCAAAAACACGAGTTGCGCCACTAAAAACGATAACCATACCTAGATTAGAGTTAGCAGCGGCTGAACTCTTAGGGCGGTTGATGGTGGACGTAATGCAGGCAATGGGATGGGAAGGTATTGAGTATGATCTCTGGACGGATTCGCAGGTTGTATTGCATTGGATCAACAAGTTGTCATGTGACTTGAAAACATTTGTTGCAAATCGCGTTGCATCCATACAAGCCAATACAGAAATCAAGAGATGGAATTATGTTAGTACAAAAGAAAACCCGGCAGATCTTTTGAGCAGGGGTTTAAGACCACAATCATTGATTGATAACAAATTGTGGCTCCATGGCCCTGCGTGGCTTTCAGAGCAGCGATCCAGCTGGTCATCTAAAAAGTTTGTGCCAAATGTTTTAGATGGGGGGAGGGATGAGATGAAGGTACATATAACGATGAAGTTCACAGAACCATTATCGATATATGGGAAGGAAGCAGGCGATGGCATTCCTATAATTGAGTACACATCTACATTAGAGAAGGCGCTTAATATATTAAGCTTTGTGTTACGCTTCATTAAAGTTACTAGAGCAAGAATAAATCGACGGAAGGAAAATGAAGGAAAGCAGGGCAGGAACCCAAGACTCTCGCGGCGACGATTAGAAAGGGAAATAGGTAGGGCGGAAGGAGCAGGTGTAGTTGACCAACCGTCATCTGAAGAGAAGATGGAAGCAATTGGTCATCTACTAAAGCAGGAGCAGGAAAAATATTATGGAAAGGAAATGGCTTGTATAGGTAAAGGCAAATGTCTTCCTGACAAGAGCAGGATTGAATCGTTAAAACCGATTTTGGATGGAAAAAACATTGAGAGTCGGGGGCAGGTTGGAACAAGCAGAGATGGAATATGAGAGAAAGCATCCAGCTATCATACCTTGTGGGTCTAGATTAGCTTGGCTGATTATGGATAGTGCTCACAGAGCAACTAAGCATGGGGCGGTGCAGGTAATGATGCAATACATACGCCAGAAATTCTGGATACCGAAGGTTAGAAGCGAGCTCAGAAATTTCTTACATAAGTGTTTGGTTTGTGTGAGACACAACCATCGCTTTGAAATGCAGTTGATGGCTGATTTGCCCTCTGACAGAGTGACGTCAGGGAAGGCTTTTCTACATACAGGGGTAGACTATGCAGGTCCATTTGAAATAAAAATGATAAATAGAGCAGGAGAGCAGGTAATAAAACAGAAATGTTGGGTTTCCGTTTTCGTCTGCCTTAAGACAAGGGCAGTACATATTGACTTGATTTCGAATCTTACGTCATATGCATTTATTGCTTGTTTCGAACGATTCATAGCACGCAGGGGAAGGTGTGAGAGATTATATAGCGATAATGGCACAGCATTTGTTGGTGCAGCGAAGGAATTGAGAAGAGCTAAAGAGCGTTGGCTCGTGAAGGAAACCTTTGAACACTTAGGTTTGAAGGGTACGGATTGGAAATTTATGGTGCCTGCAGCACCACATCAGGGCGGCATTTACGAAGCCGCAGTTAAGTCAATGAAATATCATTTGACAAGGGTAGTAGGGGTAAAGGTACTTGTATATGAACAACTTTTAACTCTTCTTGCAGGTATAGAAGCGATTTTGAACTCAAGACCGTTACATCCATTGAGTGACGATCCGCAGCACTTGCAGGCGCTAACGCCGGGACACTTTCTGGTTGGCGAACCGCTCGTATTGCCATTACCATTTGCAACCAATGAGCTACCAGATACAAAAGGACTAAGGCTTTGGAGGGAGCGTAAGGCTATGCTCGAACATTTTTGGGTAAGGTGGAGAGAAGAATATCTTTCCACTTTATATGAACGGAAGAAATGGCTCAAGGAGAAGCATGGTATTAAGGAGGGACAGCTATGCATTATTAAGAGCGAGAACTTCCCACCGTCAGCATGGGCGATGGGTCGAATAGCAGGGCTGGTACCAAGCCGGGACGGGTTGGTACGAAGTGTTGTAATTCAGACGGCGACCAATCAATTAACGAGGCCGGTGCAGAAGATTTGCATTCTACCAATAGATGAGCTGGAATAATATATTTACATTGTATTTATTGTTGATTATTGCATGTATGTATTATTATTTAACGCAAGAAATTTACTCAAATTTAATAAAAAAGCAGGGGGTTAGAAAACCATAGGTTTTCGCCGGGACTGTATCGTACTGCCTGAGCTTTACAACCTCAGCAGTAGATGCTCTTTTATAAATTTAACGAATAAGAGAAACTTATATTTTAACGAAGGAAAGATCTCGTTCTGCGAACGAGATCTGACGAAAAAAGAGAATTATTATTCAGTCTTAAAAAGATTGGCAGGCGAGAAGGTTCGCAGGATTGTAGTTGCAATAAAGAAACAGAATAGTGGTTTTTTAATTTCATATTTTTCCACTTTAAAGCTTGTGTTTTATTTTTGATCGGACGGTTTTTCTTTATCTAAAGTTTCAGTGGAGCAGCAGGCTTATTGAATATAGCTGGGCGTCGATACAGTCACCATTTATTCTGAATCTCCTCAATTTCAATCATGGAGTTTGAGTGGCCTTGTGTTCAATTATAACACTTTTTTTTCTTTTTTTTCGCCACCGATCGGCCTATATTTGTTAGCTGTCGGGTGTAACCCCCGAATAGGTGACACCCGGGGTGCACCACCCTTCAATCTCCTTTAATGTCTCTGCTTTTATAATCGACAAACAGTGGTCAAAACGTGATTTGATTCAATAATACATAAATGAGATAATTTAGAACGATACTCTCTTTCATTCATCACTGTAACTGCGGCCTCAGTATCCACCTCTACATCTAATGTTTGTCCCGAAATGTCAAGTGATAATTCACATGACTGACTGTAGCACCCAATAGCATTGATAATGCCCATGATAAACAGAAAACAAGGTATGCTTATTATAAATGCCATGTCGCCATTTTGGAAAACTAATGACGTAGTAGTCATCTCCGATGCTGACAATCGAGTTTTTTTCAGTTTCATTGTTGTTTTTTTTTTTCAATTAAAAAAAATGTTTTCTCAAAATCCATAACTGACGTTCGGGCGAACTGCCCATGAGAAAGATGACTATGACGTCACAGAAAACCTGCCAAAAATCTAATGAGCATACCTTGTTTTCTGTTTATCATGGATAATGCCAAGCTGTTGATTTTTCTGAGAACAAACTCTGCTGGTATAACCATGTCTTCCAAATTGAAAACATGTCCAAGATTTAGCTGGGCAACTGTCTTTCCTTTGCCACTCAAAACACCACGACTCCTGCTCCGGCTACGCTGAAGATAACTTCTATAACTTGCACTGCAGCCACGTGCATTTTTTACTCGCGATATACATATGTAGGTACTATAGGGCAAGTTTAGGATTCGTAAAAAAAATCGAACTCGAGATAACAATCAGACATGATATTACCGTGATAGAGAAAGCGAAAAAGGTGAGTCTCGCAATTCTGTCTGATGTCTGTCTGTCAGTCTGTCTGTATCTATCTTGAGCTAGAGCCTAAAGCACTTAAGCGTTTATTTTCAAACTTGGTAGTTAAGGGTTTTTAGTGATTCCCTAGAGGGGAAATTGAAATTTTTTTTTTTTGACCAAAATTAACCTACCTATACAATCAATATGGAAAAACTTGATTTTCTCAAAAACGGCTCCAAAGATTTTCATTCAAATTTTTATGTGCAATACAACAGGCAAGATCATAGTTTTGGAGTAAAAAAAATATTTTTTCATCGGTTAAAAACGGTACCTCCCATAGAGCCGTTTTTCTCTTTTCTGATTTTCTGGTAAGCGACTCCACGGATTTCGATGACAATTTTTGCACAAGTGGTTCTCAACAATTTTCAAGTTATTTCTTATATCAATTTTTCGAAAACGCGTGAATGATTTTTTCCTTGAAATTTTGGTTTTAGATGTCCAGTAATATTTTCTTAAAATTGGCATTCAAACTTTTTTTTAAACAAAGCTTTAGAATTTTTGTACATAAAAAATTATTTTTTTTAAATCGGCTCCAACGATTTTCAAAATTTTTTTTCTAAAAATTAATTTTTTTTAAAAAAATCAAATGGCATACTTAGTTTTGAGATCAAAACAATTTAAGAAGTTGTTTAAGTCATTTTAGTAATAAATTTTATGTTTATTTTTTAATTTCTTATAAATTTGAGTCGTACATTTTATTTTATTTTGATTATGTGAATCTAGATCTTTTTGAAAAATCATTTATTCGAAAACTACTCAATATTTTTTTTTAATTTAGTTTTTAGTTGATTATTAGGTAATATCTAGATCTTTTTGAAAAATCATTTATTCGAAAACTACTCAATATTTTTTTTTAATTTAGTTTTTAGTTGATTATTAGGTAATATCTTAAAAATGGAGTACCAATTTTTTTTTATAAAAGTCTTTGCAAAATTTTATATACAAAAAAAAAAGTTTTTTTTTTGAATCGGTGCTAACTATTTTCTAAAAAATGTATCATTTTAGAAGAAATCAAATTGCATACTTCGTTTTGAGGTTAAATTCATTTAAGAAGCTGTTTTAGTCATTTGAAAATCGAATTTTATGCTTTTTTCAATTTTTTTTATAAGACTGCATTTACAATTTTTTTAATTAAAAAAGCTTAGCATAAATTGTAACTTTATAAAAGCAAGTACGTGCGATCCGGTCGTACAATTTATTATTTATCGAACCTACAACTGACATTGCAGATGATTTCATACTTCTTATTGACTGTTCTGCCAATTAAGAGCGAACTCACAATACTTCTCGAATTTTGCTTCTTTTCTGTTGAGGAATGCCTGCTGGATTTTTTCACTTCGTAATCCGGTTATCAGCTTATTAGATAATGCCTCGTCCCAAAATGTACCAAATTCACATGATTGAGAGAGCATTCTAATGCGAACTAATGTACTCACTGATGGATTCTCCGTTGCCTTGAAGCTTCATGTAGAACTTAAAACGTTCAGAACGTTTGTTTGTCTTGGGTCTATAGTGTTTGCATCAACTCATCCAATGCGACTGTTTCTGCATCTTTAGGACTAGTCAAATTCATGAGAACTTCACATGGCTCTGAAGTCTTAAAGTCACCTGAAATTTCAATGACCAATCAGAGCGTCGAAAGATGTAATTAGAGCTGTCAAATTTTGGTGGTTGAACGTACCCTATGTCTTGGCCGAAAAACTTGGTCTTATGTCAACTATTTTTTTTCTTGGATCTAATTGTTACTTCTAGAACGAGTTGGGCCGACAATTGGGCCTATTCTGCCAAATCTGTTATTCTGCTATGAATTTTCTGTTATGGATCATAAAAGATTTAAATTAAAAGATCTTTTATAATTGGTATTCAGAATTTCGATCTTTTATAAAATCCTGTTATGAATCTTCGAAAATGAAATCGGTTATATGGAGTAAGAAAACAGAACTAAAATCTGTTGTCACAGCTGATTAAAAACAAATTAAAACAAATGAATGATATGGATGCCCAAAGTACAAGAAACCTTTTACTCCATCCATACTATAGATATAGATACCTACTTATTTCAGAGAATTATGGCAATCCCATGCTACCTAATAGCATAGTAGGAAGCCTTGTATATTATACAAATCTTGGTATTTCCATTCATATGTAGATTTGTATTCGTATACTATGGTATGGACGTGAGCAGTTTGTCAGGTCCTAAGTTCTATTAAAAGTGATGTGTGCTTTCGTCTAAAAAATTAATTTTTTTTTAATTTATCTAATTGTTTATGTATTTTATAAATGGAAGATAACGATCCATTTTAACTCCACTTTTTAAATAATCTTTTAGATAAAAGCTACAAAAAATTGATTTTTATTCTTTTACGATTCATAACAGATTTCTTACAAAAATTTGGTATGCTGAATACCAAAAATGCGATTCGTAAAAGATTTTTTGACATGTTCGAATTCTTGACAGTTCATAACAGATTTCTTATGACATTTCATAACAGATTTGGCATACCGAATACCAAAATTAAGACGCATAAAAGTTTTTTTGACAGCTCCTACTTTTATATGGGAATTGATAACAGAATAGCAGAATAACAGAATAAAAGATTTTGCCGAATAGGCCTAAATGTCTTTGTTGAAAGAATTTATTGACAGAAGAAATAGTTAACAATGTAAAAATTGTTCTATCAAGAACTTGATTGTAAAACTGAAAATTAATAGATTAGTTCTTGCTTTAAAAACTATTTGTTGATTGAACAATTGGGTACGTTCAACCACCAAAATCTAAAAGCTCTAACTACCCATGATAAACAAGGTAACATGGGTATCATGTAACTACCTGTCGCTCAGATGTCACAGAAATTTCAGGTGACTTTTAATTACGTTGAAAATTTCTGTTACACCGAAAAAAGCGTCGACGCGTGGGAAATTTCTCCAATGTTTCCTTATTTGGAACAACACACTGTAACACAGAAAATTATGTTTTTTATAAATTTTATAATGCATGTTTATGGCAGGATAAGAAAATTAAAAACCTGACGATATTTTCTTATTTTTAATTTTCTAATAAGCTAAGGAACTTGGAAATACCCTTCTTAACTCAAAACGCAGCAGCGCTCTGTCAAGGAATTGGGGAAAACCCTTCTAAGCTTACATCAACAAAATGTGAGGTCGGTGTTGTAAAAAATTGACAAGGTACAGAAATGTATAAATAAAAATGCTTTTATTGAGGTAGCTACCACTACTTCGATGCTTTATTCTTTTAATTTAGGTATTCTTTGACAAAATTATTTCACTTAAATGGACATTGTTTAAGTCTAAACGTGCATACACACAAAAAGCACTCATCTAAATGTTCAAAAAACATTATGTGTGCAGCTTTAAACTCCAGTCTCATTTCCGCGACGTTCCAATCTATTCCGTCAAGTTCCGCCATCTATCGACCAAACCACCACCAACTTCGCTTTTTTGATGGCTCTCATAAAATAACTCATTCTTCTTTCGACCGCCATAAAAGTAAAATATATTCATAAAGTACAAGTTATCTATCTAAAAATTAAAGTTAACAGAAATTGATAATAAAGATATTATAATATTAAAAAGAAAAATCTAAAACTTAAACATTAATACTTAAACATTAATACTTAAATCTATGAAATAAAAAGCTCAAATTAGAACCAGAAGAAAAGTAAGTGGCTCGTTTTTTTGTTTGAGAGAAACCATTGGCAAGTGTCGCCGATCAAACATTGGTCCTTCGAGCCGGATTTTGGAAACGTGGTCACCAACATCCATCCAAAACCAGGCCATCCTCACAGATATCTTCAATTATTGTGGAGATTTACAGGAGGATAACCTACTTTTCTTCACCAGGGGAGAAAATTTTGAATTTTTTCTCTGAAAACAGAATTTTGAACGCACGTGTAGCCATTTATCCCATTGGCAAAGCGAATCAGTGGTTCTAAAACGTTTGCATCATCATCGTGGCACATTGATCGCCACATTTTGCAACATCAACGTCGTCATCGTGGCACAGTGGTCGCCACAAACATTTTGGTCATTATCGTCGTCATCGTGGCACAGTGGTCGCCACAAACATTTTGGTCATTATCGTCGTCATCGTGGCACAGTGATCGCCACAAACGTTTGCATCATCATCGTGGCACATTGATCGCCACATTTTGCAACATCAACGTCGTCATCGTGGCACAGTGGTCGCCACAAACATTTTGGTCATTATCGTCGTCATCGTGGCACAGTGGTCGCCACAAACATTTTGGTCATTATCGTCGTCATCGTGGCACAGTGATCGCCACAAACGTTTGCATCATCATCGTGGCACATTGATCGCCACATTTTGCAACATCAACGTCGTCATCGTGGCACAGTGGTCGCCACAAACATTTTGGTCATTATCGTCGTCATCGTGGCACAGTGATCGCCACAAACGTTTGCATCATCACGTGGCACACTGATTACCAGAATCAGTTTTTAATTCGTCGCCGTCGTTTGCATGTGGCAAACTGCACTTCGACACAAATTCAATCATTACATCTCGGGGCTCCACAAAGTGACATTTTCACCACCAAACAATCGCCTAACCATCATTAACGTCGTCGTCGTGGCACAGTGAATGCCACAATCCTTTTTAAATCATCGTCTGCGTCGTGGCAAACTGCACGTGCGCACAAAAATTATATCGCGGAGCTCCACATTGCAATCTTCACCATCACACAATTGTCATCGAAGTCATAATCATCATCCCATTCATCATCATAGCGAAAGTCGACATCATCATCACACATCATCGAAATCATCAAATATTTTCATCATACATAAAATTATTTGTACAAGGTACGTTATAGTAATATATTTTAGTGCTATACACAAAGTAAATTTATATTTTATATACGAATACACTATATTGATATAGTTTTATATATTTGGGGATTCAGAATTTAATTTTTTATACGTATTAACTATATCTCAAAGTGCTTCCAACAAAATCGTATATTTCGATTTATCTATTAATTTTTTTGTTTTGTTGGAATTTGTTCGCGGTATAGAAACGATCAGTTCTTGTCGTTATAATGAGTTTCCTGGACGATTTAATTTTTGCGTCCGACCATTTGGTCGAGTTTTATGCGGCCTTTAAGACAAAACCAGCGGGCACTCATTCGGTGTCGTTGTTAGAAGCTTATCAAACAGAATTAAAAAGTTTGTGGCAAGATGTGAAATTTGCATACGCGCGGTGTATACGAAGTGATGAAGATCTGCAAGATTCTATATGCGAAGTAAAAGCAAAGTTTCAGAGTTCATCCTCAACTTTTTTCCAATGTTCAAGTGACATTTCCGATTTTATGAAATCACTTAACCCCAAACCGGATAAAGAAAATAGTGTAAAAGATTCAAGCATTGAAAAGGTTGCTCTAGCTATGGAAAATTCTCATAATATAAGAGTTCCAGCGTGCGATACGCAAGATTTTCATGGTAACTATTTAGAGTGGCCATCTTTTAGGGACATGTTCACAGCAGTGTACATAAATCATACCAAGCTTAGCGACGTACAAAAACTTTTTCACTTAAGAGCAAAAACTAAAGATGCCGCTTTTAATATAGTTAATAAATTCGGTTTGACTGACACTAATTTTCAGCTTGCATGGAACGCGCTAAAGGAGCACTATGAAAATAAACGGATTTTGGTAAATAACCAAATCCAAATTCTTTTAAATCAAAAACCCATACTTGTCGAATCCGCTATAGATATTAAAATGTTACAAAGCAGTATTAACGATGCACTGATAGCGCTTAGATCCTATAATATTCAAACTGACGCGTGGACCGCGATTATTACATACATGTGTGCGTCTCGACTTCCAGATACTACATTAAGTTTATGGGAAGCTTCGTTGACTAAACCTACTGAAATCCCATCATGGGAAAGTATGAACACCTTTTTAACTAATCGATATCGAATACTTGAGAGCGTTTCTGAAATGAAACATAATTCTTTTAACAAAACACAAAGCACTAAGTCTGGGTCGGTACAAGCTACGAAATCTAAACCTGTGAGAAACTTTCACGCTAAAATCGTTCCTGCGTGTCAAGTATGCAGTGAACAACATCCGCTTCGGGTTTGTCCCAATTTTTTGAAAATGTCTGTAGATGAGAGGCATCAAACCGTTCGCAAGCACAAATTCTGTTTCAATTGTCTCGCGATAAATCACAACCTAAATCAATGTAAGAGTACTAGTACTTGCCAACGATGCCGAGGCAGGCATCATACCTTACTCCATTTTGAAAAAAAGGTTCCCTCATTCAACGTTAATACACAGAAAACTTCACCTTCACTTCAAACTTCATCTTCATTTCAAGGTTCATCTTCACTCCAAGGTCCATCTTCACTTCAAGGTTTTTCCTCCCATCACAATTCATCTTCACTTCCTGGTACATCCTCATCTTCCGGTGCTACTTCACCTCCGAAAACCAATCATCAAACCATACAGTCCACTCAAATCACCAATCACAACGTTATGTTCACAAAGACTTATCGCCAAGTTCTGTTGGCAACAGCCTTAGTAAAGATTAAACATCAAGGTACAGACTTTGATCTTAGAGCCCTAATTGATCAAGGCTCTGAAGTTTCATTCCTATCCGAAAAGTTTCAAAAGCGTACAGGTCTTCCAACCGAAGACACTCAAGCCCGTATATGTGGTATGGGTTCAACTGTCACTGCGTCATCCTCCAAAATTTGTTCCTTTACTCTTGGGTCTAATTTAACGCAGGAGTTCGAAGTCACAACTCAAGCGTTAATCCTAAAAAAACTCACTTGTAACCTTCCCGCGATTTCAATGGACCTGAGCCAAATAAATTACAATTTCAATTTTCCCTTGGCCGATCCTTTCTTTTATCAGAGTTCAAGCATTGATATGCTAATTGGAGCAGATCTTTATGCCCATATCGTGTTAGAAGGGGTAAAAAAAAAATGTTTTAAATTCGCTGATGGCTCAAAATACAGTTTTTGGTTGGGTGCTCCTAGGACCCTATGATAATATTCCTACAATTTCAAATTTTTCAACTTTTGTTTCATACAATGATGAGCCTTCCACAAATCAAGCTATCGAACGATTTTGGAAAATTGAGGAACTCCCTAAAAATCACGAGCTTACTCCGTCTGATCAAATGTGTGAAGATTTATATAAGAATTCCACTTTTCGTGATGCCACAGGTAGATATGTTGTTAAGCTACCCTTTAAAAATCCTTGTGAGGTGTCACATCTAGGTACTTCACGTTTCAATGCCATGAAACAATTTCTGCGCAATGAAAAAACCTTATTGTCTAAGCCAGATGTTAAAGCTGAATATGATAAAGTCCTCTTAGAATATATTGAGCTAGGTCATATGACACCTACTCCACCCTACGAGTTGTGGAACAACGATAATGTTCAATCTTTTTACATGCCGCATCACGCTGTGTTAAAGCCCCAAAGCACTACTACTAAATTGAGGGTAGTATTCAATGCTTCATGTGCATCCTCCAATGGCAAAAGTCTAAACGACCTGTTATATACAGGCCCTGTTCTTCAAAGTGATATTACGTTACTCCTACTTAACTGGCGTTTCTATAAATATGTCTTCAACGGGGATATTGAGAAAATGTATCGCCAAATTTGTATCCATTCTGATCACGCACAATTTCAGCGTATTTTATTCCGTCCCAGTGCTGATCAAAAGGTGGTCGACTATAATCTAAATACAGTGACATTCGGAGTGAATTGTGCTCCATATCTAGCTATTCGCACTCTTCACCGCCTCGCTGCCGATGTTGAATCTAGTTTTCCTTTGGCATCAAAAATCCTCAGAAAGGAATTTTATGTCGACGACGTTCTTTCGGGCGCGCACGATATATTATCTGCACGGCAAGCACAAATGGAGCTCATCTGGGCTCTGCGCTCCGCTGGATTTAACTTAAGAAAGTGGACAGCTAACGATTCCGAGTTACTGAATCATATCGCAAGTGAAGACCTTTTAAAAAAAGATTTTTTAAAAATCGAAGATGATAGTTCTACCAAAACACTTGGTGTTCAGTGGAATGCATCCACCGACACGTTTTCCTTTTCAACAACCCCTCAAAGCTTATTATTCACTTCTACCACCAAACGCGATGTGCTGTCCACTATTGCAAAATTATATGATCCTGTGGGTTGGCTGGCACCCGTTATTGTAAGTGCAAAAATACTTATGCAACAAATCTGGAAAGATGGAACTGGGTGGGATGAAAATGTTTCACCTCTTGCACAACAAAGGTGGAAATCCTTTTTAACAAATTTTGCAGAAATTCAAACTATCACTATTCCTCGTTGGGTTGATTATGCCCCTTGGAAAAAACTTCAACTCCACGGGTTCTCGGATGCCTCTGAAAAGGCTTATGCGGCTACCGTTTTCGTTCGAGTACGCCACAACTCCTCACTTGTTACTTCCCATTTATTATGGGCTAAATCAAAGGTTGCACCAGTCAACACTATATCACTTCCTCGACTTGAGCTTCAAGGTGCAGTTCTTCTGTCACATATGATTCGCGTACTCCTCAACCAATTTGAATTTTTAAACGATATTCCCATTCGATTATGGACTGATTCCACAATTGTTTTGTCGTGGCTTAACAAACCACCAAGTACGTGGAAAACGTATGTAGCTAATCGAACTTCGGAAATTTTAACTAATGTTCCTGGAGTTCGATGGAATCATGTTCCCTCCGCTGACAATCCTGCTGATTTGGCAAGTCGTGGTGTCACCCCGGGAGAGTTAAAATCAAATCAATTATGGTGGATAGGACCATTTTGGTTACAAGAATCAAAATTAAACTGGCCTTCAACTCAGCTGCATGATCCCCCCGATCAATCAATCCTTGAGTATAAGCCAATTCAAAAACTTGCCAATTTTGCACAACAGTCAAGTGATTTCGAAAATGAAATTCTATGCAGATTTTCCTCCTGGCATAGAGCGCTCCGAGTAATGAGCTATGTGTTTCGTTTCTACAATTCTACCCGAAAGCAATCTATAAGAAGTAAATATGAATCAATCCTCCTATCTCATGAAGAAATCAAGTCTACAAAAACAAAAATCATTCAATTATCTCAGAAACAGTATTTTAGTGATGAATATCTGGCTCTCGTTCAAGGAACAAAGCTAAAATCGAAAAGTCATATTTTATCCCTCAGTCCATTCCTTGACTCCAATCAGATAATGCGATCCCAAGGAAGACTTGCATCTTCTTCCTTATCTTATAATGAAAAGTTTCCTATATTGATTCATTATAATTCCGTTTTATCGCAACTCTTAATATCATACATTCATCAACTATCGTTACATGGTGGAATTCAATTGATGACCCGTTTGGTGCGTTCCGAGTATTGGATACCAAAACTATCAAATTTAATCAAAGGTTATATACGAAAGTGTAAATCTTGTGTTTTATACACAAAATCCGTCCAGTCGCAATTTATGGGTTCATTGCCAGCCGAGAGAACCATTTTGAGCTTACCGTTCACAAATACTGGCATAGACTTTGCTGGTCCTTTCACAATCCAGAATTTTTACGGAAGAAAATGCAGATTAGAAAAAGGCTACGCATGTCTTTTTATTTGTTTTGCCACAAAGGCTATCCATTTGGAAGCAGTCAGCGATCTATCTACTGCTGCGTTTTTGGCCGCTTTCACTCGGTTTGTTTCCCGTCGAGGACTACCTGCTAAAGTATTTACTGATAACGGTACCAATTTTGTCGGTGCGTCAAAGTTACTTATCTCAGACTTGCAAGAAGCTATTCGCAGTTATCCTGCTGATTCTTCACCAAATTTTTCAAAAATCACTTGGAAATTTATTCCTCCTGGCTCCCCCCACATGGGTGGTTTGTGGGAAGCCGGGGTGAAAAGTTTCAAAATTCACTTCAAAAAAATCGCAGGCAGTACAAAATATACATTCGAAGAATTTGCGACTCTACTTACTCGAATCGAGGCATGCCTCAACTCTAGACCCTTAACTCGAATGTCTGATAATCCTGATGATCTTCTTCCACTGACCCCAGGTCATTTTTTACGTGGTGGTCCCCTACTAAGTCCACCCGAGCCTTGTGAATCTCAAAAGAATATTACTTTCATCCGTAGATGGAACACTCTCAAAGTTATACATCATAAATTTAGTGCGCGTTGGAAAGAAGAGTACCTGAAAAAACTAATGGTACGCTACAAGTGGAAATATCCTCAAAGGGATATAGAAATCAATGATCTTGTGGTTTTGCGAAATGAGCAACTTCCACCGAATGAGTGGCGACTTGGTAGAGTTTTAAAGGTCTACCGCGGTCCTGATGATAGAGTACGCGTTGTCGATGTTAAAACCCAAAAAGGGGTTGTAACTCGTTCTGTCGTCAAGCTGTGCCTCTTGCCTTCGGATTGATTAGTACAACAAAACAAAAAGAATTAATGTTAACTCATACCTTCCGCACGTACGTATAAACTTTTGATCCTTGAATTCACTTCCAATCACTAAATGGAAATTGTTTTTCTTATACACTGCACTAAAATATATCTTATTATAATGTATTTTAATTTTTTTTTTTTTGATAACAAATTATTGTAAAAAAAAATTATTTAAAATGAATACTTTAAAATGTAAACAAAACTTTTCAACTGATAAAAATTATTTAAAATGAATACTTTAAAATGTAAACAAAACTTTTCAACTGATAATAATTATTTAAAATGAATGCTTTAAAAATGTAACCAAAATTGTTAACTGATAAATTATAATTTGTATACTATAAATTGAAATTTATTTAATTTAAAGAACGAGTTTGGTGGTGGTTGGTCTTGGTCAGGGTCGAGTTGTTGTCCTCTTTAACTTTATTAATTTGCAAATAATATTGCAAGGCGGGCGGTAATGTTTAAGTCTAAACGTGCATACACACAAAAAGCACTCATCTAAATGTTCAAAAAACATTATGTGTGCAGCTTTAAACTCCAGTCTCATTTCCGCGACGTTCCAATCTATTCCGTCAAGTTCCGCCATCTATCGACCAAACCACCACCAACTTCGCTTTTTTGATGGCTCTCATAAAATAACTCATTCTTCTTTCGACCGCCATAAAAGTAAAATATATTCATAAAGTACAAGTTATCTATCTAAAAATTAAAGTTAACAGAAATTGATAATAAAGATATTATAATATTAAAAAGAAAAATCTAAAACTTAAACATTAATACTTAAACATTAATACTTAAATCTATGAAATAAAAAGCTCAAATTAGAACCAGAAGAAAAGTAAGTGGCTCGTTTTTTTGTTTGAGAGAAACCATTGGCAAGTGTCGCCGATCAAACAGACATGAACATCAAAAAGCGACTTTTTTTAGATTTATAAGATTTCTTGTTTATTCAAATAAAACCCATATTTTGTTCTATAATCATCAATAGCTCAGCAGCAAATTTTTAAAACAAAATTCAAAGGGCGATTCAATCAATTTTGTATCATTTGATGAATCTTTGTTTTATCTTGGACAATAGTTTAAATTAATTAATTGGCGGTCAGCCATCAGACGAATAGGGGGAATAACATGTAGCATACGAAAAAATGCACGTGCCGTAACTATTCGGGACTGGTGGAAGTGTGATCATAGCCTCTCCGCGGCGGCCGCTAGAAACAAGCCTTTTAAAAAAGGTTTGGCTAATATGATCAGGCTGTTTCCACAGGTTGGCGACAGGTTAATTCCCTGTCCCGTAAAACTAAAAGAATTACGAGACCGACAACAAGCCTCGGAAACGGACGGATTTCACGACGACAACCCACGCAACGAAAACGGCAAAACGAATTACGAATTTTCTTGTGGAACGTACGATCGCTCTATAGAGCTCGAGCTGCTCAGCAGCTAGCCGATGCCCTGTGAAAATATAAAGCTGACATAACAGCGCTTCAAGAAATAAGATGGACAGGGAATGGTGTTTTACAGAAGAAAGAATATGACTTATATTACAGCTGTCATACAAAACACCATGTGCTCGGGGTAGGCTTCCTAGTCAGCGAAAAAATGAAGTCTACCATCATCGGCCTTAACGCTATAAGCGAAAGGCTATGCACCCTTCGCGTGCGAGGCAAATTTACGAACATCAGCCTCAGGTCCGTGAACGACCTACGGAGGAGTCCTCAGACGAAGAAAAAGAGACTTACTACGAACTAGTCGAGAGGGCCCTCAATGCCTGCCCAAGGTATGACGTCAAAATCATCCTTGGGGATTTGAACGCAAAAATAGGTCGGGAGCCGGTATTCAGGCATTACGCAGGCACCCATAGTTTGCATGAGAACACTAATGACAATGGACTTCCAGTCTTAGAATTGGCAGCATCGAAAAACATGGTCGTTGCGAGTACCAGGTTCCCGCGTAAGGATATCTACAAAGCCACCAAAGCATTGCATCCGCCGATCAGGAAAACACCAGTAACACCTTTGGTAATGCATTAGGACTCGCCCTAGAATCACTTGATTTAGGGAGAGTAAGTGGACACGCCTTAAGAATACTGTCATTAGTACTGCCAACTCCATCTTAGGCAGCAGTCGTAGAAATCGAGACGAGTGGTTTGATGATGAATGCAAGCTAGCGACTGAACGTAAGAATGTTGCGTTCCGAGTAATGCAAAAATCTCATAGAACGCGGGCACATGAAGAGGAATATAAAGAGCTCAGAAGAATAGAAAAACGGTTTCACAGACAGAAAAAATCAGCCTGGGAGAAGAACCTTATCTGTGAAATAGAGAACAGCCGAGAGCGAGGTCCGCACCAGGCGCGAAAGTTCTACCAATCTGTCCGAAACATGACGCAGTACACACCACGCTGCACATACTGCAAGGACGGAGAAGGAAATTGATCGCCGATCCACAAAGCATACTGGAGCGATGGGAAGTGTACTTTAATGAATTGCTAAATGGTCAGCTCACAGCAGAAGTGGAGGCTTCACTTCTTCAAGATGAGCACCCTATGCTACCGCCACCAAGCATAGAAGACGTTGAGAAGGCTATAGGACGGCTCAAGAAAAACAAAGCCCCGGGAGCCGATGGCATACCAGCCGAATTATTCCACCACTGCGGGCAAGCAATTCATGATATCATAGTGCACGTATGGGAGCATGAAGACATGCCAGAAGACTGGCAAAATGGTATCATATGCATCATACATAAGAAGGGAGATGTCACAACGTGCAGCAATTATAGAGGTATCTCGTTGTTAAGTACCGCCTATAAGACACTCTCCTCTATCCTACAAGACCGGATAACCCCATACGCTAAAACCATCATCGGACACTATCAGTGTGGTTTCATTCCAGGCAAATCAACAACTGATCAGATTTTTACCCTTAGGCAGGCGATTGAAAAATGTCTAGAACTTAACATCCCAACATACCATCTGTTTATAGACCTTAAAGCCGCCTATGATAGCATAGCCAGGGTAGAACCTTACAAAGCCATGAGAGAATTCGGCATCCCAAATAAATTGACACGACTATGTAGGTTGACCATGACCAACGTAACAAGCCAAGTTAAAATAGCCGGATTGCTATCAACACCTTTAATGAACTCCGACAAGGGGATGGTTTGGCCTGCCTCCTCTTCAACCTGGCGTTGGAGAAAGCAATCCGTGACTCTGGCAATGAAATAAGAGGGACCATCGTTAACAGGTCCAGCCAGATACTGGCTTACGCAGACGACATCGACATCATCGGAAGAACCGAACAAGCTGTTCACGATTCCTCCATCCAGATCGAGCAGGCGGCACAAAATCTGGGGCTGCACATTAGTGAAGGTAAAACAAAGTACATGGTGGCGTCGAATGCGAGAAGAACAGTTAGTCAACCAATCAAGGTAGCGGAGCACGAATTTGAAGTGGTGCAATCCTTTAAATACCTTGGGTCAACAGTAGCAGCCGATAACAACATAGAAGAAGAAATACGCGGGCGGCTTCTCAAATCAAACAGAGCCTACTACAGTCTATCAAAGCTATTCAAATCCAGAAATCTAACCATAACTTCAAAGCTGCTGCTGTACAGGACCATGGTCCTGCCAGTACTCATGTATGGATCCGAGACTTGGGTGCTTAGCAAAAGGCACTGTGACCTCTTAGCCGCGTTCGAGAGAAAAGTCTTACGGAGAATTGTTGGCCCCATATGTGAGGATGGACGATTCCGGAGACGGTACAATAGTGACAATTATTAAGCTCGGTAGACTCCGGTGGGCAGGGCACCTAGCTCGTATGAGCGAAGAGGAACCTGCTCGGAAAGTCTTTTGTGGTACATTCTATGGTAGAATGCAGCGTGGTAGACCATGCTTGCGCTGGAGAGATGGCGTAGACCAGGACGCCCGAAGCCTTGGGGGGCGCAACTGGATGGCGTCGGCTCGAGACCGGGATAGGTGGAGAGACTTGTTGAAAGAGGCCAGGACCGGTGCCGATGATGATGAATAGTTTAAATTATATAAAAAAAAATTATTTTTTTCAGTAAAAAAATAAAGATAGTTTATCAATGACAATAAGACTAATATGTGGAAAAAAATCCTTAAATTGATCCATCTTGTCGTTTTTCTTTTCTGAATTATCTACAACTTTTTAGATTAATTACAAAGAAGAGACTAACGCAAAAACATGACCAACAAAATTAAGTATTAATATTTTGAAGATTCAACTGACAACAACCCCAAAATGCGTTTCGCACAGTTACAACAGTGCATTAGTTAGATATTGTTGTACCAAAGATGATATAACTAATAAAGATGTCGCACGTAGAACAAATTTGTGTGCCCGAAAATTTTAGCTTCTAGATTTTGAGCACAGGTCCACTTTTAGCAACATGTTTAGCAACTTCTATGATAAATGAGTAGAAAAGAGGGGGTTGATTTTTATAGACGAATATATTAAATGGGAGAGAGCGAGATAGTATTTGAATGTTGATACCAACAAGAAAAAGAAGAAAAAAAACTACATCTCATTGCAAATGAATATGAGTTGTTATTTTTTTCTATTAACTACCTTATAGAAACTGACAACTACAAATAGCTTAAAATTATAATTTAATATGAATCCATTTTAAATGCGACACTTTCTTAAAAACAAAATTGTGAAATGTTATTTCAACTCTCAAATTATAACAGGCACACAAAATTATAATAGGTAAAGAGAATGAGAGAAATGAGAGTAATCCTTCGCAACATGCAAAAATGTTCGTACCATGAGTGGGAAAGAGAGGGTATTTGCAATACTATTACGTGTGGAGGAGCGAGATGTAAGTTGAATTTGAGAATAGTAATAAAAAAAAGATCGTTTTGTTGTGTGAGCATGGATATTTCTTGAGTCACACAAGCAGAGTGAAGAGATGACTAGGGATATGGAAAAAAGAAGAAAAACAAGTTTTGTGAGTAAATGGTCTGGGTGGTTATTTTAAAGCAGGTTGATAAATTTATTTTGAGTTTTGTTACTTTTTTTAACTATCGAGGGTAGGTAGATATTTAGCTATGCATAAATGTATAGGTCCAATTTTTTTTTAATTATCTGTAAGTCAGGCATATACATATGAGATGATCTTTTCGGATTTGGGTGCGATATTTTTTTTGTTTCTTTCTATTTCTCTATTTAAGAGTTCATTTTTTTTGCTTATTTTTGTTCTTATCTTATTTACGTTTCAGTGCGAAATTTTTCCTCTTTTTTATGAGATCATTTTTTTGTAGACATTTAGGTGCCATTATTTTGTTTGCTTATTATTCGTTCTTGTAAGGATTTGTTTGTGTATTTTTTGTTTTATTGCGTTACAATCAACATTCATAGGAACCATGCACGATTCTCTGGTGTCGACTTAGTAGGTAGGTAGGAACTAAGTGGTTCATTAGTTTTTTATTTTCTTTTCATAATAGGTAGGTACCTATTATATATGTACATATTGTTTTAAGAAACCCTTAATCTTTTTGGGAAGTTTGAATTGAAGGGAGTCGGCCTTGCGCTCAAGTTTGCATGACTTTTGCCTTATTTAATTATTGGCAAATAGTTATGATGCTCAGACGCAATGTCTTCTTAGTAAAAAAAAATGCTTTTTCTTTTATTCTGTGAAGGTAGGTACAGCCTCTTAAATGAATTATACTTCAAAACAAAGTATCCAATTTGATTTCTTCTATAATGATACATTTTTAGAAAAAAAATTTCGAAAATCATTAGAGCCGTTTTTTAAAAAAACTATTTTTTTTAAATAAAATTTTGCAACGACTTTTATAAAAAAAAACTTGGTACGCCATTTTTAAGATATTATTTATCAACATCTAAAAACTAAAATTAAAAAAAAATATTGAACAGTTTTCGTAAAAATGATTTTTCAAAAAAACAATTTCAATTTTTTTTTTAAATCCAAAAAAATTATTTTCTAATTCTTTTTTTATTAAATATTATTGCGGCAACTTACAAGCATCCATGTAAAAAAAAATGGTTGAAATTGATTGCGTCATAAAAGAGAAAATCAGAATTTAAAAAAACGGTTCTATGGCAGGTACCGTTAATAACGGTTTTCGAAAAAAATGGTTCTCATTTAAAGATAGACCTTACCTGAAGAAATTACCATGATTTTTTTAATCAAAATTGTAGGCACCGTTTTTGAGAAAAATGAGTTTTTCTAAAACCGGTATATGACAGGTACCGTTATTTGGGGTCCAAAAACAATTCAAAAAAAGTCTGGGGATATTCTCCAAAAAACGTCACATACCAAGTTTGAAGTAAATTGACCCATAAAAAGAGGAAAAATGTCGCACTGAAACGTAAATAAGATAAGAACAAAAATAAGCAAAAAAGAAATGAACTCTCAAATAGAGAAATAGAAAGAAACAAAAAAAATATCGCACCCAAATCCGAAAAGATCATCTCATATGTACACTGCCGCTCATCTGAATAGGTTCAAATTTTTTTCACCTTACTGTTAGCCTTTCTTGAAATATATTGCATTGATATATCTTCTTTTATGTATATATTGAAAGAGCATCAACATACGCTTAGTTATAGAAAAAAAAATTAGTCTGAGAACTTATCGTTATTCTCTCAAGTTAGCTAGACCAATTTTAGTCATAAAAACAACCATTATATGTGGCTCATCTGAATAGGTTCAATGAATAAAAAGCAATTAAACAAGAAAATTTACTGTAATTTAGTGATTTATTTTACACTTTTGTGTCAGTAGGAACATAATAACAATATTTAGTAATGAGTATTCCCTCCTTTTTTCAAAACAGTTTCGTAAATTCCATTTGGAAGAGAATTATACAAATTTTCAATGTATTGAAGCGAAATTTCTGACCAAGCTTTATTAATTGCTTCTATTAATGACTTTTTGTCTTCAAACTGTCTCCCTGACTCGTATACTTTACGTGAAAGAAGTCCCCACACATTCTCTATAATATTAAGGTCAGGGGAGTATGGAGGCCACACCAACATCTTAACATTTTGGCACTCGATCCACTGTTTTACCGCCCTCGCCGTATGAATAGGGGCATTGTCGTGTTGGAATGTCCACTGTATTGGTCCAAACAAATCAGAAATCTGCGGGAAAGCCTTTTCTAGCACACCTTTGTACGCATTTGCATTCATTCTTGATGTAAGAAATAGGAGCTCAAAGGTCCCGTAGAATGAAATAGCTCCCCACACCATTACACTCCCTTCGCAGCTATGAAAACGGCTTAGATAATGCTCCTCCTTTCGTAGATCGTGAAAATAATAGTTAAAGCCCATCTGGGCCCTCTAAATTAAACTTTTTTTCATCTGAGAAGACTACCTGTTGCCATTCAGACTTTCACGACATGTACGTTTTGCAAAACTGGAGACGAATTTCTTTTCGGGAATCGTTTAGCGGTGGTTTCTTTTTAATTTTCTTTCTTTTTAAATGTTTAGCACTTTTAATAACACGTTTTACCGTAGCCAAACTGCAATTTACACCGGTTTTTGCCTTAATTTTTGAAGCGGAGTCATGAGAATTGGAAGCGGCTCGAATGATTGCACGTCTATCAGCTTTGGAAGTGGCTGTATAACTCCCCCCTTTCATGTTTTTTCCATACGTTGCAATGTTTCGCAAATAATGGCTCACCACATTTTGACTTCTATTAATGTTTTTCGCGATACGCCTTTGATTTAAGCCTAGCTCTCTAAACGCTTTTATTTTCCCCTTTTCTTCCTCTGTTAAAGGTTTTCCACGACCCATATTCAACGTAAACTGTAAAATATATCGGCAGACAAAATTAAAAGTACCCATGCATCGATGGTCGATGCGCAACCAAAGACAAACTAAAGTTTTCGCTATTGAATCTATTCAGATGAGCCACATATAATGGTTGTTTTTATGACTAAAATTGGTCTAGCTAACTTGAGAGAACAACGGTAAGTTCTCAGACTAATTTTTTTTTCTATAACTAAGCGTATGTTGATGCTCTTTCAATATATACATAAAAGAAGATATATCAATGCAATATATTTCAAGAAAGGCTAACAGTAAGGTGAAAAAAATTTGAACCTATTCAGATGAGCGGCAGTGTATATGCCTGACTTACAGATAATTAAAAAAAAATTGGACCTATACATTTATGCATAGCTAAATATCTACCTACCCTCGATAGTTAAAAAAAGTAACAAAACTCAAAATAAATTTATCAACCTGCTTTAAAATAACCACCCAGACCATTTACTCACAAAACTTGTTTTTCTTCTTTTTTCCATATCCCTAGTCATCTCTTCACTCTGCTTGTGTGACTCAAGAAATATCCATGCTCACACAACAAAACGATCTTTTTTTTATTACTATTCTCAAATTCAACTTACATCTCGCTCCTCCACACGTAATAGTACTGCAAATACCCTCTCTTTCCCACTCATGGTACGAACATTTTTGCATGTTGCGAAGGATTACTCTCATTTCTCTCATTCTCTTTACCTATTATAATTTTGGGTGTACCTGTTATAATTTGAGAGTTGAAATAACATTTCACAATTTTGTTTTTAAGAAAGTGTCGCATTTAAAATGGATTCATATTAAATTATAATTTTAAGCTATTTGTAGTTGTCAGTTTCTATAAGGTAGTTAATAGAAAAAAATAACAACTCATATTCATTTGCAATGAGATGTAGTTTTTTTTCTTCTTTTTCTTGTTGGTATCAACATTCAAATACTATCTCGCTCTCTCCCATTTAATATATTCGTCTATAAAAATCAACCCCCTCTTTTCTACTCATTTATCATAGAAGTTGCTAAACATGTTGCTAAAAGTGGACCTGTGCTCAAAATCTAGAAGCTAAAATTTTCGGGCACACAAATTTGTTCTACGTGCAACATCTTTACTAGTTATATCATCTTTGGTTGTACCCTTTCTAATAGGCAAAGATTTAGTCGATGTTAACCGACTCTTATAATTATCATCATAGCATTTATTAACTGTGAATTTTAGTATTCTAGGGGAATTTGATCAAATTCTGCTTGATAGAATTGAAGAAAAAATAAATACATTTTGGAGTTGAGGTCACTTGAACTTTAAAATTGAATTTATACAATCACTCCACTAAATATAATTTTCATTATTTTTATTTTTCTATATTTATTTATTAATTTTTATTTTAAATAAAACAAAAAAATGCAAAAATAAACAATTTAATGCAAAAAATCTATAAACTCATTTTAATTTTGTCACTTAATTGTTCGTTTAAATAATTGTATGCACAGAAAAAAATAATTTTTCCCATAAAATTCTTATTCATGTTTGATATATATATTTATTTTAACTAACTTTCCCGGTACTATCATTTAAGAGGTGAACAGAATGCATCGCAGGTCGCTGAGCCACTAGACTTTACTTTCTTTTGGTGCGTTGCAAGCGCGCTCATTAAAAAAAAAGTTTTTTTTTTATGATTAAATGTATGATTAAATACATAAATAAAGGGGCCAACCTATAGAATCCGTCGCGTCCGCCCTCCGTCAACGAATCCGTTGTTGATGAAGTTAAGGTTCAAACCCCTAGAATCCCAGTGATTCAATAGAAGGCATTGATAAATTGTGTACGCCCACGTCTTAAATAAAATAAATGTTCTATTTATTATATAGTTCAATATAAATGCAAAAAGTTTATCCGTTATTTATGTCACCTGAAATTTCAGAATTTTTGAGCGTTCAATTGAAAAAAGTTCTGAAATTTTAGTACATACTCAAATTTTAAATTTTGTTCGATGAACCCGGCAAATGAAAGGGACAACAATTATTTTTTTTTGTTGACGATTGCTGTCTCTTTATAATCTGTACAAAAAATTATAACAAATAGCAAGTATTTTTCGCTCGTTTTCGTATGATTATGATAAGATACAAGGCTGAAAAGCGTTGTCATCATATTTTATGTAGCCATAACTAACATAATTACGAAACAAAATCGGCAGAAGCCTACGTAGGTTGATCCACAGAAACCATCAAACTATTTTTTTTTTTATTTACAATAGAAAAAAAAAACTAATGAGCTCTGAAGCTGTAAATTGGTTTTCACATAGCTGTTATTATTTTATTAAGGGGTAAAACTAACAGAAGTGTGGGTACAGCAGAAACGTTGCTAGGCGTCAACATGTGGAAAATCTTATAAGCAATTACTAAAAAATAATAAGATTTGGTTTATTATTAATCTTTTTTTTTTAATTTTTCAACTTTTATATGTGAGTTCTGGTCAACTTTTTACACCCACCAATGCTTCTGGCGATTTGTTTACATTTTTATATCTACAAAACACGACGTCGTTGACAGATGAAATTTATATGGACATCGCAAAAGAAATACGTCGCTCATCGCTTAGCGATTCACCCATAAGTTTAAATGTTTTTAACTTTTTCGCGCGACGAATCTGACATAAATGTCAGCGACGTCGCTTACCAAAGAGCGATGCATTCTGTTCAGCTCTTTTAGTACCAATTTTCAGCTTTTATCTTATGATATTATGAGGTTTTTTAAATTTTTTTTTTATTTTATATGTTTGATGACACCTGACAACTAGGCTAGGGTTGTCCCATAGAATTATAAAAACTATCTTATCCCTTCACTTGCCAACAACGTTTGTAGGTTGAAATGAACCCAAGTACTTAAAATTCTTAAGCCAAAAACTTAGTACTAAAATTTTAGAATGCAAATAAATAAGAAATGTACTAGGTAATATTATTTCTGTTACCTCTTTCTCCTGAAATGAAACACAAAAAACTTAGGTTAAGTTCCAAATTCAGCCATTCTGATCAAAACCTTCTTATAATTTTCATACAAAAACCTTTCAAAATTGTCACTTTTGTATGGGGAGTACTGCAAATTTGCAGTTTTTTTTAATTATTCCAATGAACAATAATAGAGGTATTCAAAAACCGGGATACTTCTCAAAATTTTTGTTAAAAATGAATATTTTATACTTGTTTGTTACAGAAATGTTTGGGATTACCAATGTAGTTCATATTTTTTTTTTCATGCTAAGCCATATTTTTTAAAACTACCCCTCCCACCGAAAAAGGAGGTAAAATACCCCCTCCCCACAGTGCAGAATACTTTAGCTTATACCTTCTACGAGAATCATGCAATACTTTATTTTTATTAACTTTCCATTGGAAATTATTATGATTGGTGCGATTTGTCGAAGTGAAAATATTGACATTTTTCGGGGTTTTGAGGTCACTAGAGCCTGAAACCGTTGTTTTTAGAAAGATGTGTGTGTGTGTGTGTGTGTGTGTGTGTGTGTGTGTATGTATGTCCGTACGTTTGTGACACTTTTTTCGTTCACCATATCTCGAGATCGAATAAAGATATAAACTTCGGTGGGTCAAGATAGCCCGAATAACTACAACTCGACTCAGGTGAGTATAAGCTAAGAATTACGACAGATAAAACTTTGCATACACTCAACCTCGCACATACCCCAAATCCTATATTGATCCCAAGAATTTGTTTTCCAGGGGGTCAGTAGCTCCCCCAAATATTTCTCAACTTTGCACCGGAGTCGATTTGTCGTGAATCGGGTTGTACCCGATACTAATGGGAAGTGGAGGTCTCACCCAGCCTCTGTTTTATTTATGCTCGCATTGCGAGTGGTAAAAATTTGACCACAGAGTCATGATCAGGGATGGGATTTTGTGGACCTAAAAAATTAAAAAAGGCAAAATAAAACAGTCAAATAGACAAAAAAAAAGCATTTATTTAACATAATAGAATATAAACTTAATTATAGTAGTTTTGAACAACTAATATATTTTTTTTAATTTTCAGGTAACAACCGCCTGCGATTGTCCCTCAATAGCGCTTTGATAGAGCTAAATGACCTCGCTACATCGGTTGAAACAAGTGGAGCCCAGTTATAAAACTCAACATCACCCACTTCAATATTGTCAAGGAGCTCAGTGTCTGTGTCCCCTTTAACTACGCAGTTTATTTTCTCGACTATATCCAGTCCTTTATTGGCTGAAAAAACGGATTGAAACTTCTCTGTAACATGGCTGGCAACAATCCCTTTTTCTGTTTCAAACTTAGCCTTAACTCTGTCTTAAATCAAGAAGACTTCTCCGATCGTGTTTTCTTAATTACAAAAAAAATTAGGTACTGTAAGAACTTAGAAAAACTTTAGCTTCAAATTACCTCTATTTTGCAAACTCTCAAAAATATGATCTTTTGGTTTTTATGTAGGCTAGCTGCGTCCTCACAGCTTTGTCCGCAGCTAATTCCTTCGAAATTTTACACAACTTGCATCGTCTACAATCTCATCCATTATATTTTTAATTTTGTCGAAGTACTGGGCGTAATACGACGCTGCTGCCAACCAAGTACCCCATCGAGTCAGTACCTGTACAAAATGAAATGTTTATCGAATTTTTATTTTTTTTATTTGGAATTTATTTACGGGTTATGGAGGCAGAGGCATACTGACCCGTATAAACTTAGCATGACAACTTTTGAAAAGTTAATTTTTTTTTGGCTCAGTAATTGCCGTATAATTGCCGCATTTATGCCGTGAAGTCAAAAAAATTGCCGCGTTCTTAGTTTGGTCAGAATTTGATCGGAAGTGTTAAAAATTAAAAAGTGTCATGCTAACTTTATATAAAGTTAGCATGACACTTTTTAATTTTTCGTCAAATCAAATTTTTTTTTCGCTCATTAATTGCCAAATAATTGCCGTATTTATGCCGTGAAATCAAAAAAAAATTGGGCTCTTGGTTTTTTCAGAAAAAAATAAAAACTTTTTTAGCATGACACACCCTGTATTTCGTTAATCACTGGTCAATATCAATTTTTTTTTGGCTCATTAATTGCCGCATTCGGTTTATATGTAAACTGCAAAACCAAAAAAATTTCCGCGCTTTTGGTTAAAAAGAAAAAAAAAAAACATTTTGTGACGTCAAAACTAAATTTTTTTTTGCTCATTAATTGCCGCATTGGGTTTATATGTGAAATGCAAACTCAAAAAATTGCCGCGCTCTTGGTTTTTTTCAGAAAAAAATAAAAACTTTTTTTTAAACCCAAATTCCATATAGATTAGATTTTAGATTAGATTATTTAGATTTTATTTGATCAATTAATATTATTACTATTACATAATTATTTGTAACTAATCTTTAAGGTATGGCTTTGCCGTCTGCCTGATTGACAACTATATAATATAAGTTAATTTGTATAACATTTTTAAGTTTCAATTTAGTCTAAAAATTTCCATTTTATATTCTATTTTGATAAGCTAGTGCAGTTTTACAAAATTTAAACATTTTAGATACATCTAGGTCATTAAGGCATTGTAAAATTTATTTACCTTCATATTTGCAGATGTTCCTTCCATCAGAGTATTGGCAGAATTATTTGGAGAAAATTTTGGTTCTTTCCTCGCCTTCGTCAAAAAGCTTCATATTATTGGCTGGTTAAATCTAAACTGGCAAAAATTAAACGTTAAAAGTTTTCCACAATTACCATTTGTGTGGAAAACAAATTTGTGTGGAAAATTTTACCATATACTGGTAAAGATTTCCTATATAAAAAAATTGACAATTCAATTACCAGAATTACTACCATTTATTACCAGATTTACCAAGTTGTATGAATACCACTATTATATTTTTTTTTAAATTGAACTCAAATGTATAATTTAATACGTAAACACGAATTGCTCGCCTTAATGTGTTGGCTGCCATTTTCAAATTTCAAATTTCTACTAAAAACAAAAAAAAAAACAAAATAAAAAAAAAAACCTGCGTCCCCGAACACAAGACCCAAGGATTGAAAAGCAACGCCTTTACACACTAACCTGCCGAAAACTATACAAACTGAAAATATCAATACAGTTACAAAATATAAAAAATTTCCCATTGAGATAATTATTATTGAAAACCTTTAATAATCATCAAACGTGTTTTTTTTCGGAACACAAACACTAACTATTATAACTAGAACTTGGTTTTTATTTCTTTTTCGGATATTTTTTTGAGTTTGTAGTTTACATGTATACCCAATGCGGTAAATAATGGGAAAAAAATTGATATTGACCAGTGATTAACGAAATACAGGGTGTGTCATGCTAACTTTATATGGAATTTGGGTTTAAAAAAAAGTTTTTATTTTTTTCTGAAAAAACCAAGAGCGCGGCAATTTTTTTTGAGTTTGCATTTCACATATAAACCCAATGCGGCAATTAATGAGCATAAAAAATTTTAGTTTTGACAGGTGATTTTCAAAATACTGGATATGTCATGCTAACTTTATATGGAATGACGTCACAAAATGTTTTTTTTTTCTTTTTAACCAAAAGCGCGGAAATTTTTTTGGTTTTGCAGTTTACATATAAACCGAATGCGGCAATTAATGAGCCAAAAAAAATTTGATATTGACCAGTGATTAACGAAATACAGGGTGTGTCATGCTAACTTTATATGGAATTTGGGTTTAAAAAAAAGTTTTTATTTTTTTCTGAAAAAAACCAAGAGCCCAATTTTTTTTTGATTTCACGGCATAAATACGGCAATTATTTGGCAATTAATGAGCGAAAAAAAAATTTGATTTGACGAAAAATTAAAAAGTGTCATGCTAACTTTATATAAAGTTAGCATGACAAACACTTCCGATCAAATTCTGACCGAACTAAGAACGCGGCAATTTTTTTGACTTCACGGTATAAATGCGGCAATTATATGGCAATTACTGAGCCAAAAAAAAAATTAACTTTTCAAAAGTTGTCATGCTAAGTTTATACGGGTGCAGTACTGGCTCCTTCTCTTTAAAAAACTGCAATCCTAGACGGGCTTTTTAAAAAAACTTTCTTCATGTTGGACACAAATGCATCGACTTTCGGGAAGTTGCTCCTGATTGTTTCACATACTCTGTGTAAGCCGTGAGCTACGCATGTGACATGAAGCATATTGAAATATAAAACTTGTAAAGATTTGCCACTTTTTTTCATGTAGGGCAGCATCAGTCACAAACAGCAATACCTTTTCTCTTTTAATGGCGTCGGGCCACAACAATCGCATAGAATCGTCAAATAAAGTTGCGATTGTTTTGGAGTTCACCCTTTCCAAAACCTCGGATGTCAGTAAATATGCGCGCCCATCTTTTCGCAAAGGTCCGACGATCACATTTTGTGACGCAGCGCCCGGCTTTATCAGTTGACTCATCTATGGACACGAATATGTTGTCGTCGCTAATTTCAGCTCGGGTTTTAGAAAGCACTTCCATGTAGCAGTCATCCACATAATTTTTTCTAAGCGTTGACTGGTCTGGAACTCGTTTTTGCACATATTTTTCAATGAATGCCTTGAATTCTGGACGATTAATTTTATGTAGAGGTAAGTCACACGCCAAAAACATTTTCGTCAGATCTGCATTAAATGAATTTTTTTTCACTCCCACCGACCACATAAGATGTTATGGTTTGATTTTTTTGTTTATTTTTTGATTCTTGCTTGTGTAATATTTTTTCTCGTGATTTACTTTTATACCACACAATTTACAAAGAAGGACTTTTCCATCTGTAGAAAATTCATCTCCAAATTTTGAAATTAAGTTTTGTAACTTTAGCGATTCTTTACACGCGATTTTAAGCATTTTTCTTTTTTTTTATTGACAAAAATTAAACGAAGTTTTCACATCAAACTCTAAACAGTCAATGGGACAATGACCTGGAACCAAATAAATAGAAAATGAGTGTTTTTATAGCTAAAAAAAATATCTCCTAAAAAATGCCTAACGGTCCTTTGGAGAACATGTATGAGTAGACCAGTGCTGGGGGACATTTTTTTAAGAAATCCCTTTTACGAAACCATAAATTCCCTTTTTTCCCACAACCCATTTCATTTTTCTCTTTTTATTTCTCACAGAAAAAAACACTGAAAAATACTTTCATGGATAAATTTCGCGCTTGCTTTTTTATTTTATTCATTTTGTTAACAATTTTATAGTGGTGATCACATCTTAGATTTTCACTAGCCAAAGCTGATGTTTCGTTACTTAATTTGTCTTCAAATAATTCTAAATATTTAAACCCAAGACACATATCTTCACTTGGCAAGATAAATTCGTAAATTAGGTTGTTTAACTTTTGAAAAAATTCCCATAAAAAGCTCAGTGTGAGCTAGCTCATTTTTTTAGCTAGCTCAAATTTGAGCTGCCGGTTGAGCTGAGCTGATTTGAGCTGAGCTGTTAGTTGAGCTGAGCTGTATTTTGCGGTCAAAATGGGTAATTATCGATTTCTGGAAAAATTCTATTATCGAGAATTAATATTAATATTTATGGTGTTTCTTTGAAGAAATATATTTCACTTGCCCTCTCTTCCGCATCGATGTTGTAACTTGCAAAAATAGTACAAATCGTAACATAACTTACTATACCTACTTCCAAACCAATTTTTCTTCCCAATTATATAATATTATATTATATCATTATTATATCTAATCTATATTATATCAAAATTTAGTTTAACTGCATTCAGTTTTACGTAGAATATTTCGGGTCGGTTTAGGTTGGTTTACTTCAGCTCCCAGCTCATCTCAAATCAGCTCACCCCAAATGACAGCTCAGCTCAAATTACAGCTCAGCTCAGCTCAAATCAACAGCTCAGCTCAAATGATAGTTCAGCTCAAATAAAGCTCAGCTCAAATGACAGCTCAGCTCAAACGACAGCTCAGCTCAAATGGCAGCTCAGCTCACAGGCCAGTTCTGATTTGAGCTAGCTCACATTTGAGCTAGCTCATTAATTTGAGCTTGTTCATTAGCTCAAATGTGAGCTAGCTCAAAAGTGAGCTAGCTCAAATAAGAGCTGAGCTGTGAGCTGAGCGCAGCTCACTTTTGAGCTATGTTACAACCCTGGAAGTACCCAATATTTTTTTTGTTGTTTTATTTTTTGTTTTTTTCTTTCGAAGTTTGACACTTGCCGGACGGCGCGCGGCGGCGGCGTACAGTGGTTCAACTTGTATGGGAGAGCGGCAGAAATTCTGTAAAAAACTAGTGAACGGATTTCAATGAAATTTGGCACCCATGTTAAAATCCGGCTTATACATACGTGGTCTAAATTTGGTTAAGAAATAATAATTTTTAACAAAGTTATTGACATTTGTTTAACAAATGTAGTACACTGAACTAAGAAAAATATTGTAAAATCTGAACTAGGAAACGAATTTCAATGAAATTTGACATCCATGTTAAAATCCGGCTTATACATACGTGGTCTTAATTTGGTTGAGAAATAATAATTTTTAACAAAGTTATTGACATTTGTTTAAAAAATGTAGTACACTGAACTAAGAAAAATATTGTAAAATCTGAACTAGAAACGAATAAGCTCAAATGTGAGCTAGCTCAAAAGTGAGCTAGCTCAAATAAGAGCTGAGCTGTGAGCTGAGCGCAGCTCACTTTTGAGCTATGTTACAACCCTGGAAGTACCCAATATTTTTTTTGTTGTTTTATTTTTTGTTTTTTTCTTTCGAAGTTTGACACTTGCCGGACGGCGCGCGGCGGCGGCGCACAGTGGTTCAACTTGTATGGGAGAGCGGCAGAAATTCTGTAAAAAACTAGTGAACGGATTTCAATGAAATTTGGCACCCATGTTAAAATCCGGCTTATACATACGTGGTCTAAATTTGGTTAAGAAATAATAATTTTTAACAAAGTTATTGACATTTGTTTAACAAATGTAGTACACTGAACTAAGAAAAATATTGTAAAATCTGAACTAGGAAACGAATTTCAATAAAATTTGGCACACACGTTAAGATCCGGCTAATACATACGTGGTCCAAATTTGGTTAAGAAATAATATTTTTTAACAAAGTTATTGACATTTTTCAAAAATTCGAGAGTAATGAAATGCATTTTTTTTTTGTTTTTGTAAATTAAATTTTTTTATTTTAAGTAAGTATTATAAGTAATGTTTAAATACATATTGTAAACATTAAAAAAAACAAATACTTAAAAAATAATATAAAAACAATATTTCTACTATTTAAACTATTCAAAAATTATGTTTTTTCCATCTGTGCTCATTGGAAGAATTTTCTTTTTTGCCTGTGGCCTTAAGCTTGTTATTAATGGATCAGAGGATATCAGGATACGATGCATTACATCTTCATTCGTCGCAATTTGGCTTCATTTCCTCGAATAAAGCCTGCGGTAGGCTTTATAGTCCTTATTTTGGCATTCTTGGGCTTCGTCGGAGAGTGTTCCAACAGGAAATAAATAAATTAATCCTTTATTTATATATTTTTAAAAAAGAGTTTAAAAATTCTAATAATGGATTAAAGGTAATAAAAAATAAGGTAACACACAACAAAGACAAAGCAATAAAACTTTAAACAACAATAAAAATTGTTTGTTTCTAATTGATATGGAAAACGCAACAGGTACATGGAAAAACCCACATATAGAAAAAACCGTTTTTCTTAATTTTTACCTGTCATGCATTTTTCGTGTAACCAACAAAATTGTGGGATTATCCCTAATCCTTTTGGTTATTTTTCATTCTGTACTTTCATTTAATTTTAACTATAGTAAAATAATTGTTTACCTGATCTATTTTTTCCAAGAAAATTAAGTTAGAAGTTGAAAAAAATGTTGGGTCCAGAATAAAGGGTTGCGTAAAATATCGAATATCCCTGACCCGGGCCAACACATGAATATTGTTTTATTTTTAAAATAAAGGTACACATTTTACCTAAAAATAGAGGGCTCAAAAATTTCGTTCTGACAAACAGTTTCTGAGAAATTAAAACTTTTTCGTATATACCACCATCAAAATCGAGTTTTTTGAAAACCGATCCTGCGACACTAATTTGACCATAACTTACAGGTCTGTCGGTATCTGTCGGTAAATCCTTCAGTCCTGTCTTTTGGGAAGCATGGAGCACACCTTGGCATACTAAATTTTTTGACTAAATATGACTACGCTTTTACAGCTCAACAAGTTTAAAAAAAACACGTTTTTTCTTAGTACCTATGTTTGAGGCTACTTATAGAAGCCTTCTTTTTATATTTTAATTTTTTCTTTTTCAATTTTATATATTCAAAAGTAGACCAATAAAATGATGTAAGAAGTTCTATAATATATTTTTAGGAACTTCGGAAAAACACATCTTAAAGTTCGTTGAAAATTTGGCCCGCGACTTGAATAAGAATATTTTCCAACTTTGAGGGCTTGTACATATGTACATATGATATATATAAGAAAAATTTGTACATAATCATGTGCCAGGGCTATTTAACAATACCTAGACATAAAACTTAAATGGCTAAGAAATAATTGTTCCGAGGGTATTTTCGCCGCTTTTAAACCACTGTGCGGTGGCCGGCGCGGTGCCCAATAGATAAATCAATAGGAGGGATGGCACACAAACAAGTTAGGTACATAGATCGTTTCACTACATTTTTTTTTTTTGTTGTTGAGCTAGTTATTGAATTTGATGGAAGCGTATGTAATGTATGCATGCATGTGTATTTTACATTGAGTAGTTTGACAGTAGGTACGTTTAACTATGAAAAAAATCAAAAAAGGGGGAAAAAATGGGGTAATGTTAAAAAGGCAAAAAGGGCAAAAAAAAGCAAAAAGGCAAAAAAGGCAATAACGAAAGAAAAGAAAAAAAAAGGCAAAATAATATACATATACAGGGTGATTGGCATAAGGTGTGACAAAAAGATAGGGTGTGTAGGTTGGAATTAGACAAGCAAAAAATCGTATGGGAGGGGGAGGGGTCCATTCTCCCCCGTTTAGGCGGGAGGGGCAATTTAAGAAAAAAATCACTTAAAACGGAAAAAATATTATTTAAAAATAACGGTTACACCTACAGAGTCGTGCTATAGCATTTCGAAAAGCTAAAAACCTATACATTAATTTAAATTTTAAAATAAGTTGTTCAAATGAATAGTTTTTGAAATATTAATTTTCAAAGTCAAAATTTTGAGAAAAAAACATAATTTTTTTTATTTAAACCATTTTTTTCAAAATTTTACGTTATTAAGTAGTATTTTTCTGGCTTATTTTCAATGCTCTTATTTATTTTTGATCAAACACAAAAAACCGGATGTCAAAATAACCTGTAGTTTTTGAGAAAATCAAAAATTACAGAAACTACTTTTTTCAATTTTTTTTTTCGTTATTGGATTCTTAAGTGAATTTACAATATAAAGGATGAATTTTCTCTTTCCTTTTTTTATTGAGAACACCTGCAGAACTAAGAGTTATAATTAGCTTGTGATTGTTTTTTTAATCATGCAACACCACGCGCTACCTAGCCAGTGGAAGAAAAATGCAATTGCGAAATAAGAAAGCCTTAATCTTTAAATCAATCCAAATTGAAATACTTGCATATTCAGATAAAAATATGTTGATGACTTGACATTCAAATTAGAATTAATTTGTTCAACAAAACATTCTTGCATTTTATATGTCCTTAGGTTAAACATATTTTTATTTTAGTGTACAAAATTACGCGACGTTTTGTTCTTGAACTCAACAGCCAGACCTCGCTCGCCAAACCGACCCCACCGCAATAAAAACAAGTTGGCAGGTCAATGTCAATTCAATGCTCTCACGCAGGTTTTTTCATTGAAAAAAGTGTGAAATATGGTTAATCCACAACCCCCAACAAAGACTGATAGTAAAAAAAATAGAAAGTTAATCCTTTCTTTCATAAATTAACCAAGAATTAAATAATGTAAAAACCCCACCGTAATAAAAACAAGTTGGCAGGTCAATTTCAACCCAATGCTTTCACGCAGGTGTTCTCAGTGAAAAAATGTGTGAAATGTGGTTAATTGAGTACTTTGTCACTTTATTGTATGTTTTGAAGACTAATAATAAAAAAATGAAAAAGATAAAGTTAATCCTTTCTTTCGTAAGTTCATCTAATTATCCAATAACGTAAAAACTAAAAGAAAAGGTTTTTCTCAGAAAAAAGTAGTTTTGGTCATTTTTGGTTTTCTCAAAAACTACTATAAATAAGAGCATTGAAAACAAGCCAGAAAAATACTACTTAATAACGTAAAATTTGGCTTTTCAAAATGCGTTAACACGACTCTGTAGGTATAACCGTTATTTTTAAATAATATTTTTTTTTCCGTTTTAAGAGAGTTTTTTTTTTAAATTGCCCCTCCCGCCTAAACGGGGGAAAATGGACCCCCCCTCCCATACGATTTTTTGCTTGTCTAAGTCCAACCTACACACCCTATCTTTTTGTCACACCTTATGCCAATCACTCTGTATTTGAAACGAGCGGAACATGAAACGTGTTTGTTTTTAGTCTACACTGTCATACGATTGCGCAAAAAAAAAAAGGCAAATGCCACAAAATCCTATCCCTGGTCATGATATAAGAACTGAATTATAATAGGAAGGCCTTTCAAATAAGACTGGTAAGTTATTTAAAAAGGGAGAAATAGGAATCGTGCTTACGTATTAATATAATGATGATGATGATTACTCAAGCCAGTTTGAAGGTCTATTTGAGGAGATACCCTCATAGCGACGTTTTCAACACCGTACTTCGATAGATATTTTATATACGGTAAATGCTATACAGAGTTTTTGTGTAGGTGAAGTTGTCCTCTACAAAAAAGTATCCATACATTTTGTCGAAAGATTAACCCTCCTCATTCTCACCCCTTAATAAGTATTTTGTATTCATTATTTTTGACTATCATCGTCAATAAATGCGAAAATAATAATTTTTCTAAAAAAATAATTAGGCAAAAAATTTAGTGTAGATTTTTTCCTATATGAGTTGCTAAGCTTGTTTTTTTGTGATGTCAACCGTTCACGAGATATAGGCAGAACAAAAAGTCACTACATATTCTTTTCAACGTGGTGGCCGCAGGAAGGGGGTGAGGATACGGATTTTTGAGTCTAAGCTTTTTATAGAACCTTCTAAGCAATCTCATTTCAAAATTTGACTATTCCAAAAATGTTCAGCAAATTCCCTAATGACTGAGCTAAAAGTGCAGTAGAAACTCTTTATTGATTTCTTTAAAAAAAAAATGACGACGCCGACGCATGCATGGTTAATTTCATATTTTACTGCGCTCTCAAAAGTCAAAATTTGCTACTGCTTTTGTATTTGGACAGGTTACTCCATTTATCTAATTTCTCGCTGTAGTTATTTCACAGTTGTGTTTATTTGTGAGAAGAGAAAGGAACAATTTACAATTGAATCTTGAATCGATTCGTATTCGTCTTTAAATATCTAAAAGTTCAGATGTGTTTTGGGCACTTATGATTTTTCAATAGATATTAAAGTAATAATAGTCCTACCAAAATGGGTGGAGTGCAATCTTCTTTTACTAGTCAACAAATTTATTCAAAAAAAAATCAAGAATCTATTTCCGAAATGAATCGTATAAAAGTAGGTTTTCTTTTTTTTTTTTTGATAATTTGAAAATTTAATTTAATATCTAATATTTATTTCATGTTTCTGTGCAAAGATGGAAAGATGGATACAGATGCATTATCAAATAAAGGAACGTGAGTTAGCTGTAAACTTAGCTAGGAATCGTGAACTGTTCTTTTGGATTACCGGATTTTGTGTGACTACAACTGTAGCCTGCACCTCGTACTACCAACGTGTGAGGCGAGTTACAGTCTTAGCACCTATTTTGCCATTGACATTTTTGACAACTTATTATGCAGATTTGGCTTACGGCAGCAAGTTACATCGAATTCGAGGTAATATCATATTATATGTTAAGAAATGCTATGAGCTCTAACAACATACGCGGAATATTATATTTTATTTTAAAATCAATCAGAAGAGAAACAAATAATTATGACAAGTGATACAAGTTATGCAGGGCTTACACGAGTGGCAGATTTTATTATTTTTGTCATAAACTCTACATTAAAGAATCCGTTGTCGATTAAGTTAAAAATAAACTCTACATTAAGGAATCCGTTGTCCATGAAGTTAAAAGTTCGGCTAATTTTTCCGTCGCATCCGTTTTTATGGGACGCTTCCCATAAGATCGTGTGTAATTTATAGAGTTGTCAGTTGAAAAAGTCGATGTAAGGCACGTGACTAATTTTATGGGTTGGCCAGTTGGCCTCTTAAGACAAAATAGTGACAGCTTGTTCATTAATTTAAAGTTAATGACAATTTTTGTCACATTTTGAACTTCGTATAAATCCAGCATTACAATTGATGATAACGATAATTTTGAAAAGAAAAAAAAGGACACTACTTGTCACAATTCTTCGAATCGTGGAAAAATATCGTTATAATAGGCCCGTCCCACTAACTAAAAAATCTCTAAGTAATTGAATCCAAACATTTTTCTCCACAAAATACAGGAAAATGCCGTATACGAGAATTTTCTTTCCCGTATACCTTAAAGATTGGCGATCCGGTAAATTTTTATTCGACTAATGCCGCATGGATTTAAAGAGATGCGTGGGCAGTTTATTGTTTCATTCTATTTCGATATAAATTATAATATAAATATATCCAGTTTATCCCGCCATAAATACATGAGGTAATCGAATGGAAAAACCATCGTGTGAACTACGGTATTCGATTAAAACGTATATCGTCTCGTTTCTGCCTGAAACACGTGTTGCAAAGCAAATTTTGTTGAGTTTTTTTAAGAAATTTCAATTTTTCTCCAAATTGAATAATTTGATTGAATAAAAAGAACTCGAATTAACTGTAAAACATATTAATTTAGGTCATTTCACAATTTATACTTTTTCATCTTCCTTACTCATAGATTTCCAGCGATGTCTTATGTCAAGCAAAATCTTTTAAAAATATGTAGTTCCGAGGTTCACGCAGAAACGGGACGATATGGGAAAATATCGAATCTAATAGCTGTCATCTAAACCTAGCCTCAGACACAATTTCTCTATTAGTTCTCTGAACTGAGATGTTTCATTAAATCATATTTCTGAACATGCCTAATTCTCAAAAGCCCCAAGACTTTTGGATAAGTTTGTGCATGCAATAAATATCGTAATTTTTGGCAGTGAAATCATTGGAAGTTTATCCAATTTGTGTTTACTATTTCCATACAAAATTTGACAGCTCATTTATCAAGATAAACATGCACCTGCTCTTTACTCTTTAGTTTAATCTTTTTTTATTACCTAAAATTTGTTGTATTCGATAAGTTAACTTCTTTTTTAGCCGAGGCTGATATGATAATGCAGCGTGAACAAGAGCACTTACAATGGCCAGGGGGTTTACCAACAGTTGCAAGCATAGATGAAGCTCGTGTCGAAGTCGAGATGGAAAAGAAAATGCATCCGCATCCTTCATAGTTTTATATCCTAATTTATGTGATGTTATTAAGATTTGTTCTTCAAAATATTATTCGGCAATATTCTGAATGGATTCAATAATAAAGATTAAACTTATATAGTATAACCTACGCAACTGATTTATGTCTAAATCGTTTTAAGGCAATAAATGTAATCATTAAGAAAAATATAAAAGCACAAATTAAAAATTTCAAAAGAAAAAAATCGTTTTTTTTTTAATAAATGTTGTTAAAACATGACGTGTATAAATTTATACCTAACTAACTGAGCTGCCCCCCTCCATGGGCATAGAGGACCTATTAATTAGTAATAGTTTAATAGTTGATGGGGGTAAGCCTAGCCGTGGCGGCGGCGCAGGCCGATAATAACCGGTTTTATTAGGGAGGGGTCAAACTAACTAACTTACCGGCCGACCATAATGAACAAAAAACAAGGTATGTCCATTAGATTGGGCTTTTACGCATTTGTCTTTGTCGCTTCTCTTTCACAAAAAAATAGAAAAACACGGAAACGGTAAATCTTGTTCAAGGAATATAAACAAGCAACGCATACCATATTCAGTATTTTCGCAATAAAGTGTATATTTTCTTTATATTAACAGTTTAAATTTATTACTATGTTATTTTATAGTTGATAGCCAACTGATTTCGCACTAAATGTTCTTTAATTTCAACTTTTAAGTTACTATCTTTCTTCTAACTAAAGAGCTGCCACTTTTTTTTGCCATGGGAACTGCCCATGAAAAAAGATGACTATGACGTCACAGAAAAACTGCCAAAAATCTAATAAGCATACCTTGTTTTCTATTTATCATGTGATAATCCATGATAAACAGAAAACAAGGTATGCTTATTATGAATGCGATCATTGTTGTATATACATTCTTATAGTACTATCAAGACGAAAAACTATGGTAGCGCCGACTGGGTTTACCGGAGCTGTGCTATTTTTTTTTTTGTGAGAGCTTAGAACTGGGGTGGAGGATGCTGCCAGCATTGTATATAAAACCTATAGTAATATCAAAACACACGATTTAATAATTTAGCTCCCGTTGGTAAGGGGGCGCTGCCATAGCAATTTTCACTCGGAAGAGTAAAATGAAGGAATAAAAATGTGTGTGTTAGAACAGAAAAATGTATTTAGCACAGTAATAGGAGTAAGGGAAAGATCCGAAAACGGATGTTTGCATTTAGACAGACCAGAACTAAGGCGGGAGAAATTACAAAAACAAAATAGTTGTTTCTTTTGTAATTGATATAATTGGAAGATTAAGCGGATCACAAGAAATAAAACACGACTAGTTTCGATGAAAGATAAAAAGCAAGAGAGATAAGTTTTATTGTTTGACAGGTAAAATATGTAAGTATGTACATGAGTTACAATGAACCAAGGAGTTGCCAGTAATTTAATTTTTAGTTTACTCTATTACAATACTCCCACTTAAACAAAAATAAACTAAGTTAATTTTTTATCTGGCAAATCTCAAACCTAGTCCCTTAGCGCAAAAATCGTTCTTATATTTTGAAACCACCTTGGTCAAGAAGTCTGCCAGCATTTGATTAGTCTCGATGTATTGTACTTTGATGTTTCCTTCGGTAACTTCGTGCCTTACGAAGTGGTGTTTTATATCGATTTGCTTGGATCTAGCTCGATAAGCATTAATACTGATAGATCAATCGCACTCTTGTTGTCGCAGAATATAGTTGGCGTATGTGTGCTACCAGTCAGATCTTCGATTAGGCGTTTTAGCCAAAGCGCTTCTTGTGTGGCTGCCGATAGAGACATATATTCCTCCTCTGATGTCGAAGGCGCTACTGTTCGCTGCTTCTTGGAGTTCCAAGAAAGAGGTGCTCCCTGTAGCATAAACGCGTAGCCTGTGGTTGAATGCCTTTCATCTACGTCGGAGGCCCAATCTGAGTCGCAGTAGCCGCAAAATTCTGACTTGCCATGTTTGCTATAAACAAGTTTCGCATCTATCGTGCCTTTGAGGTACCTGAAAATACGTTTAATAGCTGACCAATGAGGCTTACCAGGATTATTATTGAATCAGCTGATAGAACTGACAGCATATGCCAGATCGGGACGAGTCACTTGAGCAGCGTACATGAGGCTGCCAACGGCTTCTTGGTACGGCACCTTCTTCATCTCATCCTGTTCTTCTTGGACACATCTCCTTAAACAAAGCTTGATTGGTATCCATTGGTGTCGATATAGGGTTGCAGTCACTCATATGAAAACGTTGTAGAATTTCTTGAATACCCAACTAACAATTTAACTTCTATAAGGGTAAATCGAAGCTATTTTCAATTCAGCAAAATTGCTTCTATAAGGCCTAACAAAAATACGTTTGGCGCATCAGGGAAGCTTGTGAAGCTTTTAAACAGATAATTACAGGCTAAGTAGATAAAAAGAATGTATTTCTTGTAGGCCTTATAGAAGCCAACAACTTTCATAACTTCTTCAGAAAAGCTATTTGCAAGTTCCTAATGCAGATTAATATTTGCATAAGGAAGCTCCTTTGCAAACATTACAACACTTGTACTAGGCCTTATAAAAGCCTTGTCGAAGTATCACCCAAACACAAACAAAAAAAATAAATTTATTTTCAAACTCATTTTTATTTTATGATTTTCTCTGTTAATCGTCCAAGTAAAGGATTTTGTTGTGAAATTTTTGATACAATTATTAAATTTAAGAGAAAAAAACACTTACTTGCTGATGAAAATCTGGGAGTTGAACCTGAGATGAGCTGGTTTGAGGCCGATACCTTTTTTTTTTTTTTTGTAATTCATTTTTATTTTTCTTCAACTTATAACTATCTTAAAGCTAGACAAAAATTCATAAAAACTAGCCTACTTATCCATAACTTATATCTAACTTACTGGCCCTATACGGGCGCTCTAAATTATTCCATTATCTTAATACTAATGCCTTTCGGCCTTAAAACTATTTTGTATATAATATTTCATGGTTTTATTTTTCACCAAGAAATAATGACAAAAAACTTGGTATCAATATCTTTTTTTTTAAATGTTTCTTATATAAAACTTAAAACTAATTAAAACCAATTAAAACTACTTATAACTAATTAAAACTACCTAAAACTACTTAACAACTAGAACAGCCACAGCAAGCATTTTTGTTTGATTTATGTTTTTTTTTTTCTTGTATATATATATTTTTTTTTTTTTTTTTTTTTTTTTTTTTTTTTTGGTGCCACCATAACTGCCCTACTTAAAACTAACACCTAAAACTATGTAAGTCGGCCATGACATACCAAAGCAACTACCATATTATCCTTTTAATTTAAGCATTATTTAACCACCAAAACTGGTTCTCTTGCTTCACCCTATCTCTTTAAGATGTTTTTTTCCGAAGTTCCTAAAAATGTATTATAGAACTTCTTACATCATTTTATTGGTCTACTTTTGAATGTATAAAATTGAAAAAAGAAAAAATTAAAATATAAAAAGAAGGCTTCTATAAGTAGCCTCAAACATAGGTACTAAGAAAAAACGTGTTTTTTTTAAACTTGTTGAGCTGTAAAAGCGTAGTCACATTTAGTCAAAAAATTTAGTATGCCAAGGTGTGCTCCATGCTTCCTAGATGACAGGACTGAAGAATTTACCGATAGATACCGACAGACCTGCAAGTTATGATCAAATTAGTGTCAAAAAAGTTTTAATTTCTCAGAAACTGTTTGTAAGAACGAAATTTTCGAGCCCTCTATTTTTAGGTAGAATGTGTACCTTTATTTTAAAAATAAAACAATATTCATGTGTAGGCCCAGGTCAGGGATATTCGATATTTTACGCAACCCTTTATTCTGGACCCAACATTTTTTTCAACTTTCAACTTAATTTTCTTGGAAAAAATACATCAGGTAAACAATTATTTTACTATAGTTTAAATTATATGAAAGTACAGAATGAAAAATAACCAAAAGGATTAGAGATAATCCCACAATTTTATTGGTAACACGAAAAATGCATGACAGGTAAAAATTAAGAATAAATGGTTTTTTTCTGTATGTGGGATTTTCCATGTACCTGTGTAGGAAACGATCTATTATTTTTCAAATCAAGAAACAGCCAACCGTTACAGTTTTAGAATCGCTTTCCGATTAGTATAGATTTGAACCTGCGAATTTAAATAATATATCATGAGATAAATTGTGGATTTCGTTTGCGAAATTGGTGGTGGAGATGCATAGGTGTGTATGTGTGGACTGGTAGAGAGTGATTTCGAACTTTTAAACAGCTGACATCCATTTGATGAACTTGAAATGGCATGAAGAAAATTTAGAGAGAGCATTTACTGGCTTGGGTAGATTTCACCCACACTAACAACCAAGTCAATGATGGAGGTTTTTCCGGAGATGTTTTTTGGTTGGATTTTGACTGGCAAATCTTGATTTTGATACACTTATTATTCAAAAATTTTAAAATGAATTTAGAGACCAAAATCATGATTTTTCAGTCAAAAACTCAGTCAGAAACAACGATCCCGGAAACTTTTGTGTGGCCATTTTCATGAAGGCTTGTCTTCGAAGACTCTCTAAGCGCTTCTGATTCCGACGGGCTATAAAAGGCCAAGTCGACAAACATTCGCTCTCTTGTGTGTCAGACAAATTCGTAGGGTTACCTTCTCGCGGCGGGAGATTTAAAACTTAAAAGTCGGTATCGGTAGTATACTTTTTAACGAAATAATATTCTACAATCTAACAAAAATTTAAAAGAAAAAGTACAAAAAGTAAAAATAAAAAAAAAAAGACAAAGCGTTTTTTTTACAAAAAATAAGTAAAGTTTTTGGTGTGAAAAAAAAAAAAATTCAATTTGTCGCTAAATTAAGAATAAATTTGATCACCACGTTCTTGTGTTATCTAGACACGAAAATATATCGTAACTCAGAAAAAAACAGTGCTTACACGTGGAAATACATTTTCCGTGAAAATTCGTGCACGCACCATTAAAATCCATGGGAAAAACTCCATAGTTGACTACCTACCTATTCGCTATTTTCTAAAAATAAAAAAAAAAAGTAAAAAAATCGATAAAAAAAAAGTGTCTCTACCCAAAAAAAAAAAAAAGCGCAAGAAAAAAAAGGCTTATTAAACCTACCGCACACACACAAAAAAATTCTTATCAATATAAATAGTATAGATTCATCCCCAGAAACCACATGCAAAAAAAATTTAAGTTACCCCGAAAGCCCCGAAAACTAAAGTGTACCTACAAACTAATGCATTAATCCCCGCATGCAAACCCCGCAAAAAAAAAAAAAAAAACAAAAAAAAAAAAAACCCACCCAAGTGAAAAAACAAAAAAAAAAAATCCATTCCTGATTCGTCCATCACACTTGTAAAAACATCCAAAGTCCGAATTTGACTCCAATCCAGAGTCTCAACGATGTCCATGACCACCCTGCGTCTCTACCATCATGGAACGATACACCCAACCACCACAGTACAAGCTTTTTTGTGTATCTACACTTAACTTTATTTTTTTTTATGTATAAAGCCTAGTTTATATTTAAGTGTAAAATCTATTTTCAAATTTTTAGTCAAAAATCTACTTCATTCTAATTTTTTTATTATATTTCTTTTTCTTTGTAATCATTTTTTTAATTAAAATATGAATAAAATAAATAAATGTGCATGATTCCTAATTCACCAAATCGATCAACTTATTGTTAGTATCAATCATCGGTCCGGTCAGCTGTGTATGTGTAGTGATATTTGGTACGTCCAACTATTTTTTTTCCCAACTTGAATGTAAATCTAGCTACCACATTCTCTGGAGCGGTGCACCACCCCATAGGAATAAATATGGTAAGTTTTTTTTGAATTTATTTAAAAAAATATTTGAATGAACTAAATGCACTTTTATAAAAATACACACCTTTACCAAACGATCCAATAAAAAAATAACGATATATTGATTCCATCTACATGTAAATGTTCATTGGTTCATTTGGTGAAATCGGATGAAATAAAATACAATAAATTATAAAACAATCATACGAAGAGAGGAAACTTGAAACTCTTAGCCAGGTTTCAAACCTCTGTATTTTTTGTGTCTTGTTTAAGTTGAATTGGTACATTTGGTGAAATCGGATGAAATAAAATACAGTAAATTATAAAAGAATTCATACGAAGAGAGGAAATTTGAAACTCTTAGCCAGGTTTCAAACCTCTGTAATTTTTTTTTGTATTGTTTATGTTGAATTTGCTCTATGAAATTAATTCTTATATAGTATATGGATATATATATGACACGAATTAAATAAAAGAAAAAAAAAGTAATAGGCAAAATCGGTTCCTTTTCTTATATAGAAAATTTTTTTTTTTAATTTAATTTATAGTTATACCATACAAGGTTATGTAAACCATTTAACTTTTTTTATTATTATTGTGGATTAGCTTAGACTAACTGATGTATGTATCGTTTGGCTGATTCTTGCTTCTTAGAAGAAAATAAAGTAAATTTTTGGAATTGTACAACAAGAACCTCTGTACAGGCTAGCTTTCTTGTTGTTGGCTATTTGATTACAAATGGTTAGGTTAGATGTAAGTTTTTTTTGTTAATAGATTAAGTAACCCTTAAAATTTTCACTTGAATAAACAAATGTCTTAATTTTTTTATGAAATTATTTTGGATAAAATTTTGTTTGGATTTTTATCTCTCGCTCGAAACTTATTTGGGAAGATGTTCCTTCATTTAATTCCTAGGTTTTAGGTGAGCCTCGATGAAACATGACCCATGAATAGGTGAATTTCTCGTGGGTGGATATGGCGATGATACAAGAGAAGAAATTATGAGGATCGGAAAAGATGGGTTTAAAAGTATACATGGTATTGTAGTTTTTTTGTTTCTTCTTTTAGGCTGATGACAAAAAGAAGGTCGTTTACAAGAAGATGATTAGGAGAACCTAAACTTCTATGTATTAGTTTTACTATACATATGTTTGGTCCGTGAATTACGTATAAGTATTTAGTTTACGTTTATCAACAACCTAAATTAGGGGCTATTACAAATAGTAGAGGGAGTGATAGCCAAGGCTGTGTCTTTATGATACGAGGGTGGGTTTACCTCAGAGAGACCCCAACACCTACGTCTCTCCTCACTTTTGGGGAACGGAAAAATATCGATATATACAATTAAGGACGAATACGGGCTTCAGACTTTTGAACCCAATTTCTTTTAAATTTATCTCCCGGCATGAAAAACGTAGCGACCGTTCAGAGCTACAACAGCAAGGACCGCCCCCCCATCCGACGAGCTTAGTCGTGCTTATGCAAGCATGCCACGCTGTTGTTGCCTGAGCACCCTTTCTTTCCTGCTGCCAGGATCAGCCCACTGTTCCTGTAAGTAGTGGGTTGTAATGGTGGTTAATGGAAGGAAAGGTTTTAGGACTCGTGTCAAAGAGGTTTCATTATTGTGCTGTCATGTTTTTGTTCAATCGTTTTTAGCACCTCTTCGATTTGAGAGAACAGAAAACCTCTGGCGAGAGTCCTTATGCCGACAACACCTCGGTTCCGTTACAGGTGGCGCCCAACGTGGGGCCCGATTCGTCCTTGAATTTCCATCCTATAGTTAGCTGATATTCTTTTTTTTTAAACTGAGTGCTTTTTAAGCATGGAAGTTTCATACAAGGTGTATTGTTATATTTATAGTTTGAACGGTTTTGTTTTTATTTTATTTTAAAACTTTGTGAGTGTAAAGTTTGGAGCGGACGACCAGTAAATGGGTTGACCTATTTTCCCCGTTTAGCCTGTTGCGACAATCCGATACTTAAACTAACCATTGTTTGGAAAATCAAAGTTCTTTGAATGCTTGAATCCATATTTTCCGGTCTTAACGAGGATTATAGTGTTGTTCAAGTAATGCAATGGAATTTTGGTAATAGAGAGAACAATCAATGAACGCCCGTTATTATAAGCTCAGGAAGAATGTAATAGGTCTGTTGCGAATTGAACAGTTTTCAAATCTTAAATCTAACATTAAAGCTATACCTCAATACCAAATTTCGATTTTTTTTTCTCTATCTTAAACGATATACAAACTTTAGCAATATACATACCAAGGTCTTTCAGCTTTTAACTAACCGTCCAGTTTCCAGTGAGTGCAATGTGTATACAAAATCATCATCTCATCGATCTTCAATCTTTCTTTTGCATTCGTCACATCCACCCGAAATATATATGAACAACAACAACCAAAGTAAAATTTTCTTTTGAATAGTTTGAAATAACTCAATTCGATCAGTTTTGCGTTAAATCTTTTCTATATAGTTTTTTTTTAGTTCTCTAAATTTTTGATTCCAGTTTAATAGATAATACAGTTTTGATTAAGATTATATTGTACCATAGTGGGTACACTGTTTAAAAGGTTTACCTTTGAATTCATTTTGAAGTTTTTTTTTTCTTCGTATTGATCTTGATTTTTGAAATAAAAGTAAGATACTTTTTTTCTCAAATTTCCTTTTAAATTTTTGAAGTTTAGGTACAAGCAGCGTTGTGTCTAGTGGTTAATTTTAATAGTTTCTCATCTACCAAGAATCAAGTCGTTTTAGATTTAGTAACGGTTGCAAACTTATGTCCCATTTGGAAGGTGAAAATCATTTTTTGCGTTCAGGTCGTAGTTGGGGTATTAGTAGAACCAATCGTGGTCGTGGTTATAGAGGCCGTCGTAGTCGTGGTCGTTTCAATAATAATTACAGACGCCTAACAATGTCTGAGACTGGAAATACTGTTACACCTAGCCATCCAGGCTCTTTAAATGAAACTGCTGAATCGCAAAATAGAGGATCTGGGGAAAGACCTCCAACACCAGACAGACAGGAACATGCAGAGGTTGCAGCAGGTTCTCGAAGTAATCGTGGAGATCCTAACAAGAAGCTTCCAGGAAACGGTAATGAAGATTTAGACATTCCAACGTATATCCAAGGTTTGGTAACGGCAACCATCGGAGTCAGTAGAGCTGAAGATCTGCAAGTGATCCGTAGAGAGTTGGATATGAATAGAGAAGAAATGAAGAAACAAATGGCGACTATTATACGCGAAACCTTAGCGGCTAACACACCTTCGGTGCAGAGCGAGTACGAGGTTCGTAGACGAGCACCACCCACCGAAGCTATTCCACCTTCTCTGTCTCATCATAACACAGCTCAAGTTACGGATGCCGCTCGACTTTCGGCCCAGGGGAGTAATTTAAATCCGAGCGCATCCGAATTTCTTGCTCGAGTTCGGAACATGACCCTGAATGATGTTTCTATGGAACCTTCTGTAGAAAATCAATCGCAAGGTAATGTGGCATCCTCAAATTCGAGGGTTAAGGCTCACAGTTTCCACAAGTGGGGTTTAAAATACGACAACGTAAATATGACCGTGGATGAGTTCATATTTAGGTTGGAAAGACTTAAAAGTTGTTTTAATGCTACGTGGGAAGAGATTGTTCTACATTTCCACCAATTTGTTAGTGGGCAAGTAGAAACCTGGTTTTGGGTCTTCCTCAAAAGTAACCCCTCAATAACTTGGACTGCCTTACGTTTTGCTTTAGTAGAACAGTTTCGTTCCCTTGAAACGGATAGTGAACTTTCCAGACTCATGTATGATCGTCGTCAAGGCTCTAATGAATCTTTCGATGATTTTTACATGGCAATACAGAAACTGAACACGCGGTTACTTATTCCTAAACCCAACACGGAGCTAATAACTCTCTTAAAGCAAAATGTGAAAAGACGGATGGGAGAGTTGCTGTTGACCTATAGACCTACAGGGTTAAATGAAATGGTCTATGTTTGCCGAAATATTGAAAAATATTTAAGCGAGCAGGATGGACAGAAAGCTAGAGGTCAGGTGACTCAACCATTCCGCAGACATGTAAATGAGCTAGGAACGACGGAGGATTTCTTTTCACCATCTACTGCAGTCGAAGCCATCCAGGAAATTCGAGATACCAGCAATTACATTTGCTGGAACTGCAGAAAACTAGGCCATGGATTTATGGAATGTCCTGTTTCCCAGCGGTCCCTATTCTGCTTCCGATGTGGGAAGGAAGGTACCACTTCACCTCAATGCACAAGTGTGAAATGCTCGGGAAACGCAAGGAAGAGCAAAACCTCGACCGGGATGTCTTGCTCGCAAAACCGGAATCCGGAAACCCCATAAACCAAACCCCAATATCTAAACAATATTCTATTCCGACACCAATCCAAATTTTAAAAAGACCAACCGACTCATTAGCTATAGTACAAAATACGCCGCCCCCGAAACAGAAAATATCTTCTCCAACTAAAAGTCTTCATCAACGGCAGGTTGAGTACTATGCCGCCAGAGACAGGATCTTTGGTACTACAAAATCTCACATCTCAAACAGAATAGCCAGAATACGAAAACGAAAAAAGAAAAAAAAAGATGAAATGAAAAGTATCGAAGCCACAAGATTGTGTTGCTGTGACGATCCTCGGCCTTACGCGAATGTCAACATTTTGGGAGAAATCATGCTTGGACTACTAGATAGCGGTGCTAGCATCAGCTGTTTAGGTGCAGGTGGGGAGGATTTTCTCCGCAAACACAATATTACCATTACTAAATTTTCTGCCAATGTCCAAACAGCGGGCGGACATAAACAACCGATAGTTGGAAAAGTAATAGTTGATACATCGTACAAGAATATGACCAAGCCAATGGAACTTTATTTAGTCCCAATCATGAACCAAAAGTTAATTTTAGGGGTTGATTTTTGGAAAGAATTTAGTCTTGCCCCACATTTGATATCTGAAATCTCAGCCCCGGACATGACGTCTGATTGTATTGCTTCAGAGATGCGAGAACTTTCAGGGGAGGAGCTTGATAAACTAAAGACAGCCATCAGTGTGTTTCCGTCCTATGCTAAGCTTGGCTTGGGCAAAACCACACTTGAAGAACATGTAATCGATACAGGGGATGCCGAGCCGATAAAACAAAGACACTATCCTGTGTCTCCAGCGGTTCAACAGCTTTTGTATGAGGAACTGGATCGCTTACTTGCCATGGGCATTATTGAGGAAAGTAATAGTCCATGGAGCTCTCCAGTAGTCTTGGTGCGAAAACCGGGCAAAAACCGGATGTGCCTCGACTACCGGAAAGTTAATGCCAAGACTAAGAAGAGCGCGTATCCTCTGACTCAGATTCAAGCTGTGCTTAGTCGTATTTCAGATACACAGTACATTTCTAGTGTGGATCTGAAAGACGCCTTTCTGCAGATACCGTTGGAGGCATCATCGCGGGAAAAGACTGCGTTCACGGTTCCCGGTAGACCTTTGTACCAGTTCAAGGTAATGCCCTTTGGCCTTTGCAATGCACCGCAACGTCTTTGCAAACTGATGGACAAAGTGGTTCCCCATGAACTAAGAGAAAAGGTTTTTGTTTATCTTGACAATCTTCTGATAGTCTCAAGCACCTTCGAAGAGCACCTACGATTTTTGAACATCATCGCTGAAAATCTGAAAGCAGCAGGTCTGACGATTAACCTAGAAAAGTCGAAATTCTGCTTTAAAGAGCTTAGGTATTTAGGTTACGTCATCGGCGATGGATGTCTCAAAACGGACCCGGCAAAAGTATCAGCAATTAAAGACTTCCCAATCCCCCAAAATCAGCGCCAAGTTCGAAGATTCTTAGGTATGTCTGGCTGGTACCGTAGATTTGTACGAGACTATTCAACTCTTGCGACTCCCATTACAAACACCTTAAAAAAAGACAAGAAGTTTGAGTTTGATTCCGACGCGATTAAGTCTTTTAACACCATCAAGGATATGTTAACTACATCCCCGGTTCTAGTGACACCAGATTACAGCAAGCCTTTTTACATTTTGTGTGATGCTTCATCGAGCGGAATAGGAGGGGTGTTATGTCAAAAAGACGAAGAAGGCAACGAACGCCCTATCTTTTATTACTCGCACAAAATGAATAAGGCCCAGTGCAACTACAGTGTCACGGAACGCGAGTGCTTGGCTGCAGTCCGGAGTATTGAGCAATTCCGACCGTATGTGGAAGGGTATCACTTCCATGTAGTAACAGACCATGCAAGCCTGAAGTGGTTGATGAGCCAAAAGGATCTCAGTGGAAGATTGGCTCGATGGAGTCTAAAGCTACAAGGGTATGATTTTGAAATCGAGCATCGAAAAGGTTCCCAACATGTCGTACCAGATGCTCTGTCAAGAGTGTATGCTGCGGATGTTTTGAACCTTGATGACATATCGAAATCGTGTTCTAATGATGTGCTGCACGTAGATCTAACGGATCCCAGTTTTAAATCTGAGGAATACCTTCAGGTCATAGACAACATCGTAAAGCAAAAGGAACAGCTGCCTGATCTTCAAGTCTCGGACAATTTCGTGTATAAGAAGGTTAGACACAGCACAGGTTGTCCTCTTGAGGATGACCTAGGATGGAAGCTATGGATTCCACCGCAGCTCACCGACCATTTGATATCCTTGGCTCATGAACCACCAAAAGCTTCTCATGGAGGTTTCGGAAAGACTCTAAGCCGGCTTCGCAACCAATTTTACTGGCCAAACATGGCATCGCAGATAAGGAACTACATTTCTCGCTGTGAGGTTTGTAAAACTTCCAAGGCCTCGAACCAGATCTTGCGACAACCGATGGGAAAAGCCTTTACCGTGGAACGACCCTTCCAACACGTGTATATGGACTTTCTCGGACCTTACCCAAGGTCTAAGGCTGGTCACACGATGATTATAATAGCTCTAGATCAGCTTACAAAATTTGTTATCATCCAAGCCTTAAGAAAAGCGACAGCAGAAACAGCTATAAAATTCCTACACGATCAGATTCTATGCACTTTTGGCGTTCCAGAATCGATTTTGACTGATAATGGCAGTCAATTTAAAAGTTCAGCATTTGCAAAGCTATTGAATTCGTACGGTATACAACACATTAAAACGGCAGTTTACGCACCTCAGGCCAACGCCAGCGAACGAGTGAATCGTTCACTCCTGGCCGCGATTAGGTCTTATTTGGGAAAGGATCAACGGGACTGGGATATACACCTTCCTTCGATCAGCTGTGCCTTGAGAACAGCTGAGCATTCCGCAATTAATATGTCACCGTACGAAGCTTTATTTGGGCAAACAATGATTCAGCACGGTTCTGACTATGCGCTCTTGCGAAAGCTGAACTGTGTGAACAATTCCGAGGTAAACCTTATCCCAAAATCATCGAAAATGAACCTTATTCATTCAACGCTTAAAGAATCGCTTCAAAAAGCTCATTTAACTTATGAACACGCTTACAATTTGAGGAGCAAGGACGTAAAATATAATATTGGTGACATCGTATATAAGCGTAACTTTGTCTTGAGCGATAAAAGTAAGCATATAAACGCAAAATTATGCCCCAAATTTACGAAAGCAAAAATCCGCAAAATTATTGGTAATAGTCTTTTTGAGTTACAAGATATGGATGGGAAGGTTATAGGTATTTTTCACTCGAAGGACCTCAAGAAGTAGTAATGTACCAATGCCCGGCTAATTCAGTCTGTGCATGAGACTAATCAGGGGTGGGTCGACTAATGATGAGAAATGAGTGAATGCATAAGGAATCGTTTCGTTTTCTTTTCCATTTTGAATCTCGAGGTTCCCCAAAATGTAAACGTTTGTAGGAAACGATCTATTATTTTTCAAATCAAGAAACAGCCAACCGTTACAGTTTTAGAATCGCTTTCCGATTAGTATAGATTTGAACCTGCGAATTTAAATAATATATCATGAGATAAATTGTGGATTTCGTTTGCGAAATTGGTGGTGGAGATGCATAGGTGTGTATGTGTGGACTGGTAGAGAGTGATTTCGAACTTTTAAACAGCTGACATCCATTTGATGATCTTGAAATGGCATGAAGAAAATTTAGAGAGAGCATTTACTGGCTTGGGTAGATTTCACCCACACTAACAACCAAGTCAATGATGGAGGTTTTTCCGGAGATGTTTTTTGGTTGGATTTTGACTGGCAAATCTTGATTTTGATACACTTATTATTCAAAAATTTTAAAATGAATTTAGAGACCAAAATCATGATTTTTCAGTCAAAAACTCAGTCAGAAACAACGATCCCGGAAACTTTTGTGTGGCCATTTTCATGAAGGCTTGTCTTCGAAGACTCTCTAAGCGCTTCTGATTCCGACGGGCTATAAAAGGCCAAGTCGACAAACATTCGCTCTCTTGTGTGTCAGACAAATTCGTAGGGTTACCTTCTCGCGGCGGGAGATTTAAAACTTAAAAGTCGGTATCGGTAGTATACTTTTTAACGAAATAATATTCTACAATCTAACAAAAATTTAAAAGAAAAAGTACAAAAAGTAAAAATAAAAAAAAAAAAAGACAAAGCGTTTTTTTTACAAAAAATAAGTAAAGTTTTTGGTGTGAAAAAAAAAAAAATTCAATTTGTCGCTAAATTAAGAATAAATTTGATCACCACGTTCTTGTGTTATCTAGACACGAAAATATATCGTAACTCAGAAAAAAACAGTGCTTACACGTGGAAATACATTTTCCGTGAAAATTCGTGCACGCACCATTAAAATCCATGGGAAAAACTCCATAGTTGACTACCTACCTATTCGCTATTTTCTAAAAATAAAAAAAAAAAAGTAAAAAAATCGATAAAAAAAAGTGTCTCTACCCAAAAAAAAAAAAAGCGCAAGAAAAAAAAGGCTTATTAAACCTACCGCACACACACAAAAAAATTCTAATCAATATAAATAGTATAGATTCATCCCCAGAAACCACATGCAAAAAAAATTTAAGTTACCCCGAAAGCCCCGAAAACTAAAGTGTACCTACAAACTAATGCATTAATCCCTGCATGCAAACCCCGCAAAAAAAAAAAAAAAAAACAAAAAAAAAAAAAACCCACCCAAGTGAAAAAACAAAAAAAAAAATCCATTCCTGATTCGTCCATCACACTTGTAAAAACATCCAAAGTCCGAATTTGACTCCAATCCAGAGTCTCAACGATGTCCATGACCACCCTGCGTCTCTACCATCATGGAATGATACACCCAACCACCACAGTACAAGCTTTTTTGTGTATCTACACTTAACTTTATTTTTTTTTATGTATAAAGCCTAGTTTATATTTAAGTGTAAAATCTATTTTCAAATTTTTAGTCAAAAATCTACTTCATTCTAATTTTTTTATTATATTTCTTTTTCTTTGTAATCATTTTTTTAATTAAAATATGAATAAAATAAATAAATGTGCATGATTCCTAATTCACCAAATCGATCAACTTATTGTTAGTATCAATCATCGGTCCGGTCAGCTGTGTATGTGTAGTGATATTTGGTACGTCCAACTATTTTTTTTCCCAACTTGAATGTAAATCTAGCTACCACATTCTCTGGAGCGGTGCACCACCCCATAGGAATAAATATGGTAAGTTTTTTTTTGAATTTATTTAAAAAAATATTTGAATGAACTAAATGCACTTTTATAAAAATACACACCTTTACCAAACGATCCAATAAAAAAATAACGATATATTGATTCCATCTAAATGTTCATTGGTTCATTTGGTGAAATCGGATGAAATAAAATACAATAAATTATAAAACAATCATACGAAGAGAGGAAACTTGAAACTCTTAGCCAGGTTTCAAACCTCTGTATTTTTTGTGTCTTGTTTAAGTTGAATTGGTACATTTGGTGAAATCGGATGAAATAAAATACAGTAAATTATAAAAGAATTCATACGAAGAAAGGAAATTTGAAACTCTTAGCCAGGTTTCAAACCTCTGTAATTTTTTTTTGTATTGTTTATGTTGAATTTGCTCTATGAAATTAATTCTTATATAGTATATGGATATATATATGACACGAATTAAATAAAAGAAAAAAAAAGTAATAGGCAAAATCGGTTCCTTTTCTTATATAGAAAATTTTTTTTTTTAATTTAATTTATAGTTATACCATACAAGGTTATGTAAACCATTTAACTTTTTTTATTATTATTGTGGATTAGCTTAGACTAACTGATGTATGTATCGTTTGGCTGATTCTTGCTTCTTAGAAGAAAATAAAGTAAATTTTTGGAATTGTACAACAAGAACCTCTGTACAGGCTAGCTTTCTTGTTGTTGGCTATTTGATTACAAATGGTTAGGTTAGATGTAAGTTTTTTTTGTTAATAGATTAAGTAACCCTTAAAATTTTCACTTGAATAAACAAATGTCTTAATTTTTTTATGAAATTATTTTGGATAAAATTTTGTTTGGATTTTTATCTCTCGCTCGAAACTTATTTGGGAAGATGTTCCTTCATTTAATTCCTAGGTTTTAGGTGAGCCTCGATGAAACATGACCCATGAATAGGTGAATTTCTCGTGGGTGGATGTGGCGATGATACAAGAGAAGAAATTATGAGGATCGGAAAAGATGGGTTTAAAAGTATACATGGTATTGTAGTTTTTTTGTTTCTTCTTTTAGGCTGATGACAAAAAGAAGGTCGTTTACAAGAAGATGATTAGGAGAACCTAAACTTCTATGTATTAGTTTTACTATACATATGTTTGGTCCGTGAATTACGTATAAGTATTTAGTTTACGTTTATCAACAACCTAAATTAGGGGCTATTACAAATAGTAGAGGGAGTGATAGCCAAGGCTGTGTCTTTATGATACGAGGGTGGGTTTACCTCAGAGAGACCCCAACACCTACGTCTCTCCTCACTTTTGGGGAACGGAAAAATATCGATATATACAATTAAGGACGAATACGGGCTTCAGACTTTTGAACCCAATTTCTTTTAAATTTATCTCCCGGCATGAAAAACGTAGCGACCGTTCAGAGCTACAACAGCAAGGACCCCCCCCATCCGACGAGCTTAGTCGTGCTTATGCAAGCATGCCACGCTGTTGTTGCCTGAGCACCCTTTCTTTCCTGCTGCCAGGATCAGCCCACTGTTCCTGTAAGTAGTGGGTTGTAATGGTGGTTAATGGAAGGAAAGGTTTTAGGACTCGTGTCAAAGAGGTTTCATTATTGTGCTGTCATGTTTTTGTTCAATCGTTTTTAGCACCTCTTCGATTTGAGAGAACAGAAAACCTCTGGCGAGAGTCCTTATGCCGACAACACCTCGGTTCCGTTACACCTGTTGCGTTTTTCAAATCAATTAGAAACAAACAATATTTATTGTTGTTTAAAGTTTTATTGCTTTGTCTTTGTTGTGTGTTACCTAATTTTTTATTACCTTTAATCCATTATTAGAATTTTCAAACTCTTTTTTAAAAATATATAAATAAAGGATTAATGAAAAATTATAAGCCAGTGTTGAGCAATTGTGGAGTTGTGAAAGGTGTCATTAATAAATTCTATCTCTGAGATTAACCAATAAGCTAAAAAAATCTCAGCATATTAAAATGGATTTAATTCAAATTCCGTATTCAGTGCTGTGTAGTTATTAAGTAGTGCTGACGCTACTATTGCTGAAAATCTACGACCATTTTTTGAAAGGGAATACCCCAAAAACCTCATTTTTGAATAGTTTAAATAGTAGAAATATTGTTTTTATATTATTTTTTAAGTATTTGTTTTTTAAAAGTTTACAATATATATTTATACATTACTTCTTTACTCATAAGGCAAAGTGGCTTAATTCGACCTAAGCCGAAAACGTTTTTTTTTATATTATTATACATATGCAAAAATTAGCTTTTTTTCTGTCATATCGACGCATTTTTATTCCAACTAGAAATCTTTTTTTGGGGATGTCAAAACGGTTTATTTCATTAAAACTCATTAAAATGCATTTGGAAAAGCGTCTTAATTGTAGGGCCATAACACAGTATGTCTAAGAAAGCCGTTTTAAAAAAGTTTAAAAAGTTAGAAATTCCAAAGGGAAAAAATCACTAAGTGTATTTTAGCCACTTTTCAAAATAAGATTTTCGTCTGTATGAAACCTTATGAGTACTTAAGCCATTTTTCTCTTTTGAAATTCTGATTAGTATTGACTGAAGCCCTTTTTCCAAAACATGTTTAAAAAAATATTTAGACTCATGTGTATTTAAGCCACTTTTACAAACTGAAAAAGAAAATTATTGTTTCTTTTTTGTTTGTGAAAAGTGAATTATCGGACATAGGTCACTTTACCAAACCAATTATAAAAAAAAAACGATTTTAAATTCAAATAAGCCGTTTTACTCAGATCAAAGTAACCTGAATTTTAATATTATTTAAAGGGAAAATCGGCTATTCTTGACATAAGCCACATTATTTTTCATTTCGTTTCGTGATCCGTGAAGTCAACCTCGTATTAAAAAATTGAAGAAGTGTTTATTATTATATTTAACGAAAAAGTGTATGAATGTGTATTGTTAAAAAAAAAACATTATAATTGTTGTGTATCTATTTAAAAACAAGTATTTAAAAGAAAAGCTGGTGATTATTTTAAAATATTTGCGAAAGTGAAAAGTAAAGAAAATAACATGGAAAGATCAAAATGATGCTTAAGCTTGCTCTCCTAAAAAGTTATAAAAAATCGAATCCTGAACCAGCAAGAATTGTATTTTCCAACGGTATGTATCTTATTATACTATGCTTTAGTCTAGTTTTAGGAGAGGATACATTTTTGGCATTTATTTGTTGTTGTATGTAAAATTTATCTTTAGCAAAATTGAGTTGTGCGAATTAGTAATATTGTTAACTTTGCTAAATTGTTTTTTTTTTTTTAGCTGCAAAACAAAAGACTAAACGGTGTTCAAGACTAAATCTTTACAATTTTCATACTTCAATATGCGCTGTTGAATTTTATTTTTGCTTAACATTTCACTACCTTTTTTTCATTATTATTAAAGTGAAATATGTATACATACTTAAAAATAGCTATTTATTTTTCCTATAATACATACTCCTAATTCTGTATTCCGATCTCAAATTGTGTTTTATTTTCAATTTGTCTTCATTAAAAAAAAAACACAAAAATAATATCTTGTGAAGACCGCCAAAAAATGTATCTTTTCACTTCAAGAGTGGCAAAATTTTATCCTCGACTATTATTTTAAGTCCAATTTGCACACGGCATAACATTCAGTATCTGAATAACTTTTTCTTTAAGGTGAAAGGGCTTCGAACACTCCAAGCTGCTCTTCGGTCAGAGAAAAAACTTTTTCAGCTTTTAAGAAGTTTGATGGTAAGACATTCTTTTACTGCAATATCTTAAGGCACATACTAATTGGCGTTTTATTTTTTTTTTACAGAAAACGAAATTTTCGAGCCAGTTGTTTCCAATGAAACAGCAACAAACTGTGTTAGTGAGCTGCCGGTTTCCATTTCAAATAATTTGAAATGTACGTTTGAACCTGAAGTTATGGCAGACGATTCATTTTCCGAAGACAGTGATGATAGCGTTGCAGATAAAGACTGCCAACAACCGGAGAAATCACCGCAAACCGAGTTTTCTGATTCTGAAATCGAGGAAATGGCTATGCAAATAGAGCAAAATTTACATCAAACCATCGATAATCCTTCAGAAGCAACCAAAGAAACACGAAAGGTAAGAAGACAAAAAAGAAATTTGGGACAAAAATATACGACTCGTACTGGAAAAACTGTGTCCTCGAGAAAATCTACCCCTCTTTCTGTTTGCCAACGAAAATGTATCTACAAAATTTCTCAAACAGATCAAGAAATAATCTTTAAACAATATTGGGAACTGGGAAATTACAATCTTAAAATGGCATTTGTATCTGGCTTGATTTCCATTGAGGAAAAGAAAACGACCCGTGCAAAACAAAGTGGAAAAACTTCCCGAAATCGTCAGTTTTCATACAAATATTTTCTTAACCTGAACAACGTCAGGACGCAAGTATGTCAGAAATGCTTTAAAAAAGTTTTGGGTGAAACTGACCGGTTCTTGAAAACCGTCATTTCAAAGAAAATTGAATCTCCAGGTACAGTAATAATGCAAGATATGCGTGGAAAGAAAGCTCCGATAAACAAAATTTCAGAGGCAAAGAAACAAGAAGTTTTGGATCATATCAGCAGCATTCCTGCATATGAGAGTCATTACACTCGAAAACGGTCTACACAAAAGTATTTTGAGAGCTCCCTGACCTTAACAAAGCTTTATCAATTATACACAGAAACAACTCAATTACCGGTTTCGATAACCAAATACTCCGAAATTTTTAAAAGCCTTAACATAAAATTTAAAAAGCCTAAGGCAGATACATGTACAAAATGTGACATAATTGCGTCTAAAAAAGCAGTGGCTACTGGAGAGGATCTTGTTGCTGTAGAATTAGAACAAAAGCTACACCATTTAGATACTGATGCTGCTTACGATTCGAAAAAAATGGACATTCAAAATGCGAAAAATTTAGAAGGTTTGAGAGTTTTTACTTTTGACCTTCAACAGTGTCTTCCAACTCCTTTTCTGCAAAGTTCTGTTTCTTTTTACAAGAGACAATTGTATACATTTAATTTGACTGTGCATGACTGTATAAATGGTACCCCTCACTGCTATATGTGGCATGAAGGTGTTGCAAACAGAGGTGGAAATGAAGTTGCTTCCTGTTTGCTGGAACACTTGCAATCAGAATCAAGCCTGCCACCCACAACCGATCATGTTATTTTTTATAGTGATAACTGTTTTGGACAAAATAAAAACAAAATGGTGGCAATAATGATGTTGATGCAAGTTTGTGCCTCGTCCAATAACTTGAAACATATTGACCATAAATTTTTGATACCTGGTCACACACACATGGAATGTGACGTTGATCATTCTATCATCGAAAGAAAAAAACATCCTTCAAAATTCACCACCCAAGAGACTGGTATCAATTTATTCGAGGCGTTGGGACAAAAAAAAATTTTTTGGTTAATGAGATGTCACAAACAAAATTTTTAAACTTTGCATCGATCCTCAAAAACAAATGCACATTCCGAAAGGTTGATGAAGACAATAATAAAGTTGATTGGAAAAATATAAGATGGCTCCGTTTTTCATCTGATGCACCCTTCAATATTAACTATAAACATACCTTGGACAAAAACGTACCCTTTAAAACATTAAGTACAAGAAAGCGAGGTTGTAACCAATTAACATTCGAACACTTGGAACCACTTTATGAAGGTCCTAATAAAATTAGTGATGCGAAAAAAGAGGATCTGATGAGCCTTCTTCCATTGATCGATAAGCAATTCCATGATTTTTATAAAACCCTTTGCACGGAATCTACACCTGATTATCATCCTGACCTAACGGAAAAAGAGGAAGATGATGTTTTGGAATAATGAAAAGCTTGTTTCTTCTATGCCATTTGATTAATTTTGTATTATTTTCCGTATTTATTTTTTATACTTCATGTTTAATGAATGAAATTAAAATAAAACTAAAGAAAAAGAGTCCTATGTTTGGAGAAAATTCAATTAAAGAAAATGAATAAAGGCTTATGTATACACAAGTTCAAGCGAAAACAAAAACACAATTTGGAAAAACGTCTTAAATGACCTAAGTCAATTTTAATGACAGAAGATAAAAAGGCAAAAAGGCTTAAATCGGATTTTTGTCTCTACCTATTTGATATTAAATATTTTTTTAAATTCTTGAATACCATAAAAAAGAGCAAAACATAATTGATTAACCGTTACAAATTAAGCCTCCTAACCAAAACAGTTTTTTTTCAAATAATTGTTTTGAGTTTAAATCTCTCTCCTGAAAAATGCTTAAAATCAACTTGAGCCACTTTGCCTTTTTTGTAAAGACTTCTAATATTTATTTAAAATAAACAAATTTAATTTACAAAAACCAAAAAAAAAATGCATTACATTACTCTCGAATTTTTGAAAAATGTCAATAACTTTGTTAAAAACTATTATTTCTTAATCAAATTTGGACCACGTATGAATTAGCCGGATCCTAACGTGTGTGCCAAATTTCATTGAAATTCGTTCACTAGTTCAGATTTTACAATATTTTTCTTAGTTCAGTGTACTACATTTTTTAAACAAATGTCAATAACTTTGTTAAAAATTATTATTTCTTAACCAAATTTAGACCACGTATGTATAATTAACATAAGTGCCAAATATCATTGAAATCCGTTCACTAGTTCAGATTTTACAGAATTTCTGCCGCTCTCCCATACAAGTTGAACCACTGTGCAATGTGGTAGATTAGCGGTACTGCCAATCTATCCTGTACGAGCCCCAGACTATCAAAATAGAGTCATGCCTCGGGTGGGGTAAAGCCGATCAAACGCACACTCTCGAAGTATTCGTCGTTAGGGTAGTAAGCCCCGAAGATCAAGCTGTTGGCTGATGACATCGCTCTTGCAATGTGACCCCGAATCAGCTTTACCAAAAAATTATCAATTATGTTGGCCCCGTTGTATAGAACCTGCTTGGAATAATAGTGTGTGTACTCTGACTCTGGTGTTCTGTGCAATCCAAGTCAGCGTCTAAGACACTGCCTCTCAAACATCCAAATCTTTTCCATTTGAGATGGGGCAACGTTGAACCATACCGGGCACCCATAGACAATCATTGGCCTGATAAGGGCCATGTAGCAAATCACCTTTACCCTGCTGTCAAGCCGGCTGCTATAAAACAACCGTTTCGTCAGGGCAAAAGCTCCCCGTCTAGCCACCCGTCTCAAAATCGCTTACGCTGATTTTCCCATACTACAATCTAATACTATATAATAATCAAATAATATATAAAATAATCAAATACTATAGAATAATCAAATACTATATAATAATCTAATACTATATAATAATCAAATACTATATAAATAATCAAATACTATATAATAATCAAATAATATATAAAATAATCAAATACTATAGAATAATCAAATACTATATAATAATCAAATACCATATAATAATCAAATACTATATAATAATCAAATAATATATAAAATAATCAAATACTATAGAATAATCAAATACTATATAAATAATCAAATACTATATAATAATCAAATAATATATAAAATAATCAAATACTATAGAATATTCAAATACTATATAATAATAATAATAAAAAAAATTCAAATAGTGTATATGAATACAAATAGTATATAAATAAATAAAAAATAAATAAAAAATAAAATAATAAATAAATCAAATAGTAGATAAATACGGAAGCGTTCTCCTCTTCCACCACGTACATACGTACATACCTTATCAACAATGAGCCAGTTGCGTTATTGTTCAGTGATCTTGGAGTCGTGTGTGATAAGGAATTAAGATTTATATTCCACATCACCATGTCTATTAAGAGAGCAAATTCAAACCTCGGGTTCATTAAGTTTAGGTCAAAAGAATTCTCCGACCCTTATCTCACAAAATCTCTTTACCTAACATTTGTCAGGCCCCTTCTTGAATATGCTAACCAAGTATGATCACGTTTTTATGTTACCCATTCACTACAAATAGAAGAAGTTCAAAGAAGATTTCTTCGGTTTGCACTACGCGGATTACCTTGGGCGGATAGTTTTCACCTCCCACCCTATGTGCAACGCCTTTAGCTTATAAACCTGCAAACCCTTGATAAACGTCACAAAGTGGCTGACATTATATTCATTCATCAGTTTTTATGCGCTATTATCGATTGCCCTGCACTTTCGTAAAAAAATTCTCTATACAGAAATCTAAGATCGGTATCTGTCTTTGATATCGACTTCCACCGCACTAATTATGGAAGTAATGAACCAATGACCCGCATGCTACGTACTACTAACAGCATGCAAAATTTCTTTGATTTCCACTCCAGTAAACATTCTCTTTCCTTTCGACTGTTTTAAGCCATGTGCTTCTCGGCCAACCCGACCCTTTACCTACCAGTGTGAGTGGGTTCCATTGAATTGCTCAATGCAATCGTTGCCTTTTCGAAGCGTTTGACCAATCCACTGCCACTTACCCTTTGTGATGGAAGTGTCTATGGTTTATTGATGAACTGTTCTCCTATGAACAGGGCCCGATCCTTTAGCAGAACCCGATCCAGCTTTTTCGCCACCCTGAGCAAAAGTATTATTTGCCGCCCCTTTCCTTTAAAGCCATATCTACATTAGAATGTTATTTCGCTTTTTAACTGTCTTAACATTTGATAAGAAGAAAACCTATTTTTTAACCTACTAATAACCAAGAGCCTACAGCAAATTTTGGGAGTGGAGGTATAACCAAAATCTGAATCCTGATGGAGCAGTTTTATAGGTATACGCGTCTTGATTTCATATTCGAAAGGCTGGCAAGTTTCTTTTCAGCTTTCTGTGGTTTTGGAAGGGTTAAAAAACGCGATAATTCCAAGTAATCTGAGAAAGGCAAATCCAAATCAAATGAAATTTTTAATATTGAAGCTGATGTTCTGTCATTTTTCCTAAGTCTGAAGACCTCAATCTTGACGGTCCGATTAATAGAAGTCAATTTATGCTATTTAAGCGAACCATTCCTGGAGACATTTCTGTTTTATTTTTTGTTTGTTTTTCTAATCTGGAAAGTCTCCAAAAAAAGACCCGATACTCTGATTAGTTGTATTCGTCAGAACAAAACAGAATAACTTTTATAATTTCGGAAAATCATGGAAAGAAGAAAATCACAAAAAAAAAAGAAATCTCTTCGACGGGTATAGAACGGCGCATGTTTAGTTGCGCATGTATGAAGTGCAAAAGAGAAAGGAAATAAAACATTCATACAATTTAATTTTTTTTCTCTTTTGCACTTTATACATCCACAACTAAACATGCGACCGTGTTATAACCGTCTTATAAACGATTGAAACAGAACACGGAATGCTGTGTTGAAAAATGCCAACAAAAAGCGTGTAAAGTTGGGAAAAAAGTGTGAAAAGTCGTGGGATGTGAAAACCCGCGTTAAATAGCGCGGAATACCATGAAAAAAAGTCATGGAATACCTGGGGGGACAGCAAGATAAGTCAAGAAAAAGGCAATAAATACCACGCGTAAGATATCGCGGAGAATAGGGAGAAGGTCACAGAGAAGAGCCTAGAAAGTCGTGGAAAAATGGACGGCAAAAAATGAGCAGGGTAGGGCAACGTCTGCTGGGTCAGCTAGTATTTTATATTTATGATATTTTATTGACCAAACCCCTGTACTTTGAAAAAAAATTGCGTTCAGTGAACTTCAGATGGTTTTATTGAAGCTTGTAGTTTACCCACATTAATGTTTCAAATGTCATCAAAAATGTAAAAATATCGATAATGAATTGATAATTTCTACCTTCTGGAGCCGAATTTACATAATTTAACAAACAATTGTATAAGGTTTTATTTTTGTACTTTTTTTTAGAAGGAAACATTTTCCAAGGAAGCCTACAAAAATGCTTTCTTGTTTAAACATGACATTTTATGAATAACTGTTAAAAGTATTTTGTGTTTTTAAAGTCCATTATATTTAGACAAAAGCAACAGCTTTCATATGACACCTCATTTATTAGAATCCATAAAGAATTGCCAAAGAAATAGGCATTTTAGTGAAATCAAATAAAATATTTCATATATATGATATTTTATCGACCGAGTACCTATAATTTGTCAAAAATTTGCAATCGGCGAACTTCAAATGGTTGTAGTGAAGCTTATAGTTGACTTACATTATTGTTTGGTATATGAATAGTGAGCGCTGATCACTCAGCTATTATAATAAATTTAAATAAAAATAATAAATTAAAAAATGTAAATGTTACGGTAGATAATGTGAAAATTGATCATTTTTCCATTCTAAAGCCTATATTTACATAGTATCATCTTTAATTGTATAAGATTTTATTTTTGTATTTTTGTTGAGGCTTCAAGCTTTCCATTGATATCTCAACTTTAAAGATTGGTTAAGTTTAACTCAAGTTATAAGCTATTTTGTTTACGTGAAAAGATTATTTTTAATTTTTTTGCAGATTTATGTGAGAAATCGAAAATATGATATTTTTGATCTTATTTAATGATTTTGTGAAGCTTGTAAATATCGTATAGCAATAAATTGTATACCAAAATAATTGCTGGCGTTTTGAGTGTAGTTTTATGGAAATTTACAATATTTTTAGTAGACAGAGTCAAAAGTTGTAGAGGGAAACATTTTCCACGGAAGCCTACAAAAATGCTTTCTTGTTTAAACATGACATTTTATGAATAACTTTTAAAAGTATTTTGTATTTTTAAATTCATCAGTATGTAGGCAAAAGCATCAGCTTTCATATGACATATCATTTATTAAAATCCATTAAGAATTACCAAAGTAATAGACATTTTTGTGAAATCAAATCATATATTTCATACATATGATATTTTATCGACCAAGTACCTATAATTTGTCAAAAAATTGCATTCGGCGAACTTCAAATGGTTGTAGTGAAGCTTGTAGTGGGCCTACATTAATGTTTGATATGTGAATATTGAGCGCTGATCACTCAGCTATTATAATAAATTTAAATAAAAATAATAAATTAAAAAATGTAAATGTTATGGTAGATAATGTGAAAATTGATTATTTTTCCCTTCTGGAGCCTATATTTACATAATTTTACTTACAATTGTATAATATGTTATTTTTGTATTTTTGTTGAGGCTTCAAGCTTTCCATTGATATCTCAACTTTAAAGATTGGTTAAGTTTTACTCAAGTTATAAGCTATTTTGTTTACGCGAAAAGATTATTTTGAATTTTTTTGCAGATTTATGTGAGAAATCGAAAATATGATATTTTTGATCTTATTTAATGATATTGCGAAACTTGTGAATGACGTATTGAAATAAATTGTATATCAAAATAATTGTTGACATTTTAAGTGTATTCTTATTGAAATTTAAAATCATTTAAGTGCATATAGTCAAATGTGATGAATCATACAATTCGTGAAAGGAGGATAAAAAGTGCATTTTGTTCGAATTTTTTTCTGTAATATGTCATTTACAGTATTTGGTTTAATTTTAATCAATAAATGTTGTATGACAATGTTTTAGAAAACAGATACATCTTGATTTTGAGGTAAAAAAAAAATCAAAATTATAAAATTTTTCATTAAATTTGGCAGTTTAAATGAATTCATTAAAATCATATATTCACAAAATGACCTCTGAGGGAATGTGTTTTTAATAAATTGTCCAATATTGGTATGCAGAATTATAGTCCAGCATTTTATCAATTTTAATCCATATCAATTATAAAAATCCAGCAATAAAAAATAAAGTTACAGATTTTAATATGCAATGAAATCGACGTTTTTTTAAGTTTTTTTAAAGTTTCCTCTGTAAAATCTATAAAACTGAATATATATATGTAAAAATGTTTATTGCCTATCAAGGACACTTGTACCAACAATATTGTAGTACATTGTTTTTTGAAATTCTAAAATATTTCATACCATTTTGTGAAAAGAATATGAGAGCAAAAATTAACTTTGCTTTTATCCACGTTTTTCTCATTATTTTTATATGTAAGTGTATAAAAAAAATTACACCATGTTGTAGCCTGATATTTCAGCTAAATTTTAACACCTTAATCTTTAAAATCGGACAACAAATAAAAAAGATAAATTTTATAAGCAAACCACCTCGAATTGATTTGTCAGCCAACGGTACCGTTACCCACTGGTGACTGTTCAAATTCGATCGACCAAAGCAGAGATTTTTGCGAAATTATGATGAAACTTAACTCAAGATTGTGAAACTGTTATAGCACGTACCGTTATGTGTGATATATCAAATGAAAGGTATTTTGATTGTGATGCTTGATAAAGTTGAATTATAATTTTCCGTGGTGCAGGTAAAAAGTTATGAGGTGCGGCGTAAAAAAATCTCTTTTTACCGTTATCTCCGCTCGCACACTACAGATTTCTGTGAAATTTTGTACAAAAATGTATTTGCCCATTATCTAATGGCTGTGTGAATTTCAAGTTCCAAATAGGAAAACTAAAAAAGATAAAAATAAAAAAACGGTTGGGAACGGTCCCAAAATTTAGTGAAAAAAATCTTCTTTTTACTGTTACTCGGTGAAAAATAACTTTAGAAATGCAATTCTTTCACACATGTGTTGCCAAGACATAAATCTAAAAGTCGTTTTCTCAAAATATTTTTCCCGTTTTTACCCGATTTTTAAAATTGAAAAAACCACTCACTCTGACATTTAAAAAACGATGCATTTTTCGGAACCCAAAAACGTGTCGAAAACGGGATTTTGAAAAAAATTCCTTTGAGACGTATAATTTTTTTTTTCATTCTCTATCAATGTGCATACTCATTTTTTGTGGAAAAAAATCAATTTTACCCAAATTCACCCTATTGTGAAAGGTGTGCTGAAAAATTTGATTTTAGAAAAAAATTCATATCTCGAAAACGGAATTTTTTAGAATTTCTTCCCCATATAATAATCTTCATTATTTCGATTGGTCTATGGAGGAAAATTAAAATCCCCTCTGTAACCTCAGTACTTTTCGAGATGTACAAAAAGTTTTTTTTTTTTTGACCCCACTTTACCCTAACTTCCCGTACGATTTTCAAAAAATCCCTTCTTAGTGCTCATATTCAGTACCATACAATTGAGATAGTAAAAGCAAAATTTCTGTATATATAATGGTATAAGCTGTGGGTTGATTTTTAGAATTGAAATTGTAAAAAGTAACACCCGTCTCAAAATCGCTTACGCTGATTTTCCCATACTACAATCATATACTATATAATAATTAAATAATATATAATAATCAAATTATACTATATAATAATTAAATAATATATAATAATCAAATTACTATATAATAATCAAATACTATATAATAATCAAAATACTATATAATAATAATCAAATACTATATAATAATTAAATAATATATAATAATCAAATACCATATAATAATCAAATAATATATAATAATCAAATAATATATAATAATCAAATACTATATAATAATCTAATACTATATAATAATCAAATAATATATAATAATTAAATACTATATAATAATCAAATACTATATAATAATCAAATACTATATAATAATCAAATACTTTATAATAATCAAATACTATATAATAATAATAATAAATAAATTCAAATAGTATATATGAATACAAATAGTATATAAATAAATAAAAATAAAATAATAAATAAATCAAATAGTAGATAAAAATACGGAAGCGTTCTCCTCTTCCACCACGTACGTACATACCTTATCAACAATGAGCCAGTTGCGCTATTGTTCAGTCGTTATGTGATCTTGAAGTCGTGTGTGATAATAAGGAATTAAATTTTATATTCCACATCACCATGTCTATTAAGAGAGCAAATTCAAACCTCGGGTTTATTAAGTTTAGGTCAAAAGAATTCTCCGACCCTTATCTCACAAAATCTCTTTACCTAACATTTGTCAGGCCCCTTCTTGAATATGCTAACCAAGTATGATCACGTTTTTATGTTACCCATTCACTACAAATAGAAGAAGTTCAAAGAAGATTTCTTCGGTTTGCACTACGCGGATTACCTTGGGCGGATAGTTTTCACCTCCCACCCTATGTGCAACGCCTTTAGCTTATAAACCTGCAAACCCTTGATAAACGTCACAAAGTGGCTGACATTATATTCATTCATCAGTTTTTATGCGCTATTATCGATTGCCCTGCACTTTTGTAAAAAAATTCTCTATACAGAAATCTAAGATCGGTATCTGTCTTTGATATCGACTTCCACCGCACTAATTATGGAAGTAATGAACCAATGACCCGCATGCTACGTACTACTAACAGCATGCAAAATTTCTTTGATTTCCACTCCAGTAAACATTCTCTTTCCTTTCGACTGTTTTAAGCCATGTGCTTCTCGGCCAACCCGACCCTTTACCTACCACTGTGAGTGGGTTCCATTGAATTGCTCAATGCAATCGTTGCCTTTTCGAAGCGTTTGACCAATCCACTGCCACTTACGTCTACGTATAGTATGGTCTATGGTTTATTGATCTGTTCTCCTATGAACAGGGCCCGATCCTTTAGCAGAACCCGATCCAGCTTTTTCGCCACCCTGAGCAAAAGTATTATTTGCCGCCCCTTACCTTTAAAGCCATATCTACATTAGAATGTTATTTCACTTTTTAACTGTCTTAACATTTGGTAAGAAGAAAACCTGTTTTTTAACCTACTAATAATAACCAAGAGCCTACAGCAAATTTCGGGAGTGGAGGTATAACCAAAATCTGAATCCTGAGAGAGTAGTTTCATAGGTATACGCGTCTTGATTTCATATTCGAAAGGCTGGCAAGTTTCTTTTTCAGCTTTCTGTGGTTTTGGAAGGGTTAAAAAACGCGATAATTCCAAGTAATCTGAGAAAGGCAAATCCAAATCAAATGAAATTTTTAATATTGAAGCTGATGTTCTGTCATTTTTCCTAAGTCTGAAGACCTCAATCTTGACGGTCCGATTAATAGAAGTCAATTTATGCTATTTAAGCGAACCATTCCTGGAGACATTTCTGTTTTATTTTTTGTTTGTTTTTCTAATCTGGAAAGTCTCCAAAAAAAGACCTGATACTCTGATTAGTTGGATTCGTCAGAACAAAACAGAATAACTTTTATAATTTCGGAAAATCATGGAAAGAAGAAAATCACAAAAAAAAAGAAATCTCTTCGACGGGTATAGAACGGCGCATGTTTAGTTGCGCATGTATGAAGTGCAAAAGAGAAAGGAAATAAAACATTCATACAATTTAATTTTTTTTCTCTTTTGCACTTTATACATCCACAACTAAACATGCGACCGTGTTATAACCGTCTTATAAACGATTGAAACAGAACACGGAATGCTGTGTTGAAAAATGCCAACAAAAAGCGTGTAAAGTTGGGAAAAAAGTGTGAAAAGTCGTGGGATGTGAAAACCCGCGTTAAATAGCGCGGAATACCATGAAAAAAGTCATGGAATACCTCGGGGGACAGCAAGATAAGTCACGAAAAAGGCATTAAATACCACGCGTAAGATATCGCGGAGAATAGGAAAAAAGTTCACAGAGAAGAGCATAGAAAGTCGTGGAAAAATGGACGGCAAAAAAAGAGCAGGGTAGGGCAACGTCTGCTGGGTCAGCTAGTAAGTCATGGAATACCTCGGGGGACAGCAAGATAAGTCACGAAAAAGGCATTAAATACCACGCGTAAGATATCGCGGAGAATAGGGAGAAGGTCACAGAGAAGAGCCTAGAAAGTCGTGGAAAAATGGACGGCAAAAAATGAGCAGAGTAGGGCAACGTCTGCTGGGTCAGCTAGTATTTTTATATTTATGATATTTTATTGACCAAACCCCTGTACTTTGAAAAAAAAATTGCGTTCAGTGAACTTCAAATGGTTTTATTGAAGCTTGTAGTTTACCCACATTAATGTTTCAAATGTCATCAAAAATGTAAAAATATCGATAATGAATTGATAATTTCTACCTTCTGGAGCCGAATTTACATAATTTAACAAACAATTGTAGAAGATTTTATTTTTGTACTTTTTTTAGAAGGAAACATTTTCCAAGGAAGCCTACAAAAATGCTTCCTTGTTTAAACATGAAATATTATGAATAACTGTTATAAGTATTTTGTGTTTTTAAAGTCTATTATTATTATTAAAGTCTATTATATTTAGACAAAAGCATCAGCTTTCATATGACACCTCATTTATTAGAATCCATAAAGAATTGCCAAAGGAATAGGCATTCTAATGAAATCAAATCAAATATTTCATATATATGATATTTTATCGACCAAGTACCTATAATTTGTCAAAAAATTGCATTCGGCGAACTTCAAATGGTTGTAGTGAAGCTTATAGTTGACTTACATTATTGTTTGGTATATGAATACTGAGCGCTGATCACTCAGCTATTATAATAAATTTAATTAAAAATAATAAATTAAAAAATGTAAATGTTACGGTAGATAATGTGAAAATTGATCATTTTTCCATTCTAAAGCCTATATTTACATAGTATCATCTTTAATTGTATAAGATTTTATTTTTGTATTTTTGTTGAGGCTTCAAGCTTTCTATTGATATCTCAACTTTAAAGATTGGTTAAGTTTAACTCAAGTTATAAGCTATTTTGTTTACGTGAAAAGATTATTTTTAATTTTTTTGCAGATTTATGTGAGAAATCGAAAATATGATATTTTTGATCTTATTTAATGATTTTGTGAAGCTTGTAAATATCGTATAGCAATAAATTGTATACCAAAATAATTGCTGGCGTTTTGAGTGTAGTTTTATGGAAATTTAAAATATTTTTAGTAGACAGAGTCAAAAGTTGTAGAGGGAAACATTTTCCACGGAAGCCTACAAAAATGCTTTCTTGTTTAAACATGACATTTTATGAATAACTTTTAAAAGTATTTTGTGTTTTTAAATTCATCAGTATTTAGGCAAAAGCATCAGCTTTCATATGACATATCATTTATTAAAATCCATTAAGAATTACCAAAGTAATAGACATTTTTGTGAAAACAAATCATATATTTCATACATATGATATTTTATCGACCAAGTACCTATAATTTGTCAAAAAATTGCATTCGGCGAACTTCAAATGGTTGTAGTGAAGCTTGTAGTGGGCCTACATTAATGTTTGATATGTGAATATTGAGCGCTGATCACTCAGCTATTATAATAAATTTAAATAAAAATAATAAATTAAAAAATGTAAATGTTATGGTAGATAATGTGAAAATTGATTATTTTTCCCTTCTGGAGCCTATATTTACATAATTTTACTTACAATTGGTTAATATGTTATTTTTGTATTTTTGTTGAGGCTTCAAGCTTTCCATTGATATCTCAACTTTAAAGATTGGTTAAGTTTTACTCAAGTTATAAGCTATTTTGTTTACGCGAAAAGATTATTTTGAATTTTTTTGCAGATTTATGTGAGAAATCGAAAATATGATATTTTTGATCTTATTTAATGATATTGCGAAACTTGTGAATGACGTATTGAAATAAATTGTATATCAAAATAATTGTTGACATTTTAAGTGTATTCTTATTGAAATTTAAAATCATTTAAGTGCATATAGTCAAATGTGATGAATCATACAATTCGTGAAAGGAGGATAAAAAGTGCATTTTGTTCGAATTTTTTTCTGTAATATGTCATTTACAGTATTTGGTTTAATTTTAATCAATAAATGTTGTATGACAATGTTTTAGAAAACAGATACATCTTGATTTTGAGGTAAAAAAAAAATCAAAATTATAAAATTTTTCATTAAATTTGGCAGTTTAAATGAATTCATTAAAATCATATTTTCACAAAATGACCTCTGAGGGAATGTGTTTTTAATAAATTGTCCAATATTGGTATGCAGAATTATAGTCCAGCATTTTATCAATTTTAATCCATATCAATTATAAAAATCCAGCAATTAAAATGAAAGTTACAGATTTTAATATGCAATGAAATGGACCTTTTTTTAAGTTTTTTTAAAGTTTCCTCTGTAAAATCTATAAAACTGAATTTATATATTTAAAAATGTTTATTGCCTATCAAGGACACTTGTACCAACAATATTGTAGTACATTGTTTTTTGAAATTCTAAAATATTTCATACCATTTTGTGAAAAGAAAATGAGAGCAAAAATTAACTTTGCCTTTACCCACGTTTTTCTCATTGTTTTTATATGTAAGTGTATAAAAAAACTTACACTATGTTGTAGCCTGATATTTCAGCTAAATTTTAACACCTTAATCTTTAAAATCGGATAACAAATAAAAAAGATAAAAATAATATAAGCAAAGCACCTCGAATTGATTTGTGAGCCAACGGTACCGTTACCCACTGGTGACTGTTCAAATTCGATCGACCAAAGCAGATATTTTTGCGAAATTATGATGAAACTTGATTCAAGATTGTGAAACTGTTATAGCACGTACCGTTATGTGTGATATATCAAATGAAAGGTATTTTGATTGTGATGCTTGATAAAGTTGAATTATAATTTTCCGTGGTCCCGGTAAAAAGTTATGAGGTGCGGCGTAAAAAAATCTCTATTTACCGTTATCTCCGCTCGCACACTACAGATTTTTATGAAATTTTGTACAAAAATGTATTTGCCCATTATCTAATGGCTGTGTGAATTTCAAGTTCCAAATAGAAAAACTAAAAAAGATAAAAATAAAAAACGGTTGGGAACGGTCCCAAAATTTAGTAAAAAAAATCTTCTTTTTACTGTTACTCGGTGAAAAATAACTTTAGAAATGCAATTCTTTCACACATGTGTTGCCAATACATAAATCTAAAAGTCATTTTCTCAAAATATTTTTCCCGTTATTACCCGATTTTTAAAATCGAAAAAACCACTCACTCTGACATTTAAAAAACGATGCATTTTTCGGAACCCAAAAACGTGTCGAAAAAGTGATTTTGAAAAAAATTCCTTTAAGACGTATAATTTTTTTTTTCATTCTCTATCAATGTGCATACTCATTTTTTGTGGAAAAAAATCAATTTTACCCAAATTCACCCTATTGTGAAAGGTGTGCTGAAAAATTTGATTTTAGAAAAAAATTCATATCTCGAAAACGGAATTTTTTAGAATTTCTTCCCCATATAATAATCTTCATTATTTCGATTGGTCTATGGAGGAAAATTAAAATCCCCTCTGTAACCTCAGTACTTTTCGAGATGTACAAAAAGTTTTTTTTTTTTTGACCCCACTTTACCCTAACTTCCCGTACGATTTTCAAAAAATCCCTTCTTAGTGCTCATATTCAGTACCATACAATTGAGATAGTAAAAGCAAAATTTCTGTATATATAATGGTATAAGCTGTGGGTTGATTTTTAGAATTGAAATTGTAAAAAGTAACACCCGTCTCAAAATCGCTTACGCTGATTTTCCCATACTACAATCATATACTATATAATAATTAAATAATATATAATAATCAAATTATACTATATAATAATTAAATAATATATAATAATCAAATTACTATATAATAATCAAATACTATATAATAATCAAAATACTATATAATAATAATCAAATACTATATAATAATTAAATAATATATAATAATCAAATACCATATAATAATCAAATAATATATAATAATCAAATAATATATAATAATCAAATACTATATAATAATCTAATACTATATAATAATCAAATAATATATAATAATTAAATACTATATAATAATCAAATACTATATAATAATCAAATACTATATAATAATCAAATACTATATAATAATCAAATACTTTATAATAATCAAATACTATATAATAATAATAATAAATAAATTCAAATAGTATATATGAATACAAATAGTATATAAATAAATAAAAATAAAATAATAAATAAATCAAATAGTAGATAAAAATACGGAAGCGTTCTCCTCTTCCACCACGTACGTACATACCTTATCAACAATGAGCCAGTTGCGCTATTGTTCAGTCGTTATGTGATCTTGAAGTCGTGTGTGATAATAAGGAATTAAATTTTATATTCCACATCACCATGTCTATTAAGAGAGCAAATTCAAACCTCGGGTTTATTAAGTTTAGGTCAAAAGAATTCTCCGACCCTTATCTCACAAAATCTCTTTACCTAACATTTGTCAGGCCCCTTCTTGAATATGCTAACCAAGTATGATCACGTTTTTATGTTACCCATTCACTACAAATAGAAGAAGTTCAAAGAAGATTTCTTCGGTTTGCACTACGCGGATTACCTTGGGCGGATAGTTTTCACCTCCCACCCTATGTGCAACGCCTTTAGCTTATAAACCTGCAAACCCTTGATAAACGTCACAAAGTGGCTGACATTATATTCATTCATCAGTTTTTATGCGCTATTATCGATTGCCCTGCACTTTTGTAAAAAAATTCTCTATACAGAAATCTAAGATCGGTATCTGTCTTTGATATCGACTTCCACCGCACTAATTATGGAAGTAATGAACCAATGACCCGCATGCTACGTACTACTAACAGCATGCAAAATTTCTTTGATTTCCACTCCAGTAAACATTCTCTTTCCTTTCGACTGTTTTAAGCCATGTGCTTCTCGGCCAACCCGACCCTTTACCTACCACTGTGAGTGGGTTCCATTGAATTGCTCAATGCAATCGTTGCCTTTTCGAAGCGTTTGACCAATCCACTGCCACTTACGTCTACGTATAGTATGGTCTATGGTTTATTGATCTGTTCTCCTATGAACAGGGCCCGATCCTTTAGCAGAACCCGATCCAGCTTTTTCGCCACCCTGAGCAAAAGTATTATTTGCCGCCCCTTACCTTTAAAGCCATATCTACATTAGAATGTTATTTCACTTTTTAACTGTCTTAACATTTGGTAAGAAGAAAACCTGTTTTTTAACCTACTAATAATAACCAAGAGCCTACAGCAAATTTCGGGAGTGGAGGTATAACCAAAATCTGAATCCTGAGAGAGTAGTTTCATAGGTATACGCGTCTTGATTTCATATTCGAAAGGCTGGCAAGTTTCTTTTTCAGCTTTCTGTGGTTTTGGAAGGGTTAAAAAACGCGATAATTCCAAGTAATCTGAGAAAGGCAAATCCAAATCAAATGAAATTTTTAATATTGAAGCTGATGTTCTGTCATTTTTCCTAAGTCTGAAGACCTCAATCTTGACGGTCCGATTAATAGAAGTCAATTTATGCTATTTAAGCGAACCATTCCTGGAGACATTTCTGTTTTATTTTTTGTTTGTTTTTCTAATCTGGAAAGTCTCCAAAAAAAGACCTGATACTCTGATTAGTTGGATTCGTCAGAACAAAACAGAATAACTTTTATAATTTCGGAAAATCATGGAAAGAAGAAAATCACAAAAAAAAAGAAATCTCTTCGACGGGTATAGAACGGCGCATGTTTAGTTGCGCATGTATGAAGTGCAAAAGAGAAAGGAAATAAAACATTCATACAATTTAATTTTTTTTCTCTTTTGCACTTTATACATCCACAACTAAACATGCGACCGTGTTATAACCGTCTTATAAACGATTGAAACAGAACACGGAATGCTGTGTTGAAAAATGCCAACAAAAAGCGTGTAAAGTTGGGAAAAAAGTGTGAAAAGTCGTGGGATGTGAAAACCCGCGTTAAATAGCGCGGAATACCATGAAAAAAGTCATGGAATACCTCGGGGGACAGCAAGATAAGTCACGAAAAAGGCATTAAATACCACGCGTAAGATATCGCGGAGAATAGGAAAAAAGTTCACAGAGAAGAGCATAGAAAGTCGTGGAAAAATGGACGGCAAAAAAAGAGCAGGGTAGGGCAACGTCTGCTGGGTCAGCTAGTAAGTCATGGAATACCTCGGGGGACAGCAAGATAAGTCACGAAAAAGGCATTAAATACCACGCGTAAGATATCGCGGAGAATAGGGAGAAGGTCACAGAGAAGAGCCTAGAAAGTCGTGGAAAAATGGACGGCAAAAAATGAGCAGAGTAGGGCAACGTCTGCTGGGTCAGCTAGTATTTTTATATTTATGATATTTTATTGACCAAACCCCTGTACTTTGAAAAAAAAATTGCGTTCAGTGAACTTCAAATGGTTTTATTGAAGCTTGTAGTTTACCCACATTAATGTTTCAAATGTCATCAAAAATGTAAAAATATCGATAATGAATTGATAATTTCTACCTTCTGGAGCCGAATTTACATAATTTAACAAACAATTGTAGAAGATTTTATTTTTGTACTTTTTTTAGAAGGAAACATTTTCCAAGGAAGCCTACAAAAATGCTTCCTTGTTTAAACATGAAATATTATGAATAACTGTTATAAGTATTTTGTGTTTTTAAAGTCTATTATTATTATTAAAGTCTATTATATTTAGACAAAAGCATCAGCTTTCATATGACACCTCATTTATTAGAATCCATAAAGAATTGCCAAAGGAATAGGCATTCTAATGAAATCAAATCAAATATTTCATATATATGATATTTTATCGACCAAGTACCTATAATTTGTCAAAAAATTGCATTCGGCGAACTTCAAATGGTTGTAGTGAAGCTTATAGTTGACTTACATTATTGTTTGGTATATGAATACTGAGCGCTGATCACTCAGCTATTATAATAAATTTAATTAAAAATAATAAATTAAAAAATGTAAATGTTACGGTAGATAATGTGAAAATTGATCATTTTTCCATTCTAAAGCCTATATTTACATAGTATCATCTTTAATTGTATAAGATTTTATTTTTGTATTTTTGTTGAGGCTTCAAGCTTTCTATTGATATCTCAACTTTAAAGATTGGTTAAGTTTAACTCAAGTTATAAGCTATTTTGTTTACGTGAAAAGATTATTTTTAATTTTTTTGCAGATTTATGTGAGAAATCGAAAATATGATATTTTTGATCTTATTTAATGATTTTGTGAAGCTTGTAAATATCGTATAGCAATAAATTGTATACCAAAATAATTGCTGGCGTTTTGAGTGTAGTTTTATGGAAATTTAAAATATTTTTAGTAGACAGAGTCAAAAGTTGTAGAGGGAAACATTTTCCACGGAAGCCTACAAAAATGCTTTCTTGTTTAAACATGACATTTTATGAATAACTTTTAAAAGTATTTTGTGTTTTTAAATTCATCAGTATTTAGGCAAAAGCATCAGCTTTCATATGACATATCATTTATTAAAATCCATTAAGAATTACCAAAGTAATAGACATTTTTGTGAAAACAAATCATATATTTCATACATATGATATTTTATCGACCAAGTACCTATAATTTGTCAAAAAATTGCATTCGGCGAACTTCAAATGGTTGTAGTGAAGCTTGTAGTGGGCCTACATTAATGTTTGATATGTGAATATTGAGCGCTGATCACTCAGCTATTATAATAAATTTAAATAAAAATAATAAATTAAAAAATGTAAATGTTATGGTAGATAATGTGAAAATTGATTATTTTTCCCTTCTGGAGCCTATATTTACATAATTTTACTTACAATTGGTTAATATGTTATTTTTGTATTTTTGTTGAGGCTTCAAGCTTTCCATTGATATCTCAACTTTAAAGATTGGTTAAGTTTTACTCAAGTTATAAGCTATTTTGTTTACGCGAAAAGATTATTTTGAATTTTTTTGCAGATTTATGTGAGAAATCGAAAATATGATATTTTTGATCTTATTTAATGATATTGCGAAACTTGTGAATGACGTATTGAAATAAATTGTACATCAAAATAATTGTTGACATTTTAAGTGTATTCTTATTGAAATTTAAAATCATTTAAGTGCATATAGTCAAATGTGATGAATCATACAATTCGTGAAAGGAGGATAAAAAGTGCATTTTGTTCGAATTTTTTTCTGTAATATGTCATTTACAGTATTTGGTTTAATTTTAATCAATAAATGTTGTATGACAATGTTTTAGAAAACAGATACATCTTGATTTTGAGGTAAAAAAAAAATCAAAATTATAAAATTTTTCATTAAATTTGGCAGTTTAAATGAATTCATTAAAATCATATTTTCACAAAATGACCTCTGAGGGAATGTGTTTTTAATAAATTGTCCAATATTGGTATGCAGAATTATAGTCCAGCATTTTATCAATTTTAATCCATATCAATTATAAAAATCCAGCAATTAAAATGAAAGTTACAGATTTTAATATGCAATGAAATGGACCTTTTTTTAAGTTTTTTTAAAGTTTCCTCTGTAAAATCTATAAAACTGAATTTATATATTTAAAAATGTTTATTGCCTATCAAGGACACTTGTACCAACAATATTGTAGTACATTGTTTTTTGAAATTCTAAAATATTTCATACCATTTTGTGAAAAGAAAATGAGAGCAAAAATTAACTTTGCCTTTACCCACGTTTTTCTCATTGTTTTTATATGTAAGTGTATAAAAAAACTTACACTATGTTGTAGCCTGATATTTCAGCTAAATTTTAACACCTTAATCTTTAAAATCGGATAACAAATAAAAAAGATAAAAATAATATAAGCAAAGCACCTCGAATTGATTTGTGAGCCAACGGTACCGTTACCCACTGGTGACTGTTCAAATTCGATCGACCAAAGCAGATATTTTTGCGAAATTATGATGAAACTTGATTCAAGATTGTGAAACTGTTATAGCACGTACCGTTATGTGTGATATATCAAATGAAAGGTATTTTGATTGTGATGCTTGATAAAGTTGAATTATAATTTTCCGTGGTCCCGGTAAAAAGTTATGAGGTGCGGCGTAAAAAAATCTCTATTTACCGTTATCTCCGCTCGCACACTACAGATTTTTATGAAATTTTGTACAAAAATGTATTTGCCCATTATCTAATGGCTGTGTGAATTTCAAGTTCCAAATAGAAAAACTAAAAAAGATAAAAATAAAAAACGGTTGGGAACGGTCCCAAAATTTAGTAAAAAAAATCTTCTTTTTACTGTTACTCGGTGAAAAATAACTTTAGAAATGCAATTCTTTCACACATGTGTTGCCAATACATAAATCTAAAAGTCATTTTCTCAAAATATTTTTCCCGTTATTACCCGATTTTTAAAATCGAAAAAACCACTCACTCTGACATTTAAAAAACGATGCATTTTTCGGAACCCAAAAACGTGTCGAAAAAGTGATTTTGAAAAAAATTCCTTTAAGACGTATAATTTTTTTTTTCATTCTCTATCAATGTGCATACTCATTTTTTGTGGAAAAAAATCAATTTTACCCAAATTCACCCTATTGTGAAAGGTGTGCTGAAAAATTTGATTTTAGAAAAAAATTCATATCTCGAAAACGGAATTTTTTAGAATTTCTTCCCCATATAATAATCTTCATTATTTCGATTGGTCTATGGAGGAAAATTAAAATCCCCTCTGTAACCTCAGTACTTTTCGAGATGTACAAAAAGTTTTTTTTTTTTTTGACCCCACTTTACCCTAACTTCCCGTACGATTTTCAAAAAATCCCTTCTTAGTGCTCATATTCAGTACCATACAATTGAGATAGTAAAAGCAAAATTTCTGTATATATAATGGTATAAGCTGTGGGTTGATTTTTAGAATTGAAATTGTAAAAAGTAACACCCGTCTCAAAATCGCTTACGCTGATTTTCCCATACTACAATCATATACTATATAATAATTAAATAATATATAATAATCAAATTATACTATATAATAATTAAATAATATATAATAATCAAATTACTATATAATAATCAAATACTATATAATAATCAAAATACTATATAATAATAATCAAATACTATATAATAATTAAATAATATATAATAATCAAATACCATATAATAATCAAATAATATATAATAATCAAATAATATATAATAATCAAATACTATATAATAATCTAATACTATATAATAATCAAATAATATATAATAATTAAATACTATATAATAATCAAATACTATATAATAATCAAATACTATATAATAATCAAATACTATATAATAATCAAATACTTTATAATAATCAAATACTATATAATAATAATAATAAATAAATTCAAATAGTATATATGAATACAAATAGTATATAAATAAATAAAAATAAAATAATAAATAAATCAAATAGTAGATAAAAATACGGAAGCGTTCTCCTCTTCCACCACGTACGTACATACCTTATCAACAATGAGCCAGTTGCGCTATTGTTCAGTCGTTATGTGATCTTGAAGTCGTGTGTGATAATAAGGAATTAAATTTTATATTCCACATCACCATGTCTATTAAGAGAGCAAATTCAAACCTCGGGTTTATTAAGTTTAGGTCAAAAGAATTCTCCGACCCTTATCTCACAAAATCTCTTTACCTAACATTTGTCAGGCCCCTTCTTGAATATGCTAACCAAGTATGATCACGTTTTTATGTTACCCATTCACTACAAATAGAAGAAGTTCAAAGAAGATTTCTTCGGTTTGCACTACGCGGATTACCTTGAACCAATGACCCGCATGCTACGTACTACTAACAGCATGCAAAATTTCTTTGATTTCCACTCCAGTAAACATTCTCTTTCCTTTCGACTGTTTTAAGCCATGTGCTTCTCGGCCAACCCGACCCTTTACCTACCACTGTGAGTGGGTTCCATTGAATTGCTCAATGCAATCGTTGCCTTTTCGAAGCGTTTGACCAATCCACTGCCACTTACGTCTACGTATAGTATGGTCTATGGTTTATTGATCTGTTCTCCTATGAACAGGGCCCGATCCTTTAGCAGAACCCGATCCAGCTTTTTCGCCACCCTGAGCAAAAGTATTATTTGCCGCCCCTTACCTTTAAAGCCATATCTACATTAGAATGTTATTTCACTTTTTAACTGTCTTAACATTTGGTAAGAAGAAAACCTGTTTTTTAACCTACTAATAATAACCAAGAGCCTACAGCAAATTTCGGGAGTGGAGGTATAACCAAAATCTGAATCCTGAGAGAGTAGTTTCATAGGTATACGCGTCTTGATTTCATATTCGAAAGGCTGGCAAGTTTCTTTTTCAGCTTTCTGTGGTTTTGGAAGGGTTAAAAAACGCGATAATTCCAAGTAATCTGAGAAAGGCAAATCCAAATCAAATGAAATTTTTAATATTGAAGCTGATGTTCTGTCATTTTTCCTAAGTCTGAAGACCTCAATCTTGACGGTCCGATTAATAGAAGTCAATTTATGCTATTTAAGCGAACCATTCCTGGAGACATTTCTGTTTTATTTTTTGTTTGTTTTTCTAATCTGGAAAGTCTCCAAAAAAAGACCTGATACTCTGATTAGTTGGATTCGTCAGAACAAAACAGAATAACTTTTATAATTTCGGAAAATCATGGAAAGAAGAAAATCACAAAAAAAAAGAAATCTCTTCGACGGGTATAGAATGGCGCATGTTTAGTTGCGCATGTATGAAGTGCAAAAGAGAAAGGAAATAAAACATTCATACAATTTAATTTTTTTTCTCTTTTGCACTTTATACATCCACAACTAAACATGCGACCGTGTTATAACCGTCTTATAAACGATTGAAACAGAACACGGAATGCTGTGTTGAAAAATGCCAACAAAAAGCGTGTAAAGTTGGGAAAAAAGTGTGAAAAGTCGTGGGATGTGAAAACCCGCGTTAAATAGCGCGGAATACCATGAAAAAAGTCATGGAATACCTCGGGGGACAGCAAGATAAGTCACGAAAAAGGCATTAAATACCACGCGTAAGATATCGCGGAGAATAGGAAAAAAGTTCACAGAGAAGAGCATAGAAAGTCGTGGAAAAATGGACGGCAAAAAAAGAGCAGGGTAGGGCAACGTCTGCTGGGTCAGCTAGTAAGTCATGGAATACCTCGGGGGACAGCAAGATAAGTCACGAAAAAGGCATTAAATACCACGCGTAAGATATCGCGGAGAATAGGGAGAAGGTCACAGAGAAGAGCCTAGAAAGTCGTGGAAAAATGGACGGCAAAAAATGAGCAGAGTAGGGCAACGTCTGCTGGGTCAGCTAGTATTTTTATATTTATGATATTTTATTGACCAAACCCCTGTACTTTGAAAAAAAAATTGCGTTCAGTGAACTTCAAATGGTTTTATTGAAGCTTGTAGTTTACCCACATTAATGTTTCAAATGTCATCAAAAATGTAAAAATATCGATAATGAATTGATAATTTCTACCTTCTGGAGCCGAATTTACATAATTTAACAAACAATTGTAGAAGATTTTATTTTTGTACTTTTTTTAGAAGGAAACATTTTCCAAGGAAGCCTACAAAAATGCTTCCTTGTTTAAACATGAAATATTATGAATAACTGTTATAAGTATTTTGTGTTTTTAAAGTCTATTATTATTATTAAAGTCTATTATATTTAGACAAAAGCATCAGCTTTCATATGACACCTCATTTATTAGAATCCATAAAGAATTGCCAAAGGAATAGGCATTCTAATGAAATCAAATCAAATATTTCATATATATGATATTTTATCGACCAAGTACCTATAATTTGTCAAAAAATTGCATTCGGCGAACTTCAAATGGTTGTAGTGAAGCTTATAGTTGACTTACATTATTGTTTGGTATATGAATACTGAGCGCTGATCACTCAGCTATTATAATAAATTTAATTAAAAATAATAAATTAAAAAATGTAAATGTTACGGTAGATAATGTGAAAATTGATCATTTTTCCATTCTAAAGCCTATATTTACATAGTATCATCTTTAATTGTATAAGATTTTATTTTTGTATTTTTGTTGAGGCTTCAAGCTTTCTATTGATATCTCAACTTTAAAGATTGGTTAAGTTTAACTCAAGTTATAAGCTATTTTGTTTAGGTGAAAAGATTATTTTTAATTTTTTTGCAGATTTATGTGAGAAATCGAAAATATGATATTTTTGATCTTATTTAATGATTTTGTGAAGCTTGTAAATATCGTATAGCAATAAATTGTATACCAAAATAATTGCTGGCGTTTTGAGTGTAGTTTTATGGAAATTTAAAATATTTTTAGTAGACAGAGTCAAAAGTTGTAGAGGGAAACATTTTCCACGGAAGCCTACAAAAATGCTTTCTTGTTTAAACATGACATTTTATGAATAACTTTTAAAAGTATTTTGTGTTTTTAAATTCATCAGTATTTAGGCAAAAGCATCAGCTTTCATATGACATATCATTTATTAAAATCCATTAAGAATTACCAAAGTAATAGACATTTTTGTGAAAACAAATCATATATTTCATACATATGATATTTTATCGACCAAGTACCTATAATTTGTCAAAAAATTGCATTCGGCGAACTTCAAATGGTTGTAGTGAAGCTTGTAGTGGGCCTACATTAATGTTTGATATGTGAATATTGAGCGCTGATCACTCAGCTATTATAATAAATTTAAATAAAAATAATAAATTAAAAAATGTAAATGTTATGGTAGATAATGTGAAAATTGATTATTTTTCCCTTCTGGAGCCTATATTTACATAATTTTACTTACAATTGGTTAATATGTTATTTTTGTATTTTTGTTGAGGCTTCAAGCTTTCCATTGATATCTCAACTTTAAAGATTGGTTAAGTTTTACTCAAGTTATAAGCTATTTTGTTTACGCGAAAAGATTATTTTGAATTTTTTTGCAGATTTATGTGAGAAATCGAAAATATGATATTTTTGATCTTATTTAATGATATTGCGAAACTTGTGAATGACGTATTGAAATAAATTGTACATCAAAATAATTGTTGACATTTTAAGTGTATTCTTATTGAAATTTAAAATCATTTAAGTGCATATAGTCAAATGTGATGAATCATACAATTCGTGAAAGGAGGATAAAAAGTGCATTTTGTTCGAATTTTTTTCTGTAATATGTCATTTACAGTATTTGGTTTAATTTTAATCAATAAATGTTGTATGACAATGTTTTAGAAAACAGATACATCTTGATTTTGAGGTAAAAAAAAAATCAAAATTATAAAATTTTTCATTAAATTTGGCAGTTTAAATGAATTCATTAAAATCATATTTTCACAAAATGACCTCTGAGGGAATGTGTTTTTAATAAATTGTCCAATATTGGTATGCAGAATTATAGTCCAGCATTTTATCAATTTTAATCCATATCAATTATAAAAATCCAGCAATTAAAATGAAAGTTACAGATTTTAATATGCAATGAAATGGACCTTTTTTTAAGTTTTTTTAAAGTTTCCTCTGTAAAATCTATAAAACTGAATTTATATATTTAAAAATGTTTATTGCCTATCAAGGACACTTGTACCAACAATATTGTAGTACATTGTTTTTTGAAATTCTAAAATATTTCATACCATTTTGTGAAAAGAAAATGAGAGCAAAAATTAACTTTGCCTTTACCCACGTTTTTCTCATTGTTTTTATATGTAAGTGTATAAAAAAACTTACACTATGTTGTAGCCTGATATTTCAGCTAAATTTTAACACCTTAATCTTTAAAATCGGATAACAAATAAAAAAGATAAAAATTTTATAAGCAAATCACCTCGAATTGATTTGTGAGCCAACGGTACCGTTACCCACTGGTGACTGTTCAAATTCGATCGACCAAAGCAGATATTTTTGCGAAATTATGATGAAACTTGATTCAAGATTGTGAAACTGTTATAGCACGTACCGTTATGTGTGATATATCAAATGAAAGGTATTTTGATTGTGATGCTTGATAAAGTTGAATTATAATTTTCCGTGGTGCAGGTAAAAAGTTATGAGGTGCGGCGTAAAAAAATTTCTATTTACCGTTATCTCCGCTCGCACACTACAGATTTTTATGAAATTTTGTACAAAAATGTATTTGCCCATTATCTAATGGCTGTGTGAATTTCAAGTTCCAAATAGAAAAACTAAAAAAGATAAAAATAAAAAACGGTTGGGAACGGTCCCAAAATTTAGTAAAAAAAATCTTCTTTTTACTGTTACTCGGTGAAAAATAACTTTAGAAATGCAATTCTTTCACACATGTGTTGCCAAGACATAAATCTAAAAGTCGTTTTCTCAAAATATTTTTCCCCTTATTACCCGATTTTTAAAATCGAAAAAACCACTCACTCTGACATTTAAAAAACGATGCATTTTTCGGAACCCAAAAACGTGTCGAAAAAGTGATTTTGAAAAAAATTCCTTTAAGACGTATAATTTTTTTTTTCATTCTCTATCAATGTGCCTACTCATTTTTTGTGGGAAAAAATCAATTTTACCCAAATTCACCCTATTGTGAAAGGTGTGCTGAAAAATTTGATTTTAGAAAAAAATTCATATCTCGAAAACGGAATTTTTTAGAATTTCTTCCCCATATAATAATCTTCATCATTTCGATTGGTCTATCGAGAAAAATTAAAATCCCCTCTGTAACCTCAGTACTTTTCGAGATGTACAAAAAGTTTTTTTTTTTTTTGACCCCACTTTACCCTAACTTCCCGTACGAATTTCAAAAAATCCCTTCTTAGTGCGCATATTCAGTACCATACAATTCAGAAACAAAAAGTAAAATTTCTCTATATATAATGGTATAAGCTGTAGCGTGATTATTAGAATTGAAAATGTAAAAAGTAACATGCGCTTAGTATGTTTTAATTAAATTATTATTATTATAATAACAACAATGCCAATCGAGGACAACAAACTAGTCCAACACCAATGGAATGTGATCACGTTGAAAGAGATGAAGCAGTAAATTTTCACTCACAGCCTCAAGATCGGATTTACGGATAGTAGAATTGACTATAGGGAAACAGAAAATAAAATGTTTGATTGATACAGGCTCTACTACAATACTTCTTGACAAAACAAAATTACTAACTTATGAACGAATTCCTTTAAAAGAAAGCATAGTTTTTAATACACTTAACGGAAAAACTTCTATAGATACGGAAATAATAACAGAATTTCCCCAAGAATTCGAAGAAAAAGCTCGAATGAGTTGGATACTCACATCGTTTAGAGACAAACAATTTGACGGACTTATAGGACAAAATTTGTTAAGACCTTTGCAAGCTAAAATTGACTTAGAGAATGAATATATAGAAATACATGGAAATCAAATTAAATTTATTAATGCATGTCCATATACATATGATGAAGTACATATTTTAGAAGGAACTGCAGAAGACCAGAGTGTATCACAGAGTCTTTTGGGCAGTCATTTAAATGTAGAAGAACGAGAAACACTAGAAAAACTTCTTAAGAAAAATAAAGATTTATTCTATCATGAAGGTCAACACCTCAGTAGTACTCATGAAGTTCAACATGAGATTATCACTACAACAGATAGACCAATTTATGCGAAAATATATAGATACCCTCAGATACATGAACAAGAAATTAGTAAACAAATAAAGGAAATGCTTATACAGGGAATAATAAAGAAAGCAATTCTCCTTACAACAGTCCTTTGTGGGTCGTCCCTAAAAAAATGGATAACTCCGGACAGAAAAAATGGAGAATAGTGATAGATTACCGAAAGCTGAATGAAGCAACAATTGACGACAAGTTCCCAATTCCTAATATAGACACTATATTAGACAAGCTGGGACGGTCTCAATATTTTACAACTCTGGATTTAGCCAAGGGTTTCCACCAAGTCTTAGTTAGGGAAGAGGATAGGAAGAAAACAGCTTTTTCTACTCCTCTTGGGCATTATGAGTTCACGAGAATGCCCTTTGGACTCAAAAACGCCCCTGCAACGTTTCAAAGACTAATTAATTCGGTACTAAGAGAATACATTAACCAGATATGTGTCGTTTATTTAGACGATATCTTAATTTTCAGTTCTTCACTCAAAGAACATATTATAAGCGTCCAAAAAGTGTTAGATAAACTTAGGCAGCATAACCTTAAAATCCAAATAGACAAGTGCAAATTCTTTTCAATAGAGACAGACTATTTAGGACATGTCTTAACAACCGAAGGGGTAAAACCAAATATGAATAAAATAGAAGCCATTCAAAAACTTCTATTACCAGAAACCACAAAACAGATTAAATCGTTTTTAGGTATTACTGGTTACTTCAGAAAATTTATTAAGGATTACGCTAAAATTGCCCAACCAATGACCAAATATCTCAAAAAGAACACAAGAATAAATCTGAACGATTCAAATTATATAAGTGCGTTTGAAAAACTGAAAATAATCCTCACGGATTCACCAGTTTTAAAATATCCAGACTTTAACAAAAAATTTCAACTCCCAACCGATGCAAGTAACTTTGCAATTGGGTCAGTATTAACTCAAGACGGACATCCAATTTGCTATGCAAGCCGTACATTAAATGAGCATGAGAGAAATTATTCTGCTACCGAAAAGGAGTTGCTAGCAATAGTTTGGTCTGTAAACTACTTTAGACCTTATATCTATGGTAGACCTTTTGATTTAATGACAGATCATCAACCACTCAAATGGTTGCAAACAAAACATAAGGGTAAAGATATAAATCAACGACTTCAGAGATGGTTATTACAACTAGGAGAATATAATATTAATATAGATTATATAAAGGGAAAAGAAAATAAAGCCGCAGACTTTCTCAGTCGGATTAATAATGAAACAGGAGAAATTAATGTGATCGAGACGCTCACACAAAAGGAGGGAGAAGTTACACCCGATAAAAATTTAAATTTTGAAATCGACAATTAAGTGTAGATAATAATACAATCCATTCGCAAGAAGAAGAACAGAATGACCATTTCCCAATACTAGACACAGTAGTTAATAGATTCTATACACAAATTATTCTAACAAACAATAAAACTAAAGAGATAGAAATTCTTAATAATAAAAGAATTATATATATAAACTCTGAAGACATTATAGAAGAAAGACTAGTAGACATATTTAGGAGGTTTATTAAGAGAAAAGGTAAAATAGGTATCTATTCAGAACTAACAGAACACGAATATAACTTAGGTCAATTAAAACTTATTGAATTATTTAATGGAGACCAAATAAAATTTATCAAATGTACGTATCATGCGCAAAATATGAAGAATGAAGATAATGCTTATAAACAAATAGCAAAGTATCACAAATATGAAACAGGTCATTCAGGTATAAACGAAAATTATGCAGGTATTAAGAATTTTATATATTTCAGAAACTTAAAAGAACTGATACAAAAGTATATAAACAATTGTGATACATGTAATCAAGCCAAATACGATAGAAATCCAATTAAACAAAAGTTTGAACACACTGAAACTCCAACTGATTGTAATCAAATAGTGCATGCAGACATTTATACAAATTCTAAAAACAATTTCTTAACTTTCATAGATAAATTCTCTAAGCACAGCATAATATTTCATTTAGAAGATAGAAATAGCATTACTATTAAAGAAAAATTGCGATTATACTTTTCTATTAAAGGCAAACCTAGTAAAATCATTTTAGATAACGAATTTCAGAATATAAATGTTAAAGACTTTTTAAGACAAGAAAATATTGAAGTCCATTTTACTAAACCAAACAGTCACACTGGTAATTCTGACATAGAGAGATTTCATAATACTATTAGCGAAAAAATGCGAGTACTCACTACAGAAAAGTCAGATCTAACAACAAAAGAAAAAATATATAAATGTGTAGAATGGTACAATAAGTCAATACACTCAGCAATCAAATTCAAACCAATAGATGTCTTAGAAGGAAGAGTAGATAAAGAAAAAGTTATATTAAATATGCAAAATATGAAATACAAAGCTATAGATAAACTTAATAGGAATAGAGAAGAATATAATGAAGAAAGAGAAGAAGGGTTTGTTAAAAATTACAAAGCCCTCAGACATAAACAAGAACCAAGATATAGAAAACTTAAGCTTGAAAATATACATCCTTCAAATATAAAAAGACCCAATAAATTTTCAGATAAAATGGATACTACTAATATTCCTATTGATGACAACTAACGCAACATTGACGATAGAAAAAATTGATACACGAAGTGGATTTACGGAGATAATTGTAGGTAACGTTAATATAGTTAATAGATATGATGTTATTTTACACATCATAAACCCAACAGAGATTCTTAAAATCATTTCATGTTTAGAAGAAAATATTTCGAATATACAAGTTGAAAATGGAAAGGACATTTTAATAAACGAATTAGATTCACTAAAATATAAAATATACACTATTATTCCACATAGAAACAAAAGAGGACTTATCAACATTGTAGGTACAGGTTTTAAATGGTTATACGGTACTATGGATGACGATGACAGGAAAAACATTGAAGAACACTTGAAAGTCATCGATGAAAATAATCATAACCTAATAACCCAAAGTAATAGACAAATGTTCATTAATGATAGTTTTAACCAAACCTTTTTGACACTAAAAGAAACGATTGAAAAGGATAGATTTAAAACATTATATCAGTTTAATAATATAAAAAAGGAAATAGTTAAATTTAACAACAAAATAATGTACTTAGAATCATTATTAAAAATCGGAATTATAAAAGACAATGTTGAACATATCCAAAATAACATAGCTTCCAGTAGAACAGGTATAATGGGAAATAATATTTTAAGTAAAGAAGAAATAATTAAATGTGATATTACTTTTGAAAAACTTAAGAATATAAAAATGGGAACCGCTTTATATGGAGAAGAAAAAATTGTTTTTGTAATTAAAATTCCAAATGAAATAATAGAAACAAGAAAATACTTAGTAACATCATTAACAAATATGTATTATGAAGAATTAATAATAAATGATGAAGAAATTGTAAAAATTAATGGAACAACATTCATATACGAAAGAAACGTTGATTTTAAAAATTTGAAGAAATCTAATTTATGTATATATAATAATATTTGTACCAAAACTAAGAATTCCCAAATGAAAATTATTGAAATAGAAAATGATTTACTATTATTAAAAAATGTAAAAAAATATAACTCTAACCAGTACTTGTGATGAAAGAATTACAAATTTAAATGGAAACTTTTTATTGAATTTTAACAATTGTAAATTAAATATTCAAAATACTACATTCAATAACAGAAAGGAAATATTTGAGCAAAGGTTCATTATTCCCTATGAATCAAATCTAAATCATACAATAGAAAAACTTAATTTTGACGATTTAATACTGAATCAAATAGATAATATTGAAAATATAAATGAATTAAAATTCTATCATAAAAATCATGTACTGCTAAATATATACATTGTAATATTTATAATTTTGTCAATTATAGCTGTATTCATTTATATATATATTAAAGTTCAAAAACTGAAACGTACAATGTATATAACTCAGGAGAGTTTTAAAGTAAAGGAGGGAGAGGTTATGTCAAGCTCAGCAAACCCAACGGAAATTCCCACAAACGTGGATAACAATAAAGTAAATAAAATGATGACAACAAACAATCGAGTTCATTTGCCCGTTGTCTGGCCTTAATACGTTTCCAAGAAACGATATTTTGCTGACATTGGCAAATACACTCCATTGAAGTTTGACATAGCTTCATTCCATCAAAAGAATCAATTAGTAGTCAGTTGAATTGTAACCTCGAACCATTAATAAAGTTTATCAATTATTTTTTAAAAAGACAAATCTTTCATTTACGAACATAAATCGCGCGCTGTAAAGAAAGCCAGCATAACAAGAATCAGTTCCAAAATAAATAAGGAAAAACAGACAGACAACGAACTAGCATGTCGATTGAAAATGCTGGAAAAATACTTTGCGGAATATCTAAATATTCAAGATTCTATAGACAGTCTAACAACTGAAGATGATGTGAAGGGCGACGACAACACGGAACAAGGCGATTACAGGGAGACTGTTGAGGATTTGTATTGCGAAATCAAATCAAAAATACTTACCCTCACAGAAGAAATGATTCCTAAATCATCAAAACCTATTCCATATGTTCCATCCACACATCAATCTGACGACCTTCCCAAAACAAAGCCTCCAACATTTTCTGGTGAGTACACTCAATATAATACATTTATACAACAGTTTAATGCGACAATTGATTCGAAGCCCATCCCAACAATAAGAAAGTTCCAGCTGTTGGTAGACGAGTGTCTTAAAGGAAATGCCAGACTTTCCCTCCAGTCGTTGGATGTGACAGAGGCAAATTATGTCAAAGCCCTGCAGATTCTCCAAGAGCGCTATGACAACAAGTGTATTGTTTTTCAAACACATATTCGAGAACTCTACAACATTCCGGCTGTGTCAAAGAACTCTGGCGTTCATCTTCGTCGCTTCGTTGACGATGTGGATGGGCATTTGGCTGCCCTGCGATCGCTAGGCTCCGATACCGATATTGTTAATGCCTTGTTGATTCACATCGCCTCGATCAAACTGGACAGTGAGAGTTATACGAAGTGGGAAGAATCGTTTGATTTGAAAACATTGCCATCCTGGACGGCATGTTCTACATTCATCAACAAACGAAGTCAACATCTCGACATAAGGGAACCCCAAAGCAAGACAACAACATCGTCATCGAAAGGCAACGATGTGAAGTATAAGCATCGATCTGTCACAGCGTTGGCAGTTTCCGAACAACGTTGTGTATTTTGCAATGTCACCACACACAAGATAGCAAATTGTGGCAAGTTCGCTGAACTTCCAGTGTATCATCGGTTTCGAAATGCCAAGCGTATTGGGTTATGCATAAATTGTCTCAACCATGGACATTCAGTTAAGGATTGCACATCGTTAAAATGCAAGGTATGTAAAGAACCTCATCATACATTACTTCACCGCTTTCAGAGTGCACCTCTCGGCTTAAAACCTACAACCGACAATGCCTGTAATGCTGATCCATATGCACCAACAACATCATCTGCTCTACATTCTGGACGTGCACAACATTCCACGAGCAGCTACGTTTTCTTGGCAACTGCTGTCGTTAACGTAAAGGGAGTTGATGGCGAATTTATCCCAACTCGTATTCTCTTGGATTCTGGCTCGCAGCTTAATTTGATCTCGGAGCGTCTAGCTCAAAGGCTGTGTTTGAAGCGTACGAATTTCAATGGGGAATTAAGTAACATTAATATACCAGCTCGCCAAAAGACCTCCGCATCTATAAGCTCAAAGGTTGGTAAATTTGAATTCAACCTGGACTTTTGGATTTTGTCGTCCATTACATCGCACCAACCCGAAGTATGCATTGAAGTGAGTGACTGGCATATACCATCGGACATTCAACTCGCGGATCCTAACTTTAATTGGCCTCAACGTATCGATATGCTCATCGGAGCTGATATCTTGTAAGGTCGCTTTTTTTTTTAAAAACTTAACATGATCTGTAAACCCTCCTATTCTATTCCCATCATTTTATTTGTCAAAAAAAACACTGAACATCTTTTCACTTTGAGTTTCAACGTTGAGATAAACCAAAATGATGTTAGTAGTTTGTTTATCCGGGCTACACATTTATTTGGTTGCCTAGGGAATGATTGAAAATAAAAATAACAAACTTGGAAATTTTCGTTTGAAAATTTTCCATTCTGGATATAATTCTCAAGCTGAGAAGAAGTTCTTCGAAAAAAAAAAAGAGATAAATAAAATTCATATTACATTTTTTTTTCTGTTGCTGTGTCTTGGATTTATCAAAATCGTTGTGTTGTGTTTTGTGGTGTATTGATTAATGGAATATACCAATTTTTTTGGATTCGTGATTCTGGCAGTGTAATGTGTCAAGAAAAATATTTCTTTATAAAAAAATATGTGGCCCTAATGTGTGTTTCGCAACCTGAAATAAAAATAAGAATCCCTAAACCAAGCCCATAAAAACAAAAAAAAAAAAAAAAAAAAAAAAATCCTAAATCCAAACCCAATAATATATATGCATATATTTGCATAAATACACCTACACATGTATTTACATAGTATGTGTAAAGAAATTTATAATAATAATAAATAATAATAAATGCATCCTGTTTTGTGATAAAATAAAAAGGAACAGAAAAGCAAGTTCTAAATTACCTACCTATACTTCTACTCATTTCTAACTTATAAAAAAAATACTTACCAATAAAAAAAAAATACCCTATCCATACCCCTGCCTAATACATACCTACAATTGGTCTAAAATATCCTGCTGTTCAACTTAGTATCTGCATGGTCAAGGATCCACAAAACTTATCAAGAACAAACTGTCAATCCAGTGCAAACTATATTCATTCATTTTTAATTTTTTTTTCTTATAACTCGTTTCTCATAGTTCATAGTTCTAAATATTTAATACATACATACTTGTATAAAAAAAAAAAAAAAATCTTATCCCTCATTCATAAATTTTTTTTGTATTGCTAAAAATCGAGTAGTGTTTGTAATTTTTTTTACTTTCTTATGGTGTTCATAAATAATTTTATTCTGTGTTTATGTCAATTATTTAAAAAATTTTTTTTGTTTGTGTATTTTCAAAATTCAATCTGTTTTGTTTGTGTAAAAATTCATCGCCGGGAACATTTGGGTTATTTGTGTGCGTGTTTATAATTTTTTTGTTCACAGGTCAACTGGATCCACTACTACGTGTGCGCACAGGTGTATGGATACAGAGGAAGAGGTATGTGACCTAGTTTTTGTTTTGTTTCAATTTCATTGTGTCCTATTTGTAATATAAATAACCCGAGGTTGTTGACCTTTGGTCGTGAATTTTAATTTTGTTCCTATTCTAAGAAGCGAATCAGCTGTTTTCTTTTTAATTTTTTTTTTTTTTGATTGATATTCGTCTATAGATTTAAGATAGTTTTCATTTGTTAATAGAATAAGATTTTCGTTTTTAAAATATAACAAAAATAAAATATAAATGAAATAGAATTCATAAATACATGCATATATGTATATGTACACCTAGGTCTTAAACACTTTTTTTTGTCAATAAATTATAAAAATTTTAATTATGAAAATTGCAAGATGAATTCTTATTTGATAGATCTTTGGACTATGGCATTTGCTTAAGAAATTTCAGAGGGGTGACTGATGGCAATGGAACTGTGGGTTTCTAAGAAGGTGAGCTTTCGTAGGTGAGGTCGCAGACCTCATATTAGGGGCTGCCGCATATTGTTGAGCGCGCGGCAGCCAAGGTGTCATCTCGTCAGAGATTGACAATGGGAAGGGTTGCTCAAGGGTGCCGTTAGCACTAACGGTATCCGTGCATCGAAAGGACAAGTAGACGATTCAGTCCAGAAATTCCCTGTCCATCTTTATGCATATTTAGCTTCTTCTTTTTTTCTTATGTAACGTAGCTTGATTTTTAACTTGTTAGTTTTGTTGGTCCGTGTCTTTGTTTATCTGTCCTAGTTTGTTTTACTTTTACATTTTGTTTGGTTTCTCGTTGTATTTTTAGTAATTCTTTTGTTTAGCAACAGGCATGACTTTTATACGGTAGTCCAGTCAGGCAGGCCAAAAGAACCCACCCAACATCCGACGAGCTTAAGCCTAAATGCAAGCATGCCTGGTCTGGTCCTCGCCGACTGGACACTCTTCTATCCAAGGTTTCCATGTAGTATCTGTACCTACAGGATGGAAGAGTTAAAGTGAATTTTTATACCGTTACAGATGGCGCCCAACTGGACACTCTTCTATCCAAGGTTTCCATGTAGTATCTGTACCTACAGGATGGAAGAGTTAAAGTGAATTTTTATACCGTTACAGATGGCGCCCAACGTGGGGCAATTTTTGTTTAAGACAACGCTCTTAACATTATTGCTCAATTAAATTTTTTTTTCGGTTTTAAGTAATTTCTTGGGGTATGCATTTTTTTTTTTTTTTGTTTTTTGTTTCATAATTTTCTTATGTAATTTTCTTTTGATTTCTCGCGATTAAATTTAATAAATTTCAATTTTTTCTACAGACAATGAACAGACAATTTTTGCATTCTTCTATCAATATTTTTTTTTTGGGTTTGAAATTTCTGTCCACCAATGGATGTTTACCTCTATTGTTTGTTGCTGAGATTTTGATTTGGATGTTGCTTGAGGAAAGAGAGTTTCAAGTGTCTTTGGTTGGAATCTCTTCTGACCAAATTGCTCTTGACCCCGTTTAAATTTTTGCAAGACCGTGTGCCTACTGTCCGGAAGAAAATGTTTTTACTTCTCTTTGTCAGTTGCTGTAGTCATATCCTTGCAATCGCTTAAACAAATTCGATTCACGTTTGGTATCCTTATGGTGAAAGCTTGATATCTGCTGTCCGGATAAGGGAACGCAGTACCTTATTGTCTGTTGCGACATTTACTTTTGCAAACACCATAAGTTGTATCAAGTCGGAATCGAAATCTGGTAAGTTGAACCTTCTTTCGATGCACAAGCGGAACTCATACTTTCGGGAATCCAGAGTTCATTGAAGCCATTTGTCACCCCACAATAATTCTGATATTATTTTATTAATTGCAATAAATTGATTTTTGATTTTACTTTTCAAGTAAAAAAATTGATTGTTAGTACGATTCTAGATACAACTTTGTTTTGGGTTGATGATTTGATTCTTTTTGTTTATTAACTTGATAGTTATTGTTCTGAATTTAATTTTGTTGGTATAGTGTGAGTATTTAATACATTTTTTTCATATAATACTTAATCATACTTAATCCATTCTAGAAATATTTAATTTTTTTAATTATGGCACATTCGGTAGGTAATGATGAGGAGTTTTCTTATCCGTTTAGATCTGCTCCTGTTGCAGGTGCTAATAGATTTTCCACCCCCAATCAATTTTCTCGTGAGACAATGCACTTTCTAAATTTCAATCCTGATGTTACTCCAGACAAGACAAAACAAATTTTTCAACAACCACAAAACCCTTTAACACAAATTTTGCCAACACACAGTAAAGAAAATAATATGTTGGATATTAATGAGCATATAAGTAAAGTTGTTGCATCAAATTTTGAAGCTCAAAGTAAAGTAGATACAATAAGCGCCAGATTAGAAAACCAAAGGCAAATTATTCATAGTGAAGTTTCGGGTTTAATACAGAGGGCCTTTAGTTCTTCATTTCCCTCAATGCTTCCCGAAGAAACCTTAAAACAGAATGAACAATTTTCTCAAAATAATATGTGCAGTAATGCAACAGCTCCAAATTTTGCAAATTTTCAAAACATGAATCTTAACGATTATAGTGCATATGCACCAAACAATTACATTTCAAATAAAAACCAGTCAAAAACATTTTTTAAATTTCAAAAGTGGGGACTTAAATATGATGGGAAAAATATGACAGTCAACGACTTTTTATTCCGCTTAGAGCACTTACAGCAATCCTATGGTGTGGAATGGGAAGAGGTCCACAACAATTTCCACCAACTGATTGACGGGGACGTTGCTGAGTGGTACTGGGTACATAAGAAGACGCACAAAAGACAACAATGGACTGACTTCAGGCTGGCTCTTATTGAGCATTTTGGCAGTCTAGAGACGGAAGACGAACTTGGACGTAAACTTGACGACCGGAAACAGGGTTACAGTGAATCCTTTGACAGCTTTTACTCTGACATACTCAAACTTAACTCGAAACTACGTACGCCACGAGCACCGGACCGACTTATTTTCTTGCTTCGGCAAAATGTGCAACCTAATATCGGAAGCAAACTCTTGACTTTCAATACCACTAGTTTGCCAGAGATGGTGTACACTTGTCGAAGTATAGAAAAATTTAACCATGAACATTTTAGACGTAAACAGACAGACCAACAACGACATTTCGCCAGAAAAATCAATGAACTCAATTTTGAAGAGTTTGATGCAGCCTACGATTTACCCATAGACGCTATCAACATTTCAGAGTCGAGGGAAGGAAGAAAAACAGAGGAGTGTTGGAACTGCAGGACTCCTAGCCATAGTTTTCGAGATTGTCCCAGTTCCAAGCGGTCCCTGTTTTGTTACAAATGCGGCCGACCAGACATAACATCTACACATTGCTCCTGTTCGGAAAACCAGAAGAAGGGCAATCCGATCCCCGGAGAACATTGCTCTCAAGAAAAGAGACCGGGCAATCCGTTCAGGAGACATTAGACACTGAACAAACAAAGACATTACCGGATTTACAAAATGACAAACAAATATACATACTTAAAAGACAAGCTCAGCAGGACATTACTTCACCGACTACATCGAGTACACCGTCACCTACACAACACAGCACACCTACACGACCCACACTACACGAGCGTTTGTTGAATTATGAACAAGCACGCGCTCGCATTTTCAGCTCCGAACCCACCCAACATTTTACAAGTTGCAAAGTTGCCAAATTACGACAACGATTCGCAGACAAAAAGACTCTATATAGAGCCATATCATCGACAACCTTGTTGAACAACGACGATCCAAGACCCTATGCAAATGTCAAGATTTGCAACAAAAACGTCCTTGGTCTTCTGGACTCAGGAGCGTCTATAAGTTGTCTCGGGTTAGATGCTTTTGAATTTCTTCGCGAACATGGAATTCCATATAAAAAGCTCTCGCTGGGGGTCAGTACAGCAAGTGGCCAAAGACAAGACATTGTCGGCTCTGCAACTGTAAATGTTGAGTACAAGGGGTTGGAAAGGCAAATGTGTTTGTTCATAGTTCCAACATTAGAATAAAAACTCTACCTGGGGGTTGATTTTTGGAAGCTGTTTAATCTTGCTCCACAAGTTATTTCTGAGTTGCATCCTCAAACTACCCAAACTACACAGACAGACCCGAATGCTCATCAATTGACATCGGAACAATTAGCAGCTTTGGAGGAAGCAAAAGCATTGTTTCCTTCTTATGCGGTACACGGCCTAGGACGGACAAATATGGAGTGCCATCACATCGACACTGGTGATGCAGTCCCAATAAAACAAAGACATTATCCGGTTTCTCCAGCGGTACAGAAACTTCTGTATGAGGAAGTGGATCGCATGTTTCAGGCGGGCGTTATTGAAGAAAGCAACAGTGCTTGGAGCTCTCCTGTTGTTCTAGTGAAGAAGTCAAACGGCAAACATAGACTCTGCCTAGACTTCAGGAAAGTCAATAGCGTTACGAAGAAATATGCTGGTCCAGTTGCAAATATAGAAGGATTGCTAAGCCGTATGTCAAATTCACATTTCTTTTCGAGTGTGGATTTGAAAGACGCCTTTTGGCAGATACCGTTGGATGAAAGTTCAAAGGAAAAGACTGCATTTAGCATTCCGGGACTGCCTTTACTCCAATTTACCGTCATGCCATTTGGTTTATGCAACGCTTCACAACGTATGTGTAAACTAATTGACAAGGTAATACCGCATGAGTACAGAGAGAATGTTTTTCCTTATGTCGATGACTTGTTAATTGCTACCCCTACTTTTGATGAACATATGCGGATGCTCACGATAGTCGCTGCTCGATTGAAGGAGGCTGGGCTTACTATTAACTTAGATAAGTCCAAGTTCTGCTTGAAGGAGTTGGATTATCTGGGTTATGTCGTGGGTGAGGGATGTTTGAAGACCAACCCGGAAAAGGTTTCAGCGATAAAAGAGTTTCCGGTTCCCCAAAATGCTCGCCAGGTGAGGCGATTTCTTGGGCTTTCTGGTTGGTATCGTAGGTTTGTGAATAACTATTCTGGACTTGCGGCACCAATCACAAATACCTTGAAGAAAGGTGTTAAATTTGAGTTTGGTGAAGATGCAATCAAAGCATTTAACCAGCTCAAAGAGGCACTTACCGTCGCACCAGTTCTAGAAACACCTGACTACACAAAACCATTTAAGATCCTTTGTGACGCCTCTAGTACCGGCGTTGGTTGTGTTTTGTGTCAAGAGGACGATGAAGGTGTGGAGAGGCCTATCTACTATTTCTCCCATAAACTCACAAAATCACAGCGTAACTTTTCTGTTACTGAACAGGAATGTTTGGCTGTGGTTTTGGGAGTTAAAAAGTTTCGACCTTACGTGGAAGGGCATGCTTTCAAGATAATTACCGACCATGCCAGTTTGAAGTGGTTGATGAACCAGAAGGATCTACATGGTAGATTGGCACGATGGAGTTTGAAGCTTCAAGGCTTTGATTTTGAGATTGAACACCGTAAAGGTACTCAACACGTTGTTCCTGACGCGTTATCGCTCATCAACCACCAAAAGCTTCACATGGCGGTATAGCAAAGACTTTATATCGTCTTCGTGATAGGTTTTACTGGCCTAATATGGCGGCAGAGGTGAGATCTTTTATTGCGAGCTGTGACGTATGTAAAGTCTCGAAAGCACCCAACACCATCTTAAGGCCGAAAATGGGAAAGGCGTTTGTAGTGGATAGACCATACCAGCACATTTTTATCGACTTCTTGGGGCCATATCCACGTTCAACGAAGGGAAACACACACATTCTCGTCTGCTTGGATCAATTGACAAAATTTGTCAATATTCATCCTCTTCGACAGGCGACTACTGAAAATACCGTGAGATTCCTGGAGGAACAGATTTTCTCGGTGTTTGGAGTTCCAGAATCGTGTTTGTCTGACAACGGCAAACAATTTGTCAGTAAAGACTTTGCCAAATTTTTGTCTTCATATGGAGTCACGCACGTCAAGACCGCAGTCTATTCACCGCAGGCAAACGCGAGTGAAAGGGTGAATCGGTCGATTCTGAGCGCGATCCGATCCTATTTGGAGAAGGATCAAAGGCATTGGGATAGGCATCTATCTTCAATTGCCAGTGCGCTCAGAACCACCATTCATTCCCCAATTGACATGTCTCCATATGAAGCATTGTTTGGTCAGTCGAAAATTGAACACGGTTCGGACTACAAACTACTGAGGAATCTCAACTCCATGAATAACCCGGAGTTTCATGTGTTGCCGAAGTCATCGAAGATGAATATGATTCATAGCCATCTAAAACAATCTCTCGATCGTGCACACCAAGTGTACGAACACACGTACAATACACGGAGTAAAGATGTGCGATTTCAAGTGGGCGATGTGGTGTACAAACGAAATTTTGTGCAGAGTGATGCATTTAAGCGTCTTAACGCGAAACTCTGTCCAAAGTTCGTTAAGGCCAAAGTGAAAAATGTTCAGGGAAACAGTCTTTATGAACTTGAAGACATGAAGGGTGTTTCCTTGGGTATTTTTCACGCCAAGGACATAAGGACTTAAATACACCAACAGTACACACACAGTCACACACAAGACACAGGACTGGACTTGAAATGGTGGCTCCTTTTTCCATTCCATACCTTGAACGCTGGCGTTCGACGGAATGGAATGTTTTGTAAGGTCGCTTTTTTTTTTTAAAACTTAACATGATCTGTAAACCCTCCTATTCTATTCCCATCATTTTATTTGTCAAAAAAAACACTGAACATCTTTTCACTTTGAGTTTCAACGTTGAGATAAACCAAAATGATGTTAGTAGTTTGTTTATCCGGGCTACACATTTATTTGGTTGCCTAGGGAATGATTGAAAATAAAAATAACAAACTTGGAAATTTTCGTTTGAAAATTTTCCATTCTGGATATAATTCTCAAGCTGAGAAGAAGTTCTTCGAAAAAAAAAAAGAGATAAATAAAATTCATATTACATTTTTTTTTTCTGTTGCTGTGTCTTGGATTTATCAAAATCGTTGTGTTGTGTTTTGTGGTGTATTGATTAATGGAATATACCAATTTTTTTGGATTCGTGATTCTGGCAGTGTAATGTGTCAAGAAAAATATTTCTTTATAAAAAAATATGTGGCCCTAATGTGTGTTTCGCAACCTGAAATAAAAATAAGAATCCCTAAACCAAGCCCATAAAAACAAAAAAAAAAAAAAAAACAAAAAAAAATCCTAAATCCAAACCCAATAATATATATGCATATATTTGCATAAATACACCTACACATGTATTTACATAGTATGTGTAAAGAAATTTATAATAATAATAAATAATAATAAATGCATCCTGTTTTGTGATAAAATAAAAAGGAACAGAAAAGCAAGTTCTAAATTACCTACCTATACTTCTACTCATTTCTAACTTATAAAAAAAATACTTACCAATAAAAAAAAATACCCTATCCATACCCCTGCCTAATACATACCTACAATTGGTCTAAAATATCCTGCTGTTCAACTTAGTATCTGCATGGTCAAGGATCCACAAAACTTATCAAGAACAAACTGTCAATCCAGTGCAAACTATATTCATTCATTTTTAATTTTTTTTTTCTTATAACTCGTTTCTCATAGTTCATAGTTCTAAATATTTAATACATACATACTTGTATAAAAAAAAAAAAAAAATCTTATCCCTCATTCATAAATTTTTTTTGTATTGCTAAAAATCGAGTAGTGTTTGTAATTTTTTTTACTTTCTTATGGTGTTCATAAATAATTTTATTCTGTGTTTATGTCAATTATTTAAAAATTTTTTTTTGTTTGTGTATTTTCAAAATTCAATCTGTTTTGTTTGTGTAAAAATTCATCGCCGGGAACATTTGGGTTATTTGTGTGCGTGTTTATAATTTTTTTGTTCACAGGTCAACTGGATCCACTACTACGTGTGCGCACAGGTGTATGGATACAGAGGAAGAGGTATGTGACCTAGTTTTTGTTTTGTTTCAATTTCATTGTGTCCTATTTGTAATATAAATAACCCGAGGTTGTTGACCTTTGGTCGTGAATTTTAATTTTGTTCCTATTCTAAGAAGCGAATCAGCTGTTTTCTTTTTAATTTTTTTTTTTTGATTGATATTCGTCTATAGATTTAAGATAGTTTTCATTTGTTAATAGAATAAGATTTTCGTTTTTAAAATATAACAAAAATAAAATATAAATGAAATAGAATTCATAAATACATGCATATATGTATATGTACACCTAGGTCTTAAACACTTTTTTTTGTCAATAAATTATAAAAATTTTAATTATGAAAATTGCAAGATGAATTCTTATTTGATAGATCTTTGGACTATGGCATTTGCTTAAGAAATTTCAGAGGGGTGACTGATGGCAATGGAACTGTGGGTTTCTAAGAAGGTGAGCTTTCGTAGGTGAGGTCGCAGACCTCATATTAGGGGCTGCCGCATATTGTTGAGCGCGCGGCAGCCAAGGTGTCATCTCGTCAGAGATTGACAATGGGAAGGGTTGCTCAAGGGTGCCGCTAGCACTAACGGTATCCGTGCATCGAAAGGACAAGTAGACGATTCAGTCCAGAAATTCCCTGTCCATCTTTATGCATATTTAGCTTCTTCTTTTTTTCTTATGTAACGTAGCTTGATTTTTAACTTGTTAGTTTTGTTGGTCCGTGTCTTTGTTTATCTGTCCTGGTTTGTTTTACTTTTACATTTTGTTTGGTTTCTTGTTGTATTTTTAGTAATTCTTTTGTTTAGCAACAGGCATGACTTTTATACGGTAGTCCAGTCAGGCAGGCCAAAAGAACCCATCCAACATCCGACGAGCTTAAGCCTAAATGCAAGCATGCCTGGTCTGGTCCTCGCCGACTGGACACTCTTCTATCCAAGGTTTCCATGTAGTATCTGTACCTACAGGATGGAAGAGTTAAAGTGAATTTTTATACCGTTACAATATTTTTCGATCTGTTAGCAGATGGCGAAATTAAACTCGGAGAAGAACTGCCGCTTTTGAAGAACACTTTACTGGGCTGGATTGTCGTCGGAAAATATAAAGCGAAGGTTAAATCTAGCAAAAACTCAAACCCTTATGCACATTTGAGTACAACTAACTTCAACCCAGCCGTAGATGCTTCACTCAATGAGATGTTGAAAAGGTTCTTAGAAATCGAAGACGTCACTTCGAATGCCCCAAATTGGACTGAGGAACAAATTGCTTGTGAGGACGCGTTTGTTAAGAGCATCCAGCAGAGGCCTGATGGTAGATTGGTAGTTAAACTGCCATTCAAAGATGATCCCAACATTCTAGGTGATTCGAGAAGAATAGCTGAGAAACGTTTTTTAAGTCTCGAAAGGCAACTTGAAAAATCTCCTGAGATATAGAAGCAGTATGCATCGTTCATGAAAGAATATGAATCGATGGGACACATCGACGTTGTCCCAATGGATGAGGTCTCGGATGTTCGGTATTACATGCCTCATCATTTCGTTTTGCGCCCTGACAGTTCGTCGACTAAATTAAGGGTTGTCTTCGATGTATCATGTCGAACATCGTCAAACGTTTCATTGAACGAAATTTTGATGGTGGGTACGACTATACAAAAGGATTTGTTTACGATCTCGCTTCGATTTCGCTCACACAAAATAGCTTTGACTGCAGACATTCCCAAGATGTATAGGCAAATTTTCGTTCGGCCTTCGGATTCCAATTTCCAAGGTATTCTGTGGCGGGAAAATTCGTCCCAACAAATCCGCACTTATCGACTGTCAACTGTGACATATGGCACCTCGTCCGCACCCTACCATGCCACTCGTTGCTTATTGCATTTAGCCGAAAAACATCAGAACGAGTTTCCACTTGGTGCAGCAGTAGTCAAGAACGATTTCTACATCGACGATCTAATTTCTGGAGCCGACAATCTGGAAGAAGCTGAAAGGATTCGTCTCGAGGTTGAATCAGTTTTGAATAGTGCTGGACTGCAGTTGAAGAAATGGTACTCGAACGATTCAAGGCTAATGGACAAAATTCCTGTTACTGATCATGAAACGCCGTTGAGAATAAATGACAATGATGTAATCAAGGCTCTTGGTATCGTATGGCAGCCTTCAACCGCTGAACTGCAATTTGTCAATCCTTTGGAGAACGTTAAAAGCTGCAACCGCATCACGAAAAGAACTATTTTGGCAGATGTTGCCCGTTTATTTGACCCTTTAGGGTTGGTAAATCCAGTCATCGTTATCGGCAAGATGTTCCTGCAGCGCCTTTGGATCGCAAAGGTTGAATGGGATGAAGAAATCGCTGATGATCTAAAAGAAGAATGGGTTAAGTATCGATCCCAGCTTTGCGAACTTTCAAAGATACGAGTTCCGAGATACGTGTTTACACAAGATCTTGTCCGTTGCGAACTGCATGGGTTCTCGGACGCATCTCTCAAGGCCTTTGGATGTTGTATTTACGCTCGTGTCGAAGATTCTCTTGGAAGTACATCAGTTCATTTGTTGAGTGCAAAGTCCAAAGTGGCACCTGTTTCTACTCAAAGTTTGCCAAGACTTGAATTGTGTGCTGCTCTACTTTTGTCCAAACTTCTTCAGCGTGTTCTTGAATCTTTGACATAAGGTTTGACCAAATCTTCCTGTGGGCGGATTCGGAAATCGTTTTGGACTGGCTTGCAGATCATCCCTCTTCTTGGAATACATTCGTCGCCAATTGGCCATGATTCAGAAGCTGACAGCAAGGGGTATTTGGAGGCATGTCAACACGAAATTTAATCCAGCCGACATAGTTTCTCGTGGCTCGCTCGTCGCAGATTTGATGGATTCGTTCTGGTACACCGGTCCTGATTTCTTGTACCACCATCCAAGCCAATGGCCTGCAACAACGAAACGCACGACAAAAAATAGTTTGGAAAGGCGAAAACCAAGCACAGTTTTGTTGGGAGCACTAAATAATCCAGTTTTTGATGGAAGATTCGAAGACATCGTCGAAAACCACAAATATGTCAACAACTACAAAAAATTAATAAGAATCTTTGCTTACTGCCATCGGTTTATCGAGAACATCAAACGAGACCGTAAAAAGCAGGAACCTGTGTTGGATGAAATAAGATCTGAAGAATATAACTCTGCTTTGTTGAGAATTATATTCGTCGTTCAGCAGAGTACATTCAAAGATGACATCGTAAATTTGCAATCAAGTAACATGTGCGTCGGTCCAAAGAGTCGTATCAGGAAGTTGAATCCATATATGCAACTCGACTCTTTAGTTCCACTTGTTCGTGTGGGTGGACGACTGGACCAATCAGAGCTGCCGTACGATGCTAAACATCCCGTTTTATTGCCGAAATCTCATCCATTTGTTGAATGCTTCATGAACTTCCTTCATTTCAAACATCGCCACGCAGGAGCCCAAGCATTGGTATCGATTGCTAGGCAACAGTTTAGGGTAATCGATGCTCGAAGCCTGGCAACGAAGGTGGTACACAATTGCCTGAGATGTTTCCGAATGCGGCCAAGGTTACGAGAGCAAATTATGGGTGATCTTCCCTCGTCACGAGTATGCAGTACCAGGCCATTTCTTGTTTCTGGCGTCGACTTTTGTGGTCCTTTTCCAACGACGGTAAAACTAGAGGTTGTCGGACCACAAAATCGTACATGGCTGTATTTGTATGCTTTTCTACAAAGGCAGTCCATTTGGAGATTGTTTCCGACTTGACCACAAGTGGATTTATGGCAGCTCTGCGAAGGTTCATCGCTCGTCGTGGTATTTGTCGTTATCTCTACTGCGACAATGCGACAAATTTTGTGGGAGCCCGGAACGAGCTAGCAGATTTGAAGAAACAATTCTACAACCAAGTTACTCAATCGTCGATTCTAAGTGCTTGTGCAGAAGACAACATCGAGTTCCACCATATTCCGCCCCGTTCACCCCATTTCGGTGGGTTATGGGAATCGGCTGTCAAGTCAGCGAAAGGCCTTCTAATCAGATCCTGCAACCCATTTTCGCTAACTTTCGAAGAACTGACCACTGTCACAGCAGAGATTGAAGCCATTTTAAACTCTCGGCCATTGACACCACTTACTTCAGATCCAAGTGACGAGCAAGTCCTGACTCCGGGACACTTTATTATTGGTAGTCCACTGACATCGTTTGAGGAACCCGACATCACCAACATATCTCGTCTTAACAGATGGCAACAATTAACTTCCATTCGTCAACATTTTTGGAAGCGATGGTCCCGTGAGTATGTCTCACAGCTCCAGTATCGTCACAAGTGGAATTCGACATCAGCTGATATTCAACCTGGAACAATGATTCTTGTTTCCGACGACAATTTGCCTCCGTTAAAATGGTTACTAGGACGCATTGTTGATACCATCCGAGGCAAATATGGCCATGTTCGAGTAATCTCAATCAAAACTAAATCTGGGATGATAACAAGAGCTGTCCACAAGGTAGCACCACTTCCATTCGAATGCAGTACTTAAAGAATCCGTAATCCTTTCAGAGGGGGCGGGATTGTTCAATCTCATTTTGATAATATTCTTATTTTTTATACAATTTTAAAATGCTTTTCTCATGTTACCTTAATTCAGTAGTATTTGTTTTAACCTTAATTTAATACTTTTCATTCACTCGCTTTTAATACTATTGTCTAGTACTTTTACATATAAAAAACTACAGTCCACTGACTTTATAAAGAAGTGATAGTATAGATCGAACCAACATAAAAGAAACACGAATCTGAACCTTCGTTCGGAGTCAAATAAAGTAAAATCTATCATAAATTTTCGTGTTTAGTGTTTTATTTGAATTTTGTGATTCAACAAACAGGTCATGCACATCTTTAAGAAGGAGCTTCTCAATGAAAGTCTTTCCTTAGCTATGACTTCCTGTGCTTCTTCAAACGAATATTAGGAAGCCTAATCAAAATAATATCAAAGTTTAACACATTGTAGCCTGTATTAGGCTTCAGATTATTCCTCTGATAGACTTAAAAGAAGCCACATAGCTTGTTGAATATTTAATTTCGGTTCACAAGCTCAATGCAAGCACTTAAGCAGTGATGACTTCAAGAAAATCAAAAACTTGACCTTATGGAAGTTAAATTGTTAGTTGGGTATCAGTATTCCCAACTAACAGTATGTTGATCAACTGTTAGGTATCCATTGACTCGATCGTGATGAATTTGCATGCCCAACAGAAAGCGAGCTGCACCCAGATCCTTCATTTGGAACATCTCCATTAGATATTTCTTCAATTTGGATTTCACCGAAACATCGTTGGTGGTCTTCAGAAAAACCTTTAGGTTGACACATGTATATCTCTTCTTGGAGATCGCCTTGGAGGAATGCCGAAACCGCATCCATTTGGTCTATTTCCATATCGTATTGGATCGCCAAGGCCAATAAAAGTCGTATTGATGTGTAACGGACTACCGGTGAGTACGTTTCCTCATAATCAAGGCCTTTGATTTGGGCACAACCCTTAATTACAAGCCTCGCTTTGTAACGTGATATATTCCCAGATTTATCACGCTTCTTCTTGTAGACCCACTTGCAGTCAATTACCTTACGATTTTCTAGTATAGGAACGAGATCCCAGGTCTCGTTACTGATAAGAGCGTCGAACTCTTCTTTCATTGCTGCGCGCCACATCTCAGCTTCGGGACTTGACGACGCCTCTTGAGTTGTCATAGGATCACTCGTTACATCACGAGCAATAAATGATACAAAATCTGGAATTACTTTAGGTTTTTTAGGTCTCGATGATTTCTTGTTTCGGAGTCAGCTATGCCACTATTGATTCCGTGCGGTGGGGTATAGTCATTGTCCGATTCGGGAACAACAGTGCGGTTAGCCTCGGACTAGGAATAATATGTGTCACTATCAACAGCTGATTCGAACCCCTCTGCACCTATTTCTTCCTCTGAAGTAATGTCTTCTTCTTCACTGATAGGTGTTGCTTCCTCCGAAGTAATTTCTTCTTCTTCACTGATAGGTGTTGCTTCCTCCTCTATCGAAACTGAAGGGGAACAAATAATATGGGTTTCGTTTGGGTACATTACCTGACTCTGCGAAGATTTTTGATTTTCCATGAAAATTACATCTCTGCTGACATAGATTTTCTTCGTCTTTGGATCCAGAAGTCGATAGGCTTTGCTGTCTTCACTGAATCCAACCAGTATACATTGGATTGACTTGGGATCGAACTTTCTGCGTTTCTCCTTGGGTACGTGAACCATCGCCTGACAACCAAACACCCTCAAACGTTCTAGGTTGGGTTTCAGACCAGACCAGGCTTCTTCTGGTGTCATGTCAGCCAAACCTTTTCTCGGAGAACGATTGATGATGAATACTGCCGCCGTCACTGCTTCGCCCCAGAATTCAGTCTGTAAATCAGCTTCAAAAAGCAAGCAACGAGCTTTTTCTACCACAGTTCTGTTAGTCCGCTCTGCCAAGCCATTTTGTTCCGGCATGTACGGTGCTGTTTTTTGATGTCGGATACCATGTTTACGCAAACAGTTCAGCAACCCCTGGTTGCAGTACTAGAAACTATTGTCGGTACGCAAAACTTTTATAGTTTTCTGAGTTTGGTTCTCTACAAGACTTCTGAACTGCTCGAACTTTTCTTTAACCTCGGATTTGTTCTTAATTACGAAAAGAAAAACTTTTCGACTGAAGTCATCTACAAAAATCAAAAAGTATCTCGAACCTCCGATTGAATTGACGGACATATCCCCGCAAACGTCAGAATGCACCACTTCAAGTAAATCGTTTGCTCTCGTTCCGGTGCTTTTAAATGGAAGTCTAGTCTGCTTCGCTTTACAACAGACCACACACGAGTCGACAACCTCACCTTCAACGAAACTCACCCCATCGGCAATCTTCTTTAGTTTAAGCAATCCATCTACACTTAGGTGCCCCATACAACGGTGCCATACAGATTTCTTTTGCTCATCAGCAATTGATATATTGGCATGTTCTTGTTCAATACCACTCCTTTGAGTCCACGTCCTTAGCTGATAATGCGGTGAACAGAAGTTTGTTCTTATTATTGGGTTTGTTGAAGCTCTTTGCATTTGGACAATTACGAGCAAAATGACCGTACTTTTTGCACTGAAAACATCTTATACGCTTTTGCTTTTTGGTAAAAAAAGCCATAGAGCCGTCCATTGAAATGGGTTTCACATCCTGCAACAATTTTAGTTTGATCGCATCCGCTGTCAGCTCCAACCCGGAGCTTTCAATGCCCATAATCATAGGCTGGGAGTGGTCTGGAAGGCCGGCAAGGAGTAAAGTTCCTATCCACTCCTCGCTTAACTGCAGCTCGATGCTTCTGATTTTGTACGCCGTGTTAATAATTTTATTAACGTACTCGTCGACTGATTCGCATTCTTCTAACCTCGTTGTTATGAGGATTTTCAAAAGTCCAACTTTTCGGGTTAACCCCGAGTCTTGAAAAGCCTTATGTAGGTTGTCCCAAACCTCTTTGGTTGTCTTTGCTTCCTTCACGTGGACGTAGAATATTAACAGAATAATTTTTGTTTTTGCTTTAGTCATCAATTTGGGATCTGTATTCTTCTCTTCCACGCAGTCCCATAGATCTTCGTGTTGAAGTAAGTTCTCCACTGTGAACTGCCAGGTGTCATAATTTTCGCGCCCGCGAAGTTTCTCTATGGACAAGATGGAAGACGATGTCGATGCCATAGTGTGTTTTGACTAAAGAAAATAAAACAAAAAAAATCCAGAAATATCTGGCGCATCCGTTGAGATTTTACCTTTTGATTATTTAATAAATGAGCTCGACTTTCCCTTATTTTCTTGTGCTTATCTAATTTCGTATATCTGGGCCTATAACCTGATATAATTGGAAGATTAAGCGGAGCACAAGAAATAAAACACGACTAGTTTCGATGAAAGATAAAAAGCAAGAGAGATAAGTTTTATTGCTTGACAGGTAAATTATATAAGTATGCCAGTAATTTAATTTTTAGTTTACTCTATTACAATAGTAATACGATTTTTTTGTTTGATGTTAGTGAGGTACACAAATAAACACACAAACATGAAGGTTTTTTGTATACTGCCGAATCAGATATTTTTATTTTGAACTTGAATAAATTTTTGTTTTGGAACTTTTCTGTAAAATGTGTAATCAAAGGATTGTTGCCAGTTTTATATTTTGAATTTTTTCAGTAGTTTTTATATCTACCTAGTTATTAAGTATAATTAGCAATAAACTAGGTATTATGTAAGGGGTGATTTTATTATTGTTTTTGTTTTTAATATGCAATGCAGGTACATATTATGTATTTATCAATTTTTATTAAAACACAAAAAATTATTAAAACAAATGATTCATCATAAAATATCCAAAACCTACGAAAATTCTGAATTTTTTAAAAGAACTTTTAAATTTGGCAACATAATAGACTTCCTTTTTCTCTCATGAATACCACTTTGGTAAATTTATGAAATGTTTTCTACTAAAAGAGTTTGATAGATGTTCAATAGCCACAAAATATTTATAAATTGAATTAAAACAATCTGCTTCTCGTGCACCCGCTGCAATTTAATTTTATTGATTATTTTGAATGAACATCATTTTTTCGAGTTTTTTTTTCGATTTAAAAGGTCTTCATTATTACTGACTAATTTTTAACCTATAAAAATTTTCAAAACTGCGTCAAAAGCCTTAGATTTTGGATTTTAAAACAATTGGCGTATTTTTCCGCACAAAAATGGACCTAGTAAGAAAAAAAAATAATTTCACTTTTGCAGTTTTGCAAAAAGTAGCCAGTTGAGCCTTTATTCTCTTTAAAAGTAATACTATTTAATAAAATTAACAACAAAAAATATTACTCACAATAGTATTTCATAATATAAAATTATTTATATTTCTTATTAATTTTTACTTATGGGCAACCATGGCTTCGGTTGTATTTTTTCGTATACCCATATTCTGAAAAAAATTACTCATATAACCAAAAATATCCAAGTTATCAAGCGTGTAGTGGCTTGATTTAAAAAAAGACAATTTTATCTTACTGCTGTAAACGGAATGAACCACTTTATTAAATTTCTTTTCTTATTTATAATATTTTTCTGATTACAAATCAATTTAATTTTTGTGATTACTTAATCAATTTAACAATAAAATTTATTCTAGTATCATTTTACATTTGCTTATTTATTACAATTTGCTTATTAATTATTCTGAGAACATGAGTTGAGAAATAAAAGTTAGTTGGTATTCTTGGAAAGGTTGGGAGCGAGCTTGGGAAAGAATATGCTATGGGAAATAGTTGGGATAGCAAGCAAATGTGAATGTAAGCTTACCTGTGCAGTTCAGTCCACAGGTAAGGAAATGTATTGGGATATGGGCAGTAGGTGTTGTATCTTAAGTATCTGCATCTCGCAGATTAGAATTTTAAATTAATTTGTTCCAGAGGAGGAATCTGGGTAATAATTGGGTTAAGTGGAGGAATATCGAGTTTGGTTGGTAAAGGAATTTGATGTTTGTTTTTCGATCGGAATTTAATAAAAAGGAATAAATGTAGATTTATGACTATAGCAATGAGCAAAATGGTTAGGTTTGAACTTAGGAAGAGTGTGGTATTAGAAGAGATGCTAGATAGCTTCTCAACGTTATCCAGATGCAGTTTGTGTAAATATTGTAGGTCGATTTTTATCTCGCCCTCAGAGAGGTTGTTTTGGAGAAGAGGTGGCAATATGTGCTGATAAGCTTTACTTTCCCAGTTAGTGTACTTAATATTGTCAATTTCAATGGATTCATTGAAAAAATTAATGAGATATGAACCGTTCAGGTTACGATAGTTTCTGCTGTATGTTATATTTCCGACATAGTTGGTGAGAAATAATGTGCTCTCGTTAATTAATTCCATTACTGGTCGACTTTCATAATTGAAATCACATTTTACTTGTTCGCCGTTTAAAAGTTTGAGTGCGCAGTCGTCTTTGTTTAGTTTTTGGAGTTGGGATCTTTTGCAAAGAATGGTTTCTTCAATTTCAATATAATTCCCCATTATGCTAAATTGAAGGTATTGCGAAACGAATAAATTTGAAAAGCTTAAATGTATTCTCTTGTTATTTTTAATTGTTGACCTAATTATAATATTATTAAATGTTGTTTCCTCAGTTTGAGGCAAGCAAATGACATAGAGCAGAATGGATTTTTTTACGAGCATCATAGGTTCTGCGTATTTTATAGCCTGAAGCTCATTTCTAAAGGGAAGGGATTCAATCTTTGAAAGAATATCTGATATTTCAATTTTGTTTAAAAGATTTGAATTAACAATTCCTTTTTCTGCAAGTTGTCCTGCAAGAACTATTTCTCCAATTTCCTCTTTTAAGAAGCTTAGTTTGTTGAAAATAATTTGTTCGAATTTTTCCGAGGGGTTAGTACTGATTTCCTCAATTATTTTGTTATATTTATCAATCAAATTATCAGTTATATTAGTTAAGTATTTATTTATATGATACTGTCTATTGCTGTTGGTGGAAAGCTTGTTACTTTGAGTGACGATACTATCCCAATCCGTTGCGTCTGGATTGCCTGCCAGGTGGATCCTATCCAGTTGATTGACCGTTTTTCTTTCCTTGATCTCTTATCCTGGAGTTGTTCTAAGAGGTTTCCTATTTTTGACTATTGGAGCTCCAGCTGGGGTAGGTAAGTACTTGTTTTGGGTATGTATCGGTTTATATCTTCGTTGATTTTGTTTAGTATTTCTTCGTATATTGTTAAATTTACTACGTGAATTATTTTGTAGTTTCCGTTTATCAATCTCCCATTTCCTTGTTTGATTGCAACGAGTGGGCTTTGATACTCGTAGATGGTGACGATGGCTTCCACCCAAAGAAAGATATTTAATCTGTAATGAGAGGTATTTTTTTGAGGTGTGATTTGTGAATTCGTCTTCCATTGGTTGTTGTTATGGTGGCTTTATTATCTAGTCCCACAGTTTCCTTATGAAACATAGTTTTATCTTTACTTTTAATTTGTTTATCCCTTTTAAATACAGTATCACCAGGGTTATAGGTTTTAGGTAATGATCTTTTTTTATTGTGTCTATTTAACTGACTCTTTTGATTGCGTATGATTTCGTGTTTTAGATTTGTATTTACTATATCTTTGAAAGCAATTAGATTTTGGTAATTAATTCTTTCTGATCTCCCAAAGAAAATATCAGCAGGTTTTTTATTTGTTACAGAATGGATTGTATTATTATACCTATCTGTCGCAATGTTAACAATCTCCTTAATAGTAAGGTCTGGGAATTCTAGTTGCAGGCATCTTATAATTTCAATAATAGTTGAGTGAACTCTTTCTATTGTTCCGTATACTTCACTCTTTTGAGGAGGAGCCAAATAAACGTTAATACCAAGCCCTTCAACATAGTTTAAAACTATAGGGCTAATGAAACTGCTTTCATTGTCTGTAACCAGAATTTTGGGGGCAGTGAAAAAATGGAGCAATTTTATTATCCTATCTCGAATGTGTAAGGCTGATTTGTTTTTAATGTGAACAAATTTTGTAAATTTAGAGAATTTATCTACACAAGTTATAAATTTCTCTTTTTTGATTTCTATTATGTCCATGTGTAAAATTTCTGTCGGGTAGGAAGGGATGGTTGTAGGCTGTAAGTGAGGTTTAATGGGGTGGCGGTCGTATTTACTGGAACGACAAACGTCACACGAATTTACGAATTTCTTAACTAGTTTAGTCATTTGGGGAAAATAATATTTTTCCAGAATTTGGTTTTTATTTTCAATATAGTTTCTATGAGCGCGTTTGTGCTCATCTTGGATTATTTTAAATCTGTTGTCTTCATTTTGTATATCTGTACAATTGTACAATTCTCTGAGTAATTCTTATTTTGTATTTACCAAAAGTGGATTTGTAAATTTCTTGCAGTAGTGGAATATATTTTTCTGGAATTTTAATACCGTTCAAAATATTTGGGTTAAGTTTTTCTTTTAAGGTTTGAGTTAAAGTATTGTTATCATACGTTTGCATTTTAATGTAATGCCTTTGATATTTTGGATGAGGCTCTTCATAGCAAGTCATGTCGTTGCCTTCAGAGAAGATAATTTGGTTTTTAAAAACATTAATGGGTGCTTCACAGTGTGGGATGAGATCACTACTTCTTCAGCACTATGTTGAGTTTCAGAGGATGAAGATAGAATGTTAAGTACGGGAAGTCGTGAAAGAGCATCTGCAACGATATTCGATCTTCCTGGCTTATAAACAAGAGTATAATTGAATTCTTCTATTCTAGCTTTCCACCTCTTTAGCTTTGCGTTATTGTTGCGATTGCTCAGGGCGAATGTTAACGGTTGATGATCCGTGAAAATTTTTATGTTTTTTGCACCATAAAGATACGTTCTTAGTTTATCGAGGGACCACACAATTGCAAGCATTTCCTTCTCGATTGTTGAAAAACCTTCTTCCGTTTCGTTCAGTGATCTGGATATGAACGTAATAGGTCTATCCTTGCCTATGTCTCCTTGAGACAAAACGGCTCCTATGGCGTAGTTGGAGGCATCGGTTGTGAGAACGAAAGGTTTTTCAAAATTGGGAAATATTAAAATCATCATCATCGGCTCGACAACCGGGGTCCGGTCCTGGCCTCTTTCAACAAGTCTCTCCACCTATCCCGGTCTCGAGCCAACGCCATCCAGTTGCGCACCCCAAGGCTTTGGGCGTCCTGGTCTACGCCATCTCTCCAGCGCAAACATGGCCTACCACGCTGCCGTCTACCATAGAATGTACCGCAAAAGACTTTCCGAGCAGGTTCCTCTTCGCTCATACGAGCTAGGTGCAATCCCCACCGGAGTCTACCGAGCTTAATTTTTGTCACTATGTCTGCTTCAAGGTAGATTGCGTACAACTCATGATTGTACCGTCTCCGGAATCGTCCTTCCTCACATATGGGGCCAACAATTCTCCGTAAGACTTTTCTCTCGAACGCGGCTAAGAGGTCACAGTGCCTTTTGCTAAGCACCCAAGTCTCGGATCCATACATGAGTACTGGCAGGACCATGGTCCTGTACAGCAGCAGTTTTGAAGTTATGGTTAGATTTCTGGATTTGAATAGCTTTGACAGACTGTAGTAGGCTCTGTTGGATTTGAGAAGCCGCCCGCGTATTTCTTCTTCTATGTTGTTATCGGCTGCTACTGTTGACCCAAGGTATTTAAAGGATTGCACCACTTCAAATTCGTGCTCCGCTACCTTGATTGTTTGACCAACTGTTCTTCTCGCATTCGACGCCACCATGTACTTTGTTTTACCTTCACTAATGTGCAGCCCCAGATTTTGTGCCGCCTGCTCGATCTGGATGAAGGAATCGTGTACAGCTTGTTCGGTTCTTCCGATGATGTCGATGTCGTCTGCGTAAGCCAGTATCTGGCTGGACCTGTTGACGATGGTCCCTCTTGTTGCCGTGCCAGAGTCACGGATTGCTTTCTCCAACGCCAGGTTGAAGAGGAGGCAGGCCAAACCATCCCCTTGTCGGAGTCCATTAAAGATGTTGATTGGTCTGGATAGCAATCCGGCTATTTTAACTTGGCTTGTTACGTTGGTCATGGTCAACCTACATAGTCGTGTCAATTTATTTGGGATGCCGAATTCTCTCATGGCTTTGTAAAGTTCTACCCTGGCTATGCTATCATAGGCGGCTTTAAAGTCTATAAACAGATGGTATGTTGGGATGTTAAATTCTAGACATTTTTCCATCGCCTGCCTAAGGGTAAAAATCTGATCAGTTGTTGATTTGCCTGGAATGAAACCACACTGATAGTGTCCGATGATGGTTTTAGCGTATGGGGTTATCCGGTCTTGTAGGATAGAGGAGAGTATCTTATAGGCGGTACTCAACAACGTGATACCTCTATAATTGCTGCACGTTGTGACATCTCCCTTCTTATGTATGGGGCATATGATACCTTTTCGCCAGTCTTCTGGCATTTCTTCGGGGCTTTGTTTTTCTTGAGCCGTCCTATAGCCTTCTCAACGTCTTCTATGCTTGGTGGCGGTAGCATAGGGTGTTCATCTTGAAGTAGTGGAGCCTCCACTTCTGCTGTGAGCTGACCATTTAGCAATTCATTAAAGTACACTTCCCATCGCTCCAGTATGCTTTGTGGATCGGTGATCAGATTTCCCTCTCCGTCCTTGCAGTATGTGCAGCGTGGTGTGTACTGCGTCATGTTTCGGACGGATTGGTAGAACTTCCGCGCCTGGTGCGGACCTCGCTCTCGGCTGCTCTCTATTTCACAGATTAGGTTCTTCTCCCAGGCTGATTTTTTCTGTCTGTGAAGCCGTTTTTCTATTCTTCTGAGCTCTTTATATTCCTCTTCGCGTGCCCGCGTTCTATGAGATTGTTGCATTGCTCGGTACGCAACATTCTTACGTTCAGTCGCTAGCTTGCATTCATCATCAAACCAGTCGTTCCGATTTCTACGACTGCTACCTAAGATGGAGTTGGCAGTACTAATGACAGTGTTCTTAAGGCGTGTCCACTTCTCATTTACGCCCAGCATACTGGCTCCAGGACTTACTCTCCCTAAATCAAGTGATTCTAGGGCGAGTCCTAACGCATTACCAAAGGTGTTACTGGTGTTTTCGTTGCGTAGGGCAGCCGTGTTGATTCGAACCTGATCGGCGGATGCAATGCGTCTCCGCAAGGCAATCCGCCCTCGGAAAACCATACCAACAAGATAGTGATCCGAGTCGATATTGGCACCTCGGCACGTTCGTACTGTCATCAAGTTCGAGTAGTGGCGACGATCTATCAACACGTGGTCTATTTGGTTACGAGTGACTCCATCAGGTGATACCCAGGTGGCTTTGTAGATATCTTTACGCGGGAACCTGGTACTCGCAACGACCATGTTTTTCGATGCTGCCAATTCTAAGACTCGAAGTCCATTGTCATTAGTGTTCTCATGCAAACTATGGGTGCCTGCGTAATGCCTGAATACCGGCTCCCGACCTATTTTTGCGTTCAAATCCCCAAGGATGATTTTGACGTCATACCTTGGGCAGGCATTGAGGGCCCTCTCGACTTGTTCGTAGTAAGTCTCTTTTTCTTCGTCTGAGGACTCCTCCGTAGGTCCGTGAACGTTAATGAGGCTGATGTTTGTAAATTTGCCTCGCACGCGAAGGGTGCATAACCTTTCGCTTATAGCGTTAAAGCCGATGATGGTAGACTTCATTTTTTCGCTGACTAGGAAGCCTACCCCGAGCACATGGTGTTTTGTATGACAGCTGTAATATAAGTCATATTCTTTCTTCTGTAAAACACCATTCCCTGTCCATCTTATTTCTTGAAGCGCTGTTATGTCAGCTTTATATTTTGACAGGGCATCGGCTAGCTGCTGAGCAGCTCGAGCTCTATAGAGCGATCGTACGTTCCACAAGAAAATTCGTAAATCGTTTTGCCGTTTTCGTTGCATGGGTTGTCGTCGTGAAATCCGTCCGTTTCCGAGGCTTGTTGTCGGTCTCGTAATTCTTTTAGTTTTACGGGACAGGGAATTAACCTGTCGCCAACCTGTGGAAGCAGCCTGATCATATTAGCCAAACCTTTTTTTAAAAGGCTTGTTTCTAGCGGCCGCCGGGGAGAGGCTATGATCACACTTCCACCAGTCCCGAATAGTTACGGCACGTGCATGTTTTCGTATGCTACATGTTATTCCCCCTATTCGTCTGATGGCTGATATTAAAATATCAGAAGATATAAGCATGTCCTTGAGGTTTTTGAATGCTTTTAAAGCTTGATCGTCAAGATGAATTTGGACTTTTTTTGATTGATTTGCTTTTATTTGCGCATTTGTACCTCTTGTTAGGTTTGTCAAAGGTTTTGCTATTTTTGCAAAATCTTTGATGAACTTTCGATAGTATGATGCAAGACCTAAAAAACTTTTAAGCTCTTTTAAATTTGTTGGTGATGGAATTTTTTGGATAGCTGCTATTTTTTCAGGATCTACACGAATTCCTTCTTGTGTGATAATGTATCCCAAAAAATCAACCTGGGTTCTTAAAAATTTGGATTTTTCTAAACTCACTCTAAGGTTAGCTTTTTCTAGGTATGATAGAACTTCGTCCAGATTTCTTAAGTGGTCAGATTCGTTTTTTCCAAAGACAATAATATAGTCTATGTAAACATAGCACGTTTTACCTATGAGAGGTTTTAAAACATCATTAATCATACGTTGAAAAATAGCGGGCGCATTCTTCAACCCGAATGGCAATCGAGTAAACTCATATTTACCATTAGCCGTTGAGAAGGCGGTTTTAGGAATGTCGCTATGTTTCATTCTTATCTGATGGAAGCCGGATGTTAGGTCGAGAGTTGTGAAAAATTTAGATTCGCCTAAGCTTGCTAAAGTGTTTGTTATATCAGGAATGGGATAAGCGTCCGGAATAGTTATCGCATTAATTCTTTTAAAATCAATTACTAGTCTGTATTGTCTTTCGCCTGCAGCATTTGGTTTCTTTGGAACTATCCAAAAAGGCGAATTATAAGGGTTTTTGGATGGTCTTATGTCTTATGTCTATTGATTTGGGATTCAACTTCTGATCGAAGGTTAGCGGGATAGGGATATGATTTAGTATAAATGGGTTCAGAAGATGTGGTCCTTATTTCTGCACGGACAATTGTGTCTATGGTACCGCTGTCAGAAATTGGTCCAAATAGTGATTCATGTTTTTTTAATAAGTTTTGGATGCTACTTTCTTTATCGGGATTAATTTGGATATTATTTACTCGTTTTGATTCTTTTTCCTTGAAATCAATTTTTATATTTGGAGAAATTATAAGAACATTATTTTTCCTGTCTATTACGGCTTCTAATTTTTTAAGGGTATCATCGCCTATGATACCATCAAATGATGTTAATCCGGGAAGGACAAAAAAATCAAGGAGGGTGTTGTTTTTGACAGGTTTAAAGAATGGGGCAGATACTTTTTTTGTTATTTCTAACTGTCCAGCAGCAGACTGTATCTTGAATGGCAAGGAAACTGGACTATTAAAGGCAATTCTTTCAGATATAAAGTTTTTATTAGCTCCAGTATCTATCAAGAATTTTAAGACCTCCCCATCTCTAGTTACATACTCTAGGTATGGTATGCTAGAGAGGCTTCCGTCGTAAAATTTAGCTCGGGGCAATCGTCCATCTTCATAATTAGCCTCCTCGTAGGCATGAAAATAGTCCTGGTTAAGTTCATCGTCTTGATCTTTGTCTTGATCTATTACAATGTCTGTAGCAAAAAGACGTTGTTGTTTTTTGGGTAGGTTGTCCGAACCATTGGGTCTTTTGATATTACTGTCGTTATACACTGGTCGATTCATGAGGTTACTTTTCGGGTTTGAACCGACTGATCGATTTCCATGGGCTGCGGAGGCTTTGGGTTAGATGGTCTAGGAGGTGGTGAGCTTGTCCACGTTGGTTTTTGGTTTGGATATCGTTGGTTATTATACAATTGAGATTTCTCTATGGGTGTCAGTTGAGGAGGTGTAGCTTTTGTTTGGTATTTTGGTGTAAACATCTGGTTAATAGGAGCAGTTATTGTGTTATTAGAATTTCTCTGATGTATTTGGAAATTTCTAAAATTAAGATTTTGAAACTCCAAACAAGAAATATAAGCGTCTGGTAATGTTTGGGGTTTCTGAATCATTAACATCTTAGAGATGTCTCCGTTGAGACCTCTTATGAAGATGTCCAATGCTCTGTTTCGGTAATTTTCCGTTAAGGCATTTACCGTTTGCTGGGAATAGTCCTCAGTCTTAATTTTATTTACTAGTAAAGAAAGCTGATGATTAACTCTAGCATAATACTCGTCTATGGTCTTGCGACCTTGGGTTAGTAAATTAAGTTCATGTTCCAATGTGCGAACATCACGTTTGTCTGCGTAATGCAACGACAAACATTTTTTTATTATTGCCCATCCTTCATCGAAGATGTTGTAAGAAATTAGGGCAGCCTCTAATTTTTTGGCGAATTGCTGTAATATCGCTCTATATATGGGTTTGGCTTTTACGATTTCATAATTTTTAAGAATGGACTCCACATTGTGGACCCATGAAATGTATTGGACTGCATTTCCGTCAAAGACCTGAAGGTCTCTTATGCAGTCTGGAAGTTTTCTTATCTCAGCAAGTTCTTGCTCATTTCTTTTAGCAGGAAGAACTGCTGCAATATTATGAGGCGGTGTTACCCTGCTCTTGACTTGACTTAGTCGATTATTTATTAGCTTTATTTGCTCGATTTGAGCATTACCAGCTCCTGTTAATTGTTTCACTAGTTTAGATAAATGCTCAATTTCAGTCATTTTGGGATAAGTAAGGAATGTAAATTTGGGATTGTTCTCTTTTAATAAAGGTTTTTTTGAATATATAAGCAAATGTAAAATGATACTAGAATAAATTTTATTGTTAAATTGATTAAGTAATCACAAAAATTAAATTGATTTGTAATCAGAAAAATATTATAAATAAGAAAAGAAATTTAATAAAGTGGTTCATTCCGTTTACAGCAGTAAGATAAAATTGTCTTTTTTTAAATCAAGCCACTACACGCTTGATAACTGGCGCCCGAGCAATATAAAACCTGGAAAGCTTCGCGAATAATACTCATGACGCAAATAAGTGAAAATAATAGAACTAAAAACTCTATAAATAAAGACTATCTACTGTGAAAGTGAATTAAGAAAATTATTGAAAACTTAAACGAGTGTCACGTAAGAACCACTCTGCAAGTTCAAAAATATAATTAAGTGATTCACGAAAAACAAAAAGTTTTAAACCAAAAAAAGTGAACCCTAAAAGTGAATTAAGAAAATTATTGAAAACTTAAACGAGTGTCACGTAAGAACCACTATGCAAGTTAAAAAAAAAATATAATTAAGTGGTTCACGAAAAACAAAAGTTTTAATGAAAAAAGTAAACCCTAAAATCCACCGTGAAAAGAATAAGTGAATAAAACCTTAAACGAGTGCCACGTAAGAACTACTCTTCAAGACAAAATATCACCATCTGTGGAAAAAAGACATTTCTAAAAACCATCAGTGCATTTAACCGTGGACCAAACCCGTGCCCGAGTAGCCACCTGTACAACACAAGGCAAAAGAGACCACACGGACGCCCGACGATGCAGATAATTATACTGTAAGCCTTAGAAATAGTTATATTATATTTTAAAGTACAAACAAATATCATTTAAATTAAAATATTACACCGAAGAAAAATTTCAATTTCATAAGAATATAAAAAGTAAAATATAAAAGTATAAACAGAAAATAAAAATTATTATTATTAAACTTTATACCAAAAAATATTCAAAAATATATACACTTGAAAATTATAATAAAAAATATACAGAAAAGATACAATTTAAAGATATACACAAACCTGAGAATTATAATTGTAAAAACATACAATTTAAGAATATATCAAGTTTAAAAAATATAGGTTCTTCTTCACACCTTTAAAAAAATATATATTCAAAAAAACCTTTATTAAAAGAGAACAATCCCAAATTTACATTCCTAACTTATCCCAAAATGACTGAAATTGAGCATTTATCTGAACTAGTGAAACAATTAACAGGAGCTGGTAATGCTCAAATCGAGCAAATAAAGCTAATAAATAATCGACTAAGTCAAGTCGAGAGCAGGGTAAAACCGCCTCATAATATTGCAGCAGTTCTTCCTGCTAAAAGAAATGAGCAAGAACTTGCTGAGATAAGAAATCTTCCAGACTGCGTAAGAGACCTTCAGGTCTTTGACGGAAACGCAGTCCAATACATTTCATGGGTCCACAATGTGGAGTCCATTCTTAAAGATTATGAAATCGTAAAATCCAAACCCATATATAGAGCGATATTACAGCATATTCGCCAAAAAATTAGAGGCTGCCCTAATTTCTTACAACATCTTCGATGAAGGATGGGCAATAATAAAAAAATATTTGTCGTTGCATTACGCAGACAAACGTGATGTTCGCACATTGGAACATGAACTTTATTTACTAACCCAAGGTCGCAAGACCATAGACGAGTATTATGCTAGAGTTTCAAAATCTTAATTTTAGAAATTTCCAAATAAATCAGAGAAATTCTAATAACACAATAACTGCTCCTATTAACCAGATGTTTACACCAAAATACCAAACAAAAGCTACACCTCCTCAACTGACACCCATAGAGAAATCTCAATTGTATAATAACCAACGATATCCAAACCAAAAACCAACGTGGACAAGCTCACCACCTCCTAGACCATCTAACCCAAAGCCTCCGCAGCCCATGGAAATCGATCAGTCGGTTCAAACCCGAAAAGTAACCTCATGAATCGACCAGTGTATAACGACAGTAATATCAAAAGACCCAATGGTTCGGACAACCTACCCAAAAAACAACAACGTCTTTTTGCTACAGACATTGTAATAGATCAAGACAAAGATCAAGACGATGAACTTAACCAGGACTATTTTCATGCCTACGAGGAGGCTAATTATGAAGATGGACGATTGCCCCGAGCTAAATTTTACGACGGAAGCCTCTCTAGCATACCATACCTAGAGTATGTAACTAGAGATGGGGAGGTCTTAAAATTCTTGATAGATACTCGAGCTAATAAAAACTTTATATCTGAAAGAATTGCCTTTAATAGTAAACCAGTTTCCTTGCTATTCAAGATACAGTCTGCTGCTGGACAGTTAGAAATAACAAAAAAAGTATCTGCCCCATTCTTTAAACCTGTCAACAACAACACCCTCCTTGATTTTTTTGTCCTTCCCGGATTAACATCATTTGATGGTATCATAGGCGATGATACCCTTAAAAAATTAGAAGCCGTAATAGACAGGAAAAATAATGTTCTTATAATTTCTCCAAATATAAAAATTAATCTCAAGGAAAAAGAATCAAAACAAGTAAATAATATCCAAATTAATCCCGATAAAGAAAGTAGCATCCAAAACTTATTAAAAAAACATGAATCACTATTTGGACCAATTTCTGACAGCGGTACCATAGACACAATTGTCCGTGCAGAAATAAGGACCACATCTTCTGAACCCATTTATACTAAATCATATCCCTATCCCGCTAACCTTCGATCAGAAGTTGAATCCCAAATCAATAAAATGCTCGCCGATGGTGTCATAAGACCATCCAAAAGCCCTTATAATTCGCCTTTTTGGATAGTTCCAAAGATACCAAATGCTGCAGGCGAAAGACAATACAGACTAGTAATTGATTTTAAAAGAATTAATGCGATAACTATTCCGGACGCTTATCCCATTCCTGATATAACAAACACTTTAGCAAGCTTAGGCGAATCTAAATTTTTCACAACTCAACCGTTTCACGGATCATCAACCGTTAACATTCGCCCTGAGCAATCGCAACAATAACGCAAAGCTAAAGAGGTGGAAAGCTAGAATAGAAGAATTCAATTATACTCTTGTTATTATTATTATTATTACAAATTCTTTATTTGACCAAAACTCGAAATACATTTGAAAAATTATATAAGAACATTAGCATGGCAAAAAATATATTTGCCGTCTGCCTTAAAATTGACATTTATCGAGAATAAAAAAAGAAAGTTTAAGATTAGATATAATAAAATTATAATTAAATTATGTAGACAATTGAATAAATAGATTGAATTTAAATAAGCATTATATCCAAGTTTATAATATACATTTCCCCGTTACATCTTAGATAAAGATACATAAATATACATATATTTAAAAATTTAAATTTACTCTAAAAAACTGTTTCGGTAATCTAAGGCATGATTAATAAAATTGTAAAGGTCCTTCCAACCCCACTCTCCGTTTAAAATTTGTTTCGCTTCCTGGTGATTGAGAAAGCTTTTTGAAAAATAAAGTCTTCGAAGTTCTTGTAGAATTGGACAAACGGCTGAAAAGTGGTTGACATCTTCGATTTCATTTCGATTGCAGAGGTTACACCTGGGATTATCATTTCTGTGAGGTTTGTAATTCAGATTTAGCATCTCTGTTCTTACTTTAAACAAAGTACCTATTTGATTTGCAGAAAGATTACTATTAAAATAATTGTTTACAAACAAAGTGTGATTGAGTTGCTTATAGACAAATCTGCTTGGAGAGGTTCGAGCCCTATTCAAGAAATTGAGATACAATGAATCATCAACCAATGCAATACATTCATAAAACCTACCTTTCCAATTAGCAAGAGTAGTTGTACTAAGGTTTAGATTAAATACGTGGGCATTTGCTATTTCATACCATTCTTTAAACGTTGATAAATTCCTTCGGTATGCGAAATCCATCATTTGCTTATGAAGATTTTCATTTGACCTTTGCATTACTTTTACTATGTAATCGGCATTAAATTTAAGATTTTTTAGAAAAATCGGAGGGATACCTGATTCCACGTGTATAGCGTAAGTTGGCGTATAATTTGGAAGTTTGAATATTCGTTTAAAAAAGAAGCGTTGCACTACCTCAAATTCATCGAGATCTTGGTAACCAAAAACTTGACTGGCATAGCATAAGCATGAGTTTATAGTAGCTTCAAAAACTCTAAATTTAGATGAGATGCCTATGTACTTATTGCAGAAGATTTTGTTCCAAATAAGGTTTATTGCAGTTTTTGCCGATAAGCATTTTTCCTTAACATGGGGCCGGAAATCTAGATTGCTACAAAATAGAACACCTAAATACTTAAGTTGGTTAACCACCTCTATAGGTTCACGATCCAATGACCATGCTTCTAGCGGGTTTCTCCTTCGAAGGGTGCTTTCAAAAATCATAATTTTTGATTTTGAGGTGTTTATATTCAGGCCCCATTTATCACAAAAGTTTTTAAGTCTATTAATTTGTAATTGTAATGTGGTGGGGTTGTCCGACATAACAACAAGGTCGTCCGCATAAAGTAGTACCTTAATAAGTAGACTTCCGAACCTAACACCCCCAGGAAAATCACGAGAGATATCGTCAATGAAAAGGGCGAACATAATCGGGCTTAAGGGGCAACCTTGGGGCACACCGCAATCAGTGTTAAAGAAGCTGGATATGGAGCTCCCGTTTGACACAGCAGCGCAAGTATTAGTGAGGAGAAGTTTATAGAGTCTTAAAAAATTCGTCGATATACCTAAATTTGATAATTTATAAATAAGTGAATTCCGGTTGATAGTATCAAATGCTGCCCTAAAATCAACGAAAAAGACATAAAGTTTTTGTTTGTTATCGATGAAACGTTTTGCTATATTGGAGAGCGCGAAGATTTGATCCACAGTTGAAAGACCAGAGCGAAAACCAGCTTGGTAAGTGCTTAGCAATTTGTTTTCTTCTACCCACCTCATAAGCCTGCAGTATAGAATTTGGGTAAATATTTTTTTTTTTTTTTTTTTATTATTCGTGTCTTCAAAATTTCTTAACAAATTTTATAAGTTCCTGCGAAGCCTTTTGGCTTGTCTGCAGAAGATTGTGTTAAAAATTTAAAAGCAAGTTTTAAGTAAAAGTTACATTTTACATTTTTTTTTTTTTTTTCAAGATTATTTAAAAAAAAAATATAGTAATTTTATGATTTACTCATTTGAATTTAAATAGAAATTTTTAATATTTTTTTTTCTAATTTTGAAATTATTAATGTTTACTAAGTGCCGAGGTAATTGGTTGATTGTTGAAGGAACGCTGTATAAAAGTTGACGTCTTCCATAAGTATTGCAGTTGGTGGGCAATTTCAGCATCCCTTGCGCTCGTCTTCTGGTGTTGATCGTATGATCAATTGGTCGAATAAAACGGTGGTCGTCGTAGTACTCCAGTGTAAGAGTCATCTTAAAAATTTGCTCGACATTAAGAACTTTGAACGTCGTATCATTATTCCGCAAATATCCATTGTTTATGAGCTTTAATGCTGAGTTTTGGAGACTTTGCAGTTTTCGAATATGAGTTGAAGCTGCATTTCCCCAAGCAAGTATGCCATACCTTAACTTAGACTCAACTAAGGCATAATAAACTTGTTTTGAGACAGGAACTGTGGCATGGTACTGCAAATGAGCTAGTGCGTATAAAGCCTTTTTTAAATCCATGCGCAGCTTGTCTATGTGTTTGCTCCATAGAAAATGAGAGTCAATAATCACTCCGAGATATTTGTAGCTTTCTACAGTTTCGATAATTTCGATTGGTGTGTTGGGCGTAGACCAGGACGCCCAAAGCCTTGGGGTGCGCAACTGGATGGCGTTGGCTCGAGACCGGGATAGGTGGAGAGACTTGTTGAAAAAGGCCAAGACCGGACCCCGGTTGTCGAGCCGATGATGATGATGATGTGTTGGGACAAGCATCATTTTTTATATATATTCTGTTTTGTGTGGATTTCAATTTGGACTACGGATGTGCATCATTTTAGTTTTGGATGCGTTGATGACCAAGCCATTGTCGTGACACCATTTAACTGCAGCATTAAACTCCTTCTGCATTATCATCGCCGCCATGTCCAGAGATCTATGACGGACCACAATCGCTGTATCATCCGCAAAGGCGAATGGGATGCCCTCCTTGAAAACGCGAAGTAGTTCATTCGTATAAAGAATGAAGAGGATCGGACCAAGTTTAGATCCCTGAATAACACCATATTCCACATCCTCTTTCTCACTCATTACATCCTTAATTTTGACTACAAAAGACCTGTTTTGCAGATAATTTGTGATCCAGTCAGCCATTACTCCTCTTATTCCAATTCTGTTTAGTGCTTTTATTAATTTTGAGTGGTTTAAGGTGTCGAAAGCTTTACTGAAGTCCATGAACATTACCAGCACATGATGGCTTTTATTCAGGCTTTCATTTACACAATTAACAAATTCACCTAGTAGTTTACCAGTATTTTTGTTTTTTTGGAATCCGTATTGGCTTCTATGTAGTAGATCGTGTTTGTCAATGAAATTCTGTAGTCTTGCCACAATGACGCCTTCGAGACACTTTTCAACTACAGGAAGTATTGAAATTGGTCTGTAATTACTAAGCTGATTCCAAACTCCGCTTTTATAAATTGGCCTTACAACAGCTGTTTTCATTTTTGCCGGGATTTTTGACTGTGTCAGGCTGAGATTTATAAGTTTACATAGTATTGAAGCAAAAATGTCTATGTGTCTTCTGATATCAGCTGCTCTAATTCCATTAATTCCTGGCGATTTATTTTCTCCAAGAGACCTTACTATGCTGCGTACCTCCTGTATATTTGTAGGACTTGCAAATATTGTGTTTTCTAGCAAAGCACTTATGTGGTTCGAAGTTGTAGAACTATAACGATGGATAATGTGAGATGTCTGTGTAGCAAAAAGTTGTTCACATTCGTTTGTCAAAGTTTTTACTTCCGTGGTTGGAAAATGTTTTACCATCGTTTCGTCAACGTTTGACTTTTTTCTTCCTAATATTTCATTTATTAATCCCCATGTTTTCCTAGGGTCTTTTCTAAACTGTGCGAATTGGTTTTTATAAAAATTTGCTTTTTGGGCTGAAATCATTTTATTGGTTTGATTTCGGAATCTTTTGTACTCTATTTCGTAACCTTTGTTGTTTCTGTTGTTTTTCCAACTTCTATATAATTCATCTCTTTTTTTGTATTCCGCGATTAGATGAGGGGTTGTCCATGGACAAGTTTTTCTTTGGTTTTGAGCTCTTCTGTTGAATGTAGATCTTTTATAGATGTCATCGAGTTTGCTCACGAGTTTATTGTACATCGTGTCAGTATCTTCTTCGTTTAAAACTTCTCCCCACTCTTCTTCACAAATAAGCCCATTTACTTTGTTTTTGCATATGTACGATGTTTTGGTTGTGTGGTTTTCTGAGAGCGTTGGATTATCATTGTAAAATAAAGTTGGGTAATGATGGTGATGCCGCTCTCAACCACAGCTGAATTTATTTTTTTATCAATTCTGCTTACCAGAACGTGATCAATTAATGATTTCGTCCCATTTGCCGGATCTACCCTTGTATATTCTGTAATGACTTTCGTCAGTCTCAATGAGGCAAGCATTTCTAAATAATCCTTTACATAGTTTGATTCTGTATCTCGAATATCTATATTTATATCTCCCATCACAATCATTTCTTCATTTCTTCCAATTGGTCCTAGATTATTTCCTACTTCCTCAATAAATGCCTTCTTACTAAACCCAGGTGGTCTATAAATTCCAACAACGTATTTAGTAATATTTTTCTCCGTGTAACTAACTTTTATATTTTCATACGATGTAGTAACCGAAGATATTCGTTTGTGGTTTAAGTTGTTTCGAATAAACATCATAATTCCTCCACCTCTCTGTCTAATTCTATTCAAGAATTCTAAATCAAAACCATCTATTTGATAAAAATCCTTTTCTTCATCTTTGATGTTTGTTTCGACCAGAATAATTATTTTTAATTAATTTAAAAAGTGACTTATATTTAAACAAAAGTTACTCCAATGCAATCGCAACGATCTTATATTAAAACATAAGCAACAGCAATTATTATATTTTAATTCATTTATATTAACGCCGTTAAAACCATTAATTACCCTACAATTTAAGTTGACTATTAATTCATTGTTTCTATTTGTGTTATTCATTTTGGTGTGAAAAATGTTGTGTAGCTACATGATAAACAGAAAACAAGGTATGCTTATTATGAATGCCATGTCGCCATTTTGGAAAACTGATGACGTAGTAGTCATCTCCGATGCTGACAATCGAGTTGTTTTCAGTTTCATTGTTGTTGTTTTCAATTAAAAAAAATGTTTTCTCAAAATCCATAACTGACGTTCGCGCGAACTGCCCATGAGAAAGATGACTATGACGTCACAGAAAACCTGCCAAAAATCTAATGAGCATACCTTGTTTTCTGTTTATCATGGTGTAGCTATATATGTATACGCACTATGCATGTTTATGTAGTTAATTTGTTCAGATCATTAGCGGTGGTTATGATAATCGGTTGTGTGCTTTAATTTTTACGTGCCAATATTTTACCTGCACTCTCCCACACAAATCTCCAGTTTACCTGTTTTTTTGCTTTCTCCTTCGTCAACCACAAATATGTGTTTATTTTGTCTTGTCAGCTGGTTGTTAATAAACACTGTGGTATCAAGCAAGGATGATGCGGCTGAAGCTGAACCAGAGCTCAGAACTTTGTTGTTGTTTTGCATTATTGCATTCAATTTGATGGGCCGAGTTGCGCGCGCTTGTTTAATGAATTGTGTTTTGCGTATATTAGATGAAAATGAAGCAATTATTAATGAATTTTCGGGGTTTCTCGGTTTGGTTCTATAAATGTCAGTGATATCGTTTTCGTTTATTTCACAATTTATAGTTTTTCCAATTGCTTTAATAGTTTCAAGTAGGTTTTCGTTTGCAGTGGGTGGAATGTTTTTAATGTCAACATTATTTCTTAGAATTTGTTGTTCCATATTATTTATTTGAGATTGCATGTTTTCTATAATTTCGTCTTTCTTTTTGCTGTTTTCTTTTAGTTCATTTATTTTTTTCGTGAAATCTTCGATGAGGTTGTTGTTTTTTTTTTAAGTTGGAATTTATTTCATCAAATTTAGTGCCTAGGAAATCGTAGCTTGCCGTTATTTCCTTTATTTGGTCTCTTAGGAGGCGAATCTCCGCAAGAACCACTGTGTTGTTGAAATCTATGTTTTGTTGTACGTTTTCTGGGCTATTTGGTGTGCGAATTCTTTTTGGTGCCTGTCCTTCAGATGTGTATTGTTGTGCTAAAGGTATAGCGTTGCTTTTAGCAGCTATACCTTGAGCATCTGCAGGGGCATTTCTGCATAACTGACATCTCCACAAGTCTTTTTTTGTTTTCCCCAAGGTTCTCCATGATTTTTCCGATATAGTGCTGCACTCAAAGTGTAATTTGGTGTTGCATTTCGAGCAAACGGCAAAATCGCCTTCGTATGGGAGCCTTTCATTACAATGACCGCACACATTCATATTTGAGGGGTATGTGTAAAACAGAGGTTAAAAAAAAAATGTAGGTATGGAAGAAAAAAAGAATTTAGAGGAAAATAAAAAGAATTAAACTTATTAAAAATGGGTTTTGAAGCACTTTGATGTTTTTTTTATTAAAAGTCACTGTCTTATTTATTGATTATAAAATCACACTTGGCAAAATTTTTAATTTGAACTCAATAAAAAACCAATAATTTGTGGATCGCTTTAAAAACACGTCTTATCACTTGCTCACTAGAGATGACAGATCTCAAACAAGTAAGAATCGAAATGCCAATATAGTTTGCTGGTGAGCTTGGATCTCCTTTTTTAAAAATCGGACAAATTTTTTAAATCAAAAATGACTGAGGTATTTCTTCTTTTTCAAGAAGCTTATTAAAAAAATCAAGAAAAAGATTTAGGAAAGACGGGGATGAGTTTTTATAAAATTCAGCTGGGATTTCATCTAGCCCGGCTGCCTTGTTGTTTTTCATGTTTTTAAAGGTGGCTTGCAATTCATTTATTGTAATAGGGTCGGTCGTCTAGGTCCGAAATCGTGATTGAGGGTAAAGCATATTGAAATAGTTGTGAGTTTGTTGACGCGTTAAGAAGTTCCATGAAATGGTTTGCTAGTAACTCTAAATTTATTGTAGTTGCTGAAACATTTTTAACGCCACCTAACAATCTCACTTTAGACCAAAATGATTTTGAGTCTTTACATTTTGATAAACTTACTGCTAAACCAGCCATAAAAGTTTTTTGTTTATTTTTGCATACTCTCTTGTGCGTTTTATTTGCCTCTACGTAGAGCGATTTAAAGAAATTGGACTTTGTTTTCCTAAAAATTTTAAGCATTGCAAACGATTTTTTTCTGAGTTTTGTGCATTCCCAGTCGTACCACTCAGCAGTAAAATTTTGTTTCCTATTGGGTGGCATGGCTGAACTCTTAATAACTTCTATTATTTCGCCAGCCGAATGCTCACAAGACCAGGATACATGGCTTGATAGACTATTTACTTGAGCATCGAGTCTACGCTTGTACATTACTACCTGACTATCAACCCATTTATATTTTAGGGCTGGTTAGCTTAGCGTAGAATCGAAGTTTTGAAAATTCATAAATGTCACTATTGGAAGGTGGGCTGAATAGCTTGCAGTTTGTACCTCAAAGTCCTCTGTAACAGTAAGCCAGTCGCCTCTAGCCAAACAGTAATCTATCATAGAACAACCCTGACCAGAAATAAAGCTATCTCTTTTAGAAATTCCATTTACAACCATTAAACCGAAGTCCTCCACCAACTCCATTAAACGCCTGCCACAACTATTTACAATTACGTCCGAAGACCTTCTCAAACTATCAAACGCGTGTGCTGTGTTGTTCATCAGAGAAGCTGGATTTTGAAATTCACCGATTCTAGCATTAAAATCGCCTAATATTAAAATGTTCTTAAAATCCATTTCACTTAAAACGGATTGCAGTTCATTAAAATCGTTATTCCAATTAGTACAATTTAAATAGGTTGGAAGAATGTAATATTATTCATGCCTGTGATTTAACATTATAACAGTCTTTCCCCCTAGAGATTTAATACTAACACAACTTTTTAAACTACATCGTACTGCTATCAATAACCTCCACTTGCTCTACCAAAAATACTACTGCAACTGGCGGGAATAAATTTAATAAAAAAATCTTTGAAAAATTTAGCGAATTGTGTTTCCTGACCATCTTCGAGAAAAGTCTCTAACAGAATAATAATATCAAAATTTAATATAAACCCAAAAAAATCTGGAATTGTTAATTTGTTTTTAAGGCCAGATACATTATAACTTAAAATTTTTAAATTTAAAATTACTTGGCAGACGGCAACACTATCCTACAATTGATGATGATGAATCCGCTGTACACTGCCTCCAGGCTGTTGATGTTGACTGTACGGTGGCTCTGCTATCGCATAGGATTCTTTTTTATTGTTGCATGATAAACAGAAAACAAGGTATGCTTATTATGAACGCCACGTCGCCATTTTGGAAAACTGATGACGTAGTAGTCATCTCCGATGCTAACAATCGAGTTTTTTTCAGTTTCATTGTTGTTGTTTTCAATACAAAAAAATGTTTTGTGCAAATCCATAACTGACGTTCGGGCGAACTGCCGATGAGAAAGATGACTATGACGTCACAGAAAACCTGCCAAAAATGTAATGAGCATACCTTGTTTTCTGTTTATCATGTATTGTTGTAGCTGTCAAAAAATCGTAGGCCACTATCTCCAAATGTGTTTTTGACAAACGAATATTCCTCCGAATTGTTTACAATCAATCCTCGTGTAAAGTTGAAAGAAAAAGAGAAGTTATTGATGTGAAGTTTTACTCCTCTTATTAAAATTTTCGCACTTGCTGTTATGGCGAGTAGATTACTTTTGATGTCGTAGAGTGATTTCCTTTTTTGGCGGGTGATTAGAGACTGTTCACGATGAATCACAATTCCAAATTTTTTTAGTGTTGGAGTTGCGTCTATAACTATTCGCCGTGTCTCCCGGGTGAAAGTTTAGAATCACAGTGGATTTGTTTGTGTTGTTGTTTGTGAACTCTTGTGCGCTTTTTATCGGAAGTTCTGCACTTTCTTGAAGATGGAGAAGACCCATGCAAGTTTGTTTTGCGTAATCAACTTTGTTGGTCTTCCCTTCTGCCGGAAAATGCACCACAACAGTATTTTCGTTGTTTTTACGTGTGAGGATATCCAGTTGACGTTCTAACAGATGACAGTAGTTCTCCATTGCAGTTACTCGTTGCACAAGATGTTCATTGTGTGCTTTAAGTGACTGCATTTGGGATGCAATTGCTTGAACATCATCTTTTTTTGCCACTTCTTCAAATTTGGGGTTAACACATCCGTTAATGCAATCGAACAACATTACTTTTAGTGTTCGATGGACATATTTCCAACTGCCATACTATTATTATTTTTTTCGATGAAAACTTTTTTTGAGTTAGTTGAATTTTCTGGGGAGTTTTCTTCTCTACCTCGCTTTAGCGGCATATGCTATTTTTTTAACGGTGCACTGCTGAGTATGCCGCCGAGAAAAATTAAGAATTTGGTGACTTAAATATGCAATTGGACAAAATAAAGACGTGTATTCTCCGCAAATTAAGTTCAATTAACGATTTCAAAAGTTTTTAGAGTAAATTAGACTGTTTTAAAAGTATAAATTAATTAAAAAAGAGGACCGCACAGAACTCTGACTTTCTCAGTTAATGACAGATGTCAAAATTATTATACTCTTGTTTATAAGCCAGGAAGATCGAATATCGTTGCAGATGCTCTTTCACGACTTGCCATAGTGTTGAAGAAGACAGTAGTGATCTCATCCCACACTGTGAAGCACCCATTAATGTTTTTAAAAACCAAATTATCTTCTCTGAAGGCAACGACATGACTTGCTATGAAGAGCCTCATCCAAAATATCAAATATATTAAAATGCAAACGTATGATAACAATACTTTAACTCAAACCTTAAAAGAAAATCTTAACCCAAATATTTTGAACGGTATTAAAATTCCAGAAAAATATATTCCACTACTGCAAGAAATTTACAAATCCACTTTTGGTAAATACAAAATAAGAATTACTCAGAGAATTGTACAATTGTACAGATATACAAAATGAAGACAACAGATTTAAAATAATCCAAGATGAGCACAAACGCGCTCATAGAAACTATATTGAAAATAAAAACCAAATTCTGGAAAAATATTATTTTCCCCAAATGACTAAACTAGTTAGGAAATTCGTAAATTCGTGTGACGTTTGTCGTTCCAGTAAATACGACCGCCACCCCATTAAACCTCACTTACAGCCTACACCCATCCCTTCCTACCCGACAGAAATTTTACACATGGACATAATAGAAATCAAAAAAGAGAAATTTATAACTTGTGTAGATAAATTCTCTAAATTTACAAAAATTTTTCACATTAAAAACAAATCAGCCTTACACATTCGAGATAGGATAATAAAATTGCTCCATTTTTTCACTGCCCCCAAAATTCTGGTTACAGACAATGAAAGCAGTTTCATTAGCCCTATAGTTTTAAACTATGTTGAAGAGCTTGGTATTAACGTTTATTTGGCTCTTCCTCAAAAGAGTGAAGTAAACGGAACAATAGAAAGAGTTCACTCAACTATTATTGAAATTATAAGATGCTTGCAACTAGAATTCCCAGACCTTACTATTAAGGAGATTGTTAACATTGCGACAGATAGGTATAATAATACAATCCATTCTGTAACAAAGAAAAAACCTGCTGATATTTTCTTTGGGAAATCAGAAAGAATTAATTACCAAAATCTAATTGATTTCAAAGATATAGTAAATATAAATCTAAAACACGAAATCATACGCAATCAAAAGAATCAGTTGAATAGACATATTAAAAAAAGATCATTACCTAAAACCTATAACCCTGGTGATACTGTATTTAAAAGGGATAAACAAATTAAAAGTAAAGATAAAACTATGTTTCATAAGGAAACTGTGGGACTAGATAATAAAGCCACCATAACAACAACCAATGGAAGACGAATTCACAAATCACACCTCAAAAAAATACCTCTCATTACAGATTAAATATCTTTCTTTGGGTGGAAGCCATCGGCAACATCTACGAGTATCAAAGCCAACTCGTTGCAATCAAACAAGTAAATGGGAGATTGATAAACGGAAACTACAAAATAATTCACGTAGTAAATTTAACAATATACGAAGAAATACTAAACAAAATCAACGAAGATATAAACCGATACATACCCAAAACAAGTACTTACCTACCCCAGCTGGAGCTCCAATAGTCAAAAATAGGAAACCTCTTAGAACAACTCCAGGATAAGAGATCAAGGAAAGAAAAACGGTCAATCAACTGGATAGGATCCACCTGGAAATGGCTGGCAGGCAATCCAGACGCAACGGATTGGGATAGTATCGTCACTCAAAGTAACAAGCTTTCCACCAACAGCAATAGACAGTATCATATAAATAAATACTTAACTAATATAACTGATAATTTGATTGATAAATATAACAAAATAATTGAGGAAATCAGTACTAACCCCTCGGAAAAATTCGAACAAATTATTTTCAACAAACTAAGCTTCTTAAAAGAGGAAATTGGAGAAATAGTTCTTGCAGGACAACTTGCAGAAAAAGGAATTGTTAATTCAAATCTTTTAAACAAAATTGAAATATCAGATATTCTTTCAAAGATTGAATCCCTTCCCTTTAGAAATGAGCTTCAGGCTATAAAATACGCAGAACCTATGATGCTCGTAAAAAAATCCATTCTGCTCTATGTCATTTGCTTGCCTCAAACTGAGGAAACAACATTTAATAATATTATAATTAGGTCAACAATTAAAAATAACAAGAGAATACATTTAAGCTTTTCAAATTTATTCGTTTCGCAATACCTTCAATTTAGCATAATGGGGAATTATATTGAAATTGAAGAAACCATTCTTTGCAAAAGATCCCAACTCCAAAAACTAAACAAAGACGACTGCGCACTCAAACTTTTAAACGGCGAACAAGTAAAATGTGATTTCAATTATGAAAGTCGACCAGTAATGGAATTAATTAACGAGAGCACATTATTTCTCACCAACTATGTCGGAAATATAACATACAGCAGAAACTATCGTAACCTGAACGGTTCATATCTCATTAATTTTTTCAATGAATCCATTGAAATTGACAATATTAAGTACACTAACTGGGAAAGTAAAGCTTATCAGCACATATTGCCACCTCTTCTCCAAAACAACCTCTCTGAGGGCGAGATAAAAATCGACCTACAATATTTACACAAACTGCATCTGGATAACGTTGAGAAGCTATCTAGCATCTCTTCTAATACCACACTCTTCCTAAGTTCAAAAAACAAACATCAAATTCCTTTACCAACCAAACTCGATATTCCTCCACTTAACCCAATTATTACCCAGATTCCTCCTCTGGAACAAATTAATTTAAAATTCTAATCTGCGAGATGCAGATACTTAAGATACAACACCTACTGCCCATATCCCAATACATTTCCTTACCTGTGGACTGAACTGCACAGGTAAGCTTACATTCACATTTGCTTGCTATCCCAACTATTTCCCATAGCATATTCTTTCCCAAGCTCGCTCCCAACCTTTCCAAGAATACCAACTAACTTTTATTTCTCAACTCATGTTCTCAGAATAATTAATAAGCAAATTGTAATAAATAAGCAAATGTAAAATGATACTAGAATAAATTTTATTGTTAAATTGATTAAGTAATCACAAAAATTAAATTGATTTGTAATCAGAAAAATATTATAAATAAGAAAAGAAATTTAATAAAGTGGTTCATTCCGTTTACAGCAGTAAGATAAAATTGTCTTTTTTTAAATCAAGCCACTACACGCTTGATAACTTGGATTTCGTATAGTTTGTTCTCTTTTTACTATTATTATACTTATTCCTCCATTACCTAAATATTCTCTTCCCCCACCCCAGTTCTAAGCTCTCACAGAAACTCCAAAAAAATAGCACAGCTCCGGTAAACCCAGGTGGCGCTACCATAGTTTTGCGTCTTGATAGTACTATAAGAATATATGTATATACAATGCTGCCAGTTTGATTTTTGATATGTGTTTTTTGATCTATTTTTTACAAAGTGACTATTTAGCTCTGTGGATAGAGAAAGATGGGTAGATTGATATAAAGAAATGGAAGAATTATAATTATAATATTTTATATATGAATATACACAATGGATATGTTTGGTGATATGAGTAAAATTATACGAAAAAATAAAACCGAAGCCATGGTTGCCCATAAGTAATAATTAATAAGAAATATAAATAATTTTATATTATGAAATACTATTGTGAGTAATATTTTTTGTTGTTAATTTTATTAAACAGTAAGTATTTACTTTTAAACAGAATAAAGGCTCAACTGGCCACTTTTTGCAAAACTGCAAAAGTAAAATTATTTTTTTTTTCTTACTAGGTCCATTTTTGTGCGGAAAAATACGCCAATTGTTTTAAAATCCAAAATCTAAGGTTTTTGACGCATTTTTGAACATTTTTGTAGGTTAAAAATTAGTCAGTAAGAATGAAGACCTTGTACATCGAAAAAACTCGAAAAAATGATGTTCATTCAAAATAATCAATAAAATTAAATTGCAGCGGGTACACGATAAGCTGATTGTTTTAATTCAATTTATAAATATTGTTGGCTATTGAAAATCTATCAAACTCTTTTAGCAGAAAACTTTCCATAAATTTACCAAAGTGGTATTCATGAGAGAAAAAGGAAGTCTATTAGGTTGCCAAATTTAAAAGTTCTTTCATAGGTTTTGGGTAGGTTTGAGTGATATGCGTTGTTAATGCCGTTATAGTTAGGTCTTTACAATTTTTTTTACTTTGTATTTTATGATGAATCATTTGTTTTAATAATTTTTTGTATTTTAATGAAAATTGATATATACATAATATGTACTTAAATTGCATATTAAAAACAAAAACAGTAGGTACTTATTACATAGTATATATTTTTTAATAAAATCACCCCTTACAAAATACCTAGTTTATTTCTAATAATACCTAATAAATAGGTAGATATAAAAACTACTAAAAAATCAAAATATAAAACTGGCAACAATATTTTAATTACACATTTTACAGAAAAGTTCCAAAACAAAAATATATTCAAGTTTTCAAAATAAAAATATCTGATTCGGCAGTATACAAAAAACCTTCATGTGTGTGTGTTTATTTGTATACCTCACTAACATCAAACAAAAAAATCGTATTGCAAAACAAACAACTATTTCGTTTTTGTAATTTCTCCCGCCTTAGTTCTCATGATAAACAGAAAACAAGGTATGCTCATTAGATTTTTGCCAGGTTTTCTGTGACGTCATAGTCATCTTTCTCATGGGCAGTTCGGCCGAACGTCAGTTATGGATTTAGAGAAAACATTTTTTTAAATTGAAAACAACAACAATGAAACTGAAAAAACTCGATTGTCAGCATCGGAGATGACTACTACGTCATCAGTTTTCCAAAATGGCGACATGGCGTTCATAATAAGCATACCTTGTTTTCTGTTTATCATGTTAGTTCTGGTCTGTCAAAATGCAAACATCCGTTTTCGGATGTTTCCCTTACTCCCATTACTGTGCTAAATATATTTTTCTGTTCTAACACACACATTTTTATCCCCTCATTTTACTAAACTGATGACGTAGTAGTCATCTCCGATACTGACAATCGATTTTTTTTCAGTTTCATTGTTGTTGTTTTCAATTAAAAAAAAATGTTTTCTCTAAATCAATAACTGACGTTCGCGCGAACTGCCCTTGAAAAAGATCACTATGACGTCACAGAAAACCTGCCAAAAATCTAATGAGCATACCTTGTTTTCTGTTTATCATGCTATAGTCCATGATAAACAGAAAACAAGGTATGCTTATTATGAATGCCACGTCGCTATTTTGGAAAACTGATGACGTAGTACTCATCTCCGATGCTGAAAATCAGTTTCATTGTTGTTGGTTTCAATTAAAAAAAAAAAAAATTTCAAAATCCATAACTGACGTTCGGGCGAACTGCCCATGAGAAAGATGACTATGACGTCACAGAAAAACTGCAAACAATCTAATGAGCATACCTTGTTTTCTGTTTATCATGCTATAGTCCATGATAAACAGAAAACAAGGTATGCTCATTAGATTTTTGGCAGGTTTTCTGTGACGTCAAAGTCATCTTTCTCATGGGCAGTTCACCCGAACGTCAGTTATGGATTTAGAGAAAACACTTTTCTTAATTGAAATCAACAACAATGAAACTGAAAAGAACTCGTTGTTAGCGTCGGAGATGACTACTACGTCATCAATTTTCCAAAATGGCGACATGGCGTTCATAATAAGCATACCTTGTTTTCTGTTTATCATGGGTCACAATGTCATTGTGACAAAACATCTGGTGTTGACCAAAAGTTGGAATTTGCTAAGACGTTGGGCGCCATCTTGTTGCGGGCAAAAGGAATCGTAGGATGAGGGTCGGTAAGGTGGTAGGGTAGGGAAAAAAAAGGAAGGGTTAGGAAAATGGAAAAGGAACGGTTTGGAAAGGGACACGAGTGCTGAGTTCCAGGGGACGCGGCCTGCTTGCGATGCTCAGCTCAGCTCGCCGGAATGGGGGGGATCTTGCCCCTGAAACTCAACATCACCTGCAACAAAAACACAAATCAGGCCTAAAATAGAAACGTCAAAAAAAATCGAAGAACTAGACTGCGGACGGACGATCACCACTTCAAGGCACTGCTGATGTTGTTCGCAGTGTTGCCAAACCCACCCAACCTTCGAAATCAGGCCATTTAGATTCCCTTAAAATGGGCGATTACCACTTTCAGGTCAGGACATCTTCACCGAAGGAGCTCGGCTACCATCCACACCCCTGAAAATTAGCTTACAAGTACCACATGATTTCTACTATTTCGAAATCAAGAAAAAAAACAAAACTTTTCATCGACCAGAGACATGTGAAGTCTTATTGTTATTGACCCTACACTTAACATTAAAATTAACAAAAATAATCTTTTAAGACTTTAAGAAAAAAGCAAAAAAAAAATTAAAGAACAAGAAACCTTTTATCTTTATCTCTTTATCTCTTTCTTTTACAGAAGCTGAAAAAGTTAAATTAAACAAAAAAAAAAACAATGTGAGATGGATTGTTTCTCCAAAGGACCATCAAACAACTTTAGAAAATAAAAGAATACGCCGGAAGTAAACAAACAATTCCCTACTTCCTAAGAGCTCTATGGAGGTGGATTTCGAACATGAACAAAACTCGAAGAAAAATAAGGAGTAATCAAAATGACAGGCCTTGAAAAACTTACACTTCACTTACAAATGGTATGAAATTAATAAAGCTTTAGAAAATTGTAGATTAAAAATGATAAGAATATAAGTAATAATAATAAGAATATATAATAGTAATAAGAATTTAGTAATAGTAAGAAAGAGCAAAATTATTAATGTATGTTAATGAAATCAACAAATTCTAATAAAAAAAAACTTCACGTCTCTTTGTAATTTTTTAGATTTACGTTTACGCAACAAAAAAAAAACGTTTACAGGAACAAATTTGCTTGGAGGACGTCAAAAGTCCTTGACTGGATCTTTTCAGATAGATTTTAATGATAATTAACGAAAGCATCCGGGGTACTTTTAATATTTCTATTTAAAAGGCTCTAAGTTCACTTCTTATATTTCTAGTGTCACCTGTTACCACCCTGTATTGGAAGGGGGCTCTGGAGAAAATCGTCGTTTCCGATTTTGTCTGAGGAACGTATTCACCAAGGTTGGCTTCTTCACCAAGGCACGTTTCACCTGAAGCACGTTCTCACCAGGGCAGCTTTTGGTTTCCAGAGGGCTTCTGTAAGCACCCAAAATCACATTACCACATTACCCACCCCCAATTATTGTAAGAACCAACAAAAAAATTAACATCGCATCCATACCGCACATGTCAGCTTCGTAGTTCTACCACTCACCGCCAGAGGGCATTGTAAAAAAAACTTACACTACGTACTCATTTGGATAATTGTCCAAAAGTGTATTTGTGCACTTTTGGGCAGTGCAAAAATATTCACAGGTTTTGAGACAAAACGAAACAAAAAATGTAAACTGGTATACGCTTCGTTCTCTAATGTGGTAAAAAGGTAGGTTTACCTTTCCATACATTTTCACCAGTGTGTCTGGAAATACTCGTGGATGAGAGGGAGATACAAATATCTATATTTCCCAGCTGATTCTGTCAGTTTTCCAACTCATTCCACATATTATAAATTCAATCCTACGTTGGTTGAACTTTGATTCAACCATCCTTATAAACGTAGGTTGAATTGTTTATTGTCTCAGATTTATCTTTCTTCGACGTTCGACCTCATTCGCAAATAACCACCGCACCGGCAGCAACGAGGGATAAAACATGGCAGGTAAGTATGATTTTATTAATTATAGTCTATAAATTCGCCATGTATATAATATTTTTATTACAGGGTTTTAACTCTAAATTAATGTTGTTTTATTTTCAGATTTTACTGATTGACGGTCGGGCGGCCGCAACATTGTAAACTTTATTTTTGCCAAAGAATAAGAAGATAAGGAATGGGTCTAAATCACATCTACAGTGTATAGCAGTGAGGCATCAATTTGTTTGGGTTGGCTGTCAAAACTAGATAATAAGATGCCTTTTTGCCGAGTGCACAATTAACTATATTTTTCACAGTTCCGTACTGTTTTATTTGCAATATTAAGTTATGCAAGTGATGTTAAAAACATAAAGTAAATATCTTAGAACCATTTAAAATTGTTTTCTTATAAGTATTAACAACAAAAATAATATTTTTGGGGCGACTTTCCTTTAAGGAAGCACGAATTTGGAGTTGATTTTTTTTTTACAGGTAGGTAGTGGTCTCAATAGAACAGGATTAAAATATTAGAGTGAGGAAACCCCCCTAAATGTGAAAAAAAAAATGTTTTCTTTTTCGGTTTTAACCCAACTTTTTTTTTTTTTATAAGTTTTGGCCCACTGTAGTGGTGTCTGTGTCAAGTTTACAATTTTTTTTTAATTGAACAGTGCAGTGGGTGGCCCGCTTCGCGGGTTCTCTGGATTTTAACCCCCTTTTTGGGGGCCACACCCGCTCACGCAACTTCGTTGCTCCGCTTAGGGTATGTAAAGTCGCCAGGCAGGCGCCAATTGCAACAGTTTTTCAATTGAACAGTACTGTGGGTGACCCTCTTCGCGGGTTCTCTGGATTTTAACCCCCTTTTTGGGGGCCACACCCGCTCACGCAACTTCGTTGCTCCGCTTTGGGTATGTAAAGTCGCCAGGCAGGCGCCAATTGCAACAGTTTTTCAATTGAACAGTACTGTGGGTGGCCCGCTTCGCGGATTCTCTGGATTTTAACCCCCTTTTTGGGGGCCACACCCGCTCACGCAACTTCGTTGCTCCGCTTAGGGTATGTAAAGTCGCCAGGCAGGAGCCAATTGCAACAGTTTTTCAATTGAACAGTACTGTGGGTGGCCCGCTTCGCGGGTTCTCTGGATTTTAACCCCCTTTTTGGGGGCCACACCCGCTCACGCAACTTCGTTGCTCCGCTTAGGGTATGTAAAGTCGCCAGGCAGGCGCCAATTGCAACAGTTTTTCAATTGAACAGTACTGTGGGTGGCCCGCTTCGCGGGTTCTCTGGATTTTAACCCCCTTTTTGGGGACCACACCCGCTCACGCAACTTCGTTGCTCCGCTCACCAGCTATAGAAGAAATAATAAAACTCTCAAATTTGATTACTTTTATTTTTATTGTAAGCGAAAGTCCCCATAAGTATGCACAATAGCTTTTAATAATTGATCAAACGGATCATCAAATTTTTTTTTTATATTTCTCCTCCACTGGTACTCTACAACCCAGTCCGCAAAGTTGTGATTATAACTGTCGTTATAAAAAGTCCTCTTGACAACCCTCCATTGGGACTCGATCCTTTGCGTATGGGTTCCATCATCCGCAACAAACGGATTATCGGGGTCGCTATGATTGACTTTTTTGTGAACAAATCCATGTTCACTTAAGCAATCATAGGCCCTCCAATAATCGGTGTATATAATGGAACCCACATGGACATGTTTTTTAATCAACGGTATCAGCACCTTTAAATTTAAATAATTGTTATAAGAATATACAAATTTCAATTTAATAAAACCTTACATCGGCACTTCGTACGTTGTCCGTACACACTTCTAGTCTGAGGTCCTCCGATCCGTCCTCAATCATCCCGAGGACCCAGTGGCCATCAACTCGACAACCTTTGTTGTACTTCCGCCGTCCAAATTTGCTTTCGTCGATTTGAACAACACGCCCAGGTCCCCCAATTTTTTCTCCCTCTTCTTGTGTATCCAAGAAGTGGTCAACGATCACCCCACGGCAGTAACTATACCAATCCGCTACGGTTCTCGATGACACACAACTTGGCGAAGTGAAATCTTCGATTTGTACAATTTCGTAGGAGTACTTCCTTGCGAAACTGTACATCAGAAAAAATATTCGGGGGACCGGTATTCGCGCTTGTTCAAACCACGTTCGGAGGCACGAGCAATTTTTGTTTTTCCTCTACAGACTCCTTTATTACATTGAAACACACCAATGGCATGTTCCACTGCATAAATTGGCATGGGGCACCTGTGGAGTCTGCATTTTTTTTCGGTTGGCAACAATCCGAGCTCCTCAGCAAATTTGATTGCCATAGGCTCATCAGCTATGCGCTGAATAAGCTTGGCAATGTTCCTAAAAATATATGTTTAAATTACTAAATGAATAATTAAAACTTATAAAAATTATATTTACCATTGCTTCTTAACATCCTCTGCAACTGGTCGGCGCTTCCCAGAAGGGGTTTCGGTTTGTTCTTCGCCATCGCTATCCCGATCGCGACGAGAAGGTCCAGCAACACATGCGCTTCCACTTGCCATTTTTAAATTTTAAAATGCAAATCATAAATGCATTGTAATTTATGATAAACATCGACATTTAAGCAGTTATAAAATAACAGTTTTAATTTTAATAATTATTTACTTCACAAACTTAAAAAAATAGGGTTCAGAAACTTCCCTATACAAAATAAATAACTTCCTTACAAAATCATTAAAAAACGCACTAATTTCTAAAAATATCCCAAAAAAAACCATAGTCCCCAAAAAAAAAACAGAATCTGGTATCACTTACACAAGAAGAAAAAGGAGAAATGTCAAAAAAAAACAAAAAAAAAACTAATTCAGTGAAACGCGGCCATGTTTGTGAGCATTTTCATGCAAATTTAAGAACTTTAAAAATTAATTAAAAATAGTTATAAATGTTTCCTCACTCTAAAATTGTGATATTTGTTATTAAAAAGTGCTAATCTACCGAATAAAAGTATCCGCGTGTGGAAATTCGTGCTTCCTTAAAGGAAAGTTGAGCCACATTTTTTCTTCAAAATAAAAGTATACTTTTTAATCGAATCAACCAATCACATTTTAGATATTAACAAGTCAAATTACGAATTTCAGGTTCAGAGGTGCACTAATTTTTGTTTGGTTTTGGTGAGGCGCTGCAATTTGTTATATAATAAGTCAATGATTATTACATTTATATTCCCTTTCATGTATGCTGCACACCAATTCCTATTTTAGGCTCTACCAATATTTTTTCTCTATAATATTTGTTTGTGTTCCTTGGTATATTCTACTTATGTTATATCCATGATAAACAGAAAACAAGGTATGCTTATTATGAGCGCCATGTCGCCATATTGGAAAACTGATGACGTAGTAGTCATCTCTGATGCTGACAATCGAGTTTTTTCAGTTTCATTGTTGTTGTTTTCAATTAAAAAAAATGTTTTCTCAAAATCCATAATTGACGTCCGCGCGAACTGCCCATGAGAAAGATGACTATGACGTCACAGAAAAGCTGCCAAAAATCTAATGAGCATACCTTGTTTTCTGTTTATCATGTGTTATATCATAAACAAGACCACCATTTATAGCTAACTCCCTTACTCACATTGTCGTTTTTAAAATACAATTCATATAGCTCTCTCTTTTCTACACATCATTCCACCCGCCATCATTGTATATAAAACCCATGATAAACAGAAAACAAGGTATGCTTATTATGAATGCCATTTCGCCATTTTGGGTAACTGATGACGTAATAGTCATCTCCGATGTTGACAATCGAGTTTTTTTCAGTTTCATTGTTGTTGTTTTCAATAAAAAAAAATGTTTTCTCAAAATCCATAACTGACGTTCGGGCGAACTGCCAATGAGAAAGATGACTATGACGTCACAGAAAACCTGCCAAAAATCTAATGAGCATACCTTGTTTTCTGTTTATCATGTATAAAACCTATAGTAATATCAAAACACACGATTTAATAATTTAGCTCCCGTTGGTAAGGGGGCGCTGCCATAGCAATTTTCACTCGGAAGAGTAAAATGAGGGAATAAAAATGTGTGTGTTAGAACAGAAAAATATATTTAGCACAGTAATGGGAGTAAGGGAAAGATCCGAAAATGGATGTTTGCATTTTGACAGACCAGAACTAAGGCGGGAGAAATTACAAAAACAAAATAGTTGTTTTGTTTTGCAATACGATTTTTTTGTTTGATGTTAGTGAGGTAAACAAATAAACACACACACATGAAGGTTTTTTGTATGCTGCCGAATCAAATATTTTTATTTTGAAAACTTGAATTGATTTTTGTTTTGGAACTTTTCTGTAAAATGTGTAATAAAAGGATTGTTGCCAGTTTTATATTTTGATTTTTTCAGTAGTTTTTATATCTACCTAGTTATTAGGTATAATTAGAAATAAACTAGGTATTTTGTAAGGGGTGATTTTTTTTTTAAATATATACTATGTAATAAGTACCTACTGTTTCTGTTTTAATGTGAAATGTAGGTGCATATTATTTATTTATCAATTTTTATTAAAACACAAAAAATTATTAAAACAAATGATTCATCATAAAATATAAAGTAAAAAAAATCGTAAAGACCTAACTATAACGGCATTAACAACGCATATCACTCAAACCTACCCAAAACCAACGAAAATTCTGAATTTGTTGAAAGAACTTTTAAATTTGGCAACCTAATAGACTTCCTTTTTCTCTCATGATTACCACTTTGGAAAATTTATGGAAAGTTTTCTCCTAAAAGAGTTTGATAGATTTTCAATAGCCAACAATATTTATAAATTGAATTAAAACAATCAGCTTATCGTGTACCCGCTGCAATTTAATTTTATTGAGTATTTTGAATGAACATCATTTTTTCGAGTTTTTTTTTATGTACAAGGTTTTCATTCCTACTGACTAATTTTTAACCTATAAAAATTTTCAAAAATACGTCAAAAAATTTAGATTTTGGATTTTAAAACAATTGGCGTATTTTTCCGCACAAAAATGGACCTAGTAAGAAAAAAAAATAATTTTACTTTTGCAGTTTTGCAAAAAGTGGCCAGTTAAGCCTTTATTCTCTTTAAAAGTAAATACTATTTAATAAAATTAACAACAAAAAATATTACTCATAATATTATTTCATAATATAAAATTATTATATTACTTATTAATTTTTACTTATGGGCAACCATGGCTTCGGTTTTATTTCTTCGTATACCCATATTCTGAAAAAAATTACTCATATCACCAAACATATCCATTGTGTATATTCATATATAAAATATTATAATTATAATTCTTCCATTTCTTTATATCAATCTACCCATCTTTCTCTATCCACAGAGCTAAATAGTCACAAAAAAACACATATCAAAAATCAAACTGGCAGTTGTCTTCCAACTCCCATGGATTTTGTCTAGTTTGTTCTCTTTTTACTATTATTACTTATTACTCCATTACCTGAATATTCATATCAAAAATCAAACCGGCAGTTCTCTTCCAACTCCCATGGATTTTGTATAGTTTGTTCTCTTTTTACTATTATTACTTATTACTCCATTACCTGAATATTCATATCAAAAATCAAACCGGCAGTTCTCTTCCAACTCCCATGGATTTTGTATAGTTTGTTCTCTTTTTAATATTATTACTTATTCCTCCATTACCTTAATATTCTCTTCCCAAACCCCAGTTCTAAGCTCTCACAAAAACTGCAAAAAAATAGCACAGCTCCGGTTAACCCAGGTGGCGCTACCATAAGAATATATACACAATGCCGCCATGTTGTGGTCTCCAAAATGAAAATACTTCAGCGAATATAGCGCTTAGTGGTCTGGAAGGCAAGCTGAAGTTCTCGTTCGATGATAGTACTATAGTTTCTATTTACAAAGATAGGGCATCATTGACTTATTATGTATGGACTGCTAGTAGCCAACTT